>CM053587.1:297694267-297712528 GCA_028646515.1 Pseudochirops corinnae
TGGAAAAATTGGAACACTAATGCATTGTTGGTGGAGTTGTGATTCAACCATTCTAGAGAGCAATCTGGAACTATACCCAAAGCGCTATAAATAATTGCATACCCTTTGACCCAGTAATACCACTTCTAGGGCTGTATCCCAAAGAGATCATAGAAGTGGGAGGAAGATCTGTATGTACAAAAATATTTATTGCAGCTCTTTTTGTGGTGGCAAAAAATTGGAAATTAAGGGGATGCCCATCAAGTACTCTGCTTAAGAACAGAGGTGTGGGAACCCAAAGAACTCTCGAATTTTCGTTGCCATGCAGTATCCTCCCTTAATCTCCTTTACAAATAGGCTCTGTGGCTTAGTGCCGCTTTCCCCCAACTGGGGAATGGCTAAACAAGTTGTGGTATATGAATGTAATGGAACACTATTGTGCTATAAGAAATGAGGAGCAGATGGACTTCATATTTACCTGAAGAGGCTTATATGAACTGATGCTAAGTGAGAAGAGCAGAACTAGGAGAAATTTGTACACAAGTACAGACACAATGTTATGTGTGACAACCAACTTTGATGGACTGGACTTTTCTCAACAATGGAAGGTTACGAGACAATTCCAAAAGAGATGTCTACATTCAGAGAAAGATCTTCTAGAACAGTTTTAAATGCAGACTGAAGCAAAGTACCTGCTCTTTCTTTTTCATGTTTGGTTTTGTTTCCTCTTTCCCATTTTTTCATTCCATTGGTTACAACCCTTCTTTACAACCAGACTAATGTCTAATGCGAAAGCATTTGCAGATCCTATACTTGATAGCATGCCGCCATGGCGGGGGAGGGGGGGAGAGGGAAGGGAGAAAATTTGAAACTCAAGGGATTGTGGAACTGAATCTTGTAAACTAAAAGTAAACAAATCAATACAAATAAAATCAAATAAAATATTTTTTAAAAAAAGAAAGATACATCCTGAAACTTATGTACTGGTTAGAAAATTTCATAGCCATGAAAGCCCTCTCGCAAACAGGCAGGTCATGTTTTCAGTACTCTCCTATCCGTATCCATAATAGCACTTCTGGTACACCAGTGGTTTTTACTGATCAACCTATAGCTAAAGATGCTGCACTTCGAGATGTATCTATAGACATCTTTTCTCTTCTGACTACTGATTGTCCCTTAATAGCATCCTGTTAGCTCTAGATTTTTAAATATTTGGAATGGGATTTTTAAGGTCCCTTTGGTGGAATAAAAGGGGTTTTCTGGAAATTCCATAATGACCAGCTTCTCTGGGGAATATTTGGGAGTTTTGTGTTGTTATTTATTTTTTAATCTAGACTTGAACGACATTCCCTCCAAGTGAACTGTTTGCTTTCTTCCTTTTCTGAAAATTCCCTTACCCCTAGTAACATGGTTGTTATAGGCATCTGCATTTTTAGAATATAGTTACCCCATTTATATATTTTTTAATATTCAAGAACTGCTGACATAGTCTGGATGTAGAATATTAAAACCTGAAAAATGCAGATGCCTAAGGAATAGGCATATTGTGCTTTAATGCTTTGTGGCAGGTTACTAGAGTTTGTACTGTAAGTGTATGAATCAGACAAGTACGTAAATCACAAATAAAAACAAAAAAGATTTGCACCAAAGTGAGAAGAATGACTTCTAAGCAGTGTCTTTCTATTGTTACCTGTTTCTTAATGTACTTAAAGGGAACACTGGCAATTCACTCTAAATGGTATGTAAAACTTGTTTGACATTCTTCTTCAGTACTGCCTGCCAAGAACTCAAGTCAGACTGTGATACAGAAGCCCTCCTAGGAGGGTGAGTGAAGGTATGTGTTCCATAGCTCTCAAAACACAGATACCACGGATTTGCTATAGCTGCTATCAGAACTATGTACGGTGAATTCATTCAACGTTTGCACTTAGGTCACCAGGCTTTAACATGAGGTCATTTTGGTTTTTTTAAACCAAGTGCTGTCTTCCTATCTCCAAATACACATTGAAGAGGAGGATGTTTATGCTTAAAGTGGCATTGTTTTTGTTCCATAACATGGTTAAGCAAATGTTTCCAAAGTGTCCCGTTACTTATGTAAACTGTTTTTCCAAAATATATTTGTATTAAAAAAAAAGAAAAAGGGCTCTGGAATGTTGAGAGCTGGGGGATAGTAGAGGGAACAACTTTCTTCCTGATAAGTCTACACATGGAGCTTTTACTCTTCCATAATCACTACTTATAGCATAGAGTAGTACAAGGCTAAGAATCAACTGGCAGCGATGATGAGTAACAATCGGGCCTTTCTTCAGTCCTATTTCAAGGTAAAGGAGCTTTGGCGAGACAAGGGTTAATGTTCTGGGCCACCCACCCAGCTATGACCAGCTCCTCCTGCTAGGGGTGGGGGAGATATATAGTGGAGTACATGGAACCCTTCAGTCTCCAGCTCTTCCACAATCCACAGCTCAGCATGGCCCGGGCACTGATTCTGCTCACTCTCTTGCTGCTCCTGCCTTCTAGCCTAGGGGAATTGCCTTCTGTCCCCAGACCTCCAGGCTCATCTCTGGAAGAGCCCACATCTGGGGAATGGAGGCTGGTTCCTGGAACTTCAGATGTACACCTCAGACCTGGAAAGCTGCTTCCAACCTACAGGACCAAGAGGTCATGGCTAGGTAAAGGATTCCCCAGCAGGGCAGGCAAAGGGGATACTGGTGTGTTCTCTAAGCAGACAGAATGATATGACATCTTAGTTCTCCAGAACAGGTCTCCTGTTAACCTTTTACTTAAATTACCCTCTAACTGAGGCATTTCTCTTCTCCTTTCTTTTAGGGGACTACCTGTTACCATCTGTTTCAAAAGCTCCGGTATCCAGGGCACTGCCTAGGTCAGCCACTGAATGTCAACTGCAGAGCTTGCTACTGTCAGTGACTGAGCTAGGTCTTGGTTACAATTCTGATGAGACCATTGCCTTCCGCTACTGTGCGGGCAACTGCCACAGGCCCAACACCCACTATGGCCTGGCATTGGCCAGGCTTTCAGGTGAGGGCCGGGTGATGAGCCAACAACCCTGCTGCCACCCCACCCAATATGAGGATGTGGCCTTCCAGGACAACAATCACCACTGGCATCATGTGCCCCAGCTCTCTGCGGCTGCCTGTAGCTGTGGCATCTAAAAGGCCCTCTATCCCAGTCCACAAAGCCCACCAATCCCTTCAACAAGTTGTGCAGATGTGCTGAGACCCACCCTATCTCTCATCTAGCACTGCCCTTTCTCTTCTCTGAGGTTGGTTGTAAAATGCATTTCTCCTCTGTGCCAGGGCCCAGTGTGTCCACCTCTTCAGCATCCTGCAGCCTCACACCTGGTCTGCCCAGGGATGTGGGAGTAGACATTAACTGGCTTGGTAACTGAGGGGAAGTTAAGTCCATTCTCCAGAGCGGTTGTCATGTAAACTAGGGGGACTTTGGGGAAGAGGGACATTGTTAATAAAAAGGCGAGTGCTGTGACTGCTATGAACTAGCTGTGTGCCAGGCTCTAGTCTTCTGTTCCGCAGGACTCACTGCAAAAGTCCTTTATTAACTCAGTTAGGAGGATATTCCCTTCTCTCTTGTCCAACATCAGCCAGGTCCAGGGAGCAAGTACCATTTCTCTCTTTTTATTCACAAATACTTTATACAAAACTCTGGGCATAAGCCTTTGGACCCCAAGAGGCCTTGTGGCTGAAGAATTTGGGGTCACCTAGATGAAAAGCCTGGTTCCCCTTCGGGGAGGGAACGGCAAATAACAGAAATTCGTCGGCCCCGGGGGACCCGGAGCTCCCCAAAGAAGGACTCTTCATCTCGAAGGATCTGGTGGGAGAAGTCGTATCGGGCAGGTCCTCTGGCATGGAGGGCAAGAAAGGCTTGGGTCAGTGGCCGGAGGCAGGCTTGCTGCCCCCCGTGATGCCCCTGCTATGCTGCTTGGGAGTGGTAGCAGGCAGTATAATTCCAGGGGCGAGGGATGAAGCCAAGCACAAAGAGAACCCAAAGAGTCTAAGGTACAGCCCCAGACCCCACTTCTAGAAGCTCTGCCCCTCTGCTGCTAAGGTCCTCCTACCTGAGGATATAGAGGGACCCAGGTTCCAGTAGCAACTCCAGCCACTCTTGAGGATCTTGGGTGTCAACGAGTCGCATGACACTGGGGGAGAGCAAGGAGAGGCCTGCAATGATGCCTCCACAGAACTGGCCAGAGAATTAGAACCACAAGATGTCAGAACTGAGACAGGGGGAAATCCAGAGATCATTCCATTGCAGTGATGGGAAGACTGAGACCTAAGAGGCAGCTAAGTGGCACAGCGGATAGAAAGCTGGTCCTGGAGTCAAGAAAACCTGAGTTTAAATCTGCCCTCAGACACTTACTAGCTGTGTGGCCCTGGGCAAGTCATTTAACTTGTGCTTCAGTTTTCTCACCTGTAAAATGAGGGTAAAATAGCACCAACCTTCCAAGGTGCTGTGAGAATCAAATGAGATAATAATTGTAAAGCACTTAGTGTAGTGCCTGGCACATGCTACGGGCTATATCAATGTTAGCTATTACTGTTGTTACAATGAGAGCTCTAGAGATCATCCTGTTTCACTGATGGGAAGACTGAAGCCTGAAGCCCAAGAGGCAGCTAGTGGATAAAGAGAGCTGGGCTTGGACTCAGGAAGACCTGAATTTAAATCTGACCTCAGACGCTAGCTGTGTGACCCTGGGCAAGTCACTTCACCTCTGTCTCAGTTTCCTCAACTTTAGCATGGGGATCATAATAGCACCTACTTCACAGGGCTGTTGTGAGGATTAAAGAAGAGAATATTTGCAAAATACTTAACACAGGGCCTGGCACGCAGCAGGTGCTTAATAAATGTTTGTTTCCTTCTCTTCTTCCAAGAAAGGGAAACGGCTTCCTCACAAAAATAAGGGGCCTGGGTCTCCTGGCTTTGTCTACCATGCTCAGAAGGGCAGGCATCACACAGGACCAGCCTCTTCCTCACCCCACAGGCTGGGTGCCCTGCCCACCTTGATGCTATCCACATGGGGTTTGATGTAGCCATTTTGGTGGAGATCCAGGACATGAACCATCGGAAGCTGGGCCAGAGCTGGAGGGAAGGCAGCTACCCAAACCCGCTGCAGAATGGCCTGGCTTGCCTCTGACCAGTGTGACTTCTCTGTCTCGCGGAAGCTGTGGATAGCCTACAGAGATGAAGAAACACTGCTTAGGTCTCTGAGTTCAGGGAAGTCTGGAAGGCGCTCTGATGTCAGTTGACCCAGGACAGGTTGAGAAAGAGTGAGAGGGCAGAGAGGGATCTGAGGAAGAAAGAAAGGAGTCAAACTAGGAGGTAAATAAATGAGCTTTAGTATCAAGGGGGCTAAAGATCACTCAGTCCTCAGCTCATCAATAAACAAACACGTATTAAGCGCCTGCGGTGTGCCAAGCGCTGTGCTAAACTGAAGGCAGTGGGAACACAGAGTGGTCCCACACTAAGTCTAGGGCAGCTGAGAAGAGTGAGAAGGGCATATGGATGGAGGAGTATTGAGAGACGGGGGTACGGGGAGGGGGGTAGTTCAAGGGTTGGACAAATGAAGGATTGAGAGGTCCTGGGGCTATGACCAACAAGTCTTCGGGGAGCTGGGGCTTCCAATCAGGGCCGAGGGGCTAGGGGACCGGGGTATGAAGGACGCAGAGAGCAACAAGGAGGGCTCGGGGGAGACCGAGGGTGAGGGGCGGGAATTCGAACAGAGGAAGAGGAGGATCAGGGCACAGGACTGGCAGAAACTGGGAGGAGGAGGAACACTGAAGAAGTGGGAGCGAGGTTGTGGAGACAGAAGTGACTGAGAGGAGCGGGGGCACAGGGAACTTGGGAAGACTGAGGAGCTATAGAGAATGGTAACACCTGGGGAGGAGGGGAACGGGCAGCGGTACCTGGAGGAACTGCGGGATCGGGCGGGAGAAGGGAGGGACATTGGCACCTGCGGGCACCGCGGGGCCTGGGGTGAGGTCGGGGTACGGGAGCGGGGACCCTGCCGTCCTGACTCACCGCGTCCCAGTGGTCGTTCTCGTAGCGGCGGCGCCGTAGCAAGGGCTCCAGCTCCTGCCTCAGCGTCTCTTCCTCCACGGAGCTCAAGAAGCCAGGCCGCACCACTGCCGAGCCCCGCAGCCGGCGAAGCACGGTGGGCCCGGAGCCCCGCAGCCAGCCGGGCCAGGTTCCTGGCCCCGGAGCCCGTAGCGCCCCCAAGGCCAATCGCCCGCTCCAGACCATCGCCCGGCTGCCCGGCCAGGTCAAGCAAGTACGGGCCGAGGCCCTCCCTGCCGACCCTTCTCCTCAGCGATTGGCTCGAGACATAGGGAGGCCTGATGCTATTGGCTGCTTCCAGGCCCCGCCCCCAGCTTCAGGATGACATCGCAAGGCGCTCAACCGTCACGGCTCCTGGGACCGACGGCCCCGCTCCTGCCCGGCTGCCCTCGGAGGGCTGGAGGCCAGCCTGAGGAGCGGCTGGTGCGACTGCACGGTGGCCTAGGCTCTCGGCTCAGGGCCTTTCAAAGGAGGGGCCGTGGGATCCTAGTACACTTGGGCCCACCACGTCCCGAGCAGGCGGCCCCACGTGAAGACTTGGACGGGCCACCTCGATGTCTGGGGCACCCGGCCAGTCCCGCTTCTGGGCCGCGCTAGTCTGAGCCGCAAGGGAGGGGAACGAGAACAGAATCCAGGGCTGGCTCCGGCCGCCGAGACCTATGTGGGCAGGCACGAGCGGCACGGGAGAAATGACAGATGAGGAGTCTTGGGCCTAGAAAGGGAAGGGGCTGATCCCAAATGACCATCTCTAAACTGTGCCGAGTCCAGGCTTGGCATCAACATCAGTAGGCTTGCAGCTGGAAGCCTGCCCAGAGAACTTCGAACTCTTAGTCCAGCCCCTTTGACAAAAGAGGAAACAGAGGAGGGTAGAAATGGCTAGCCTAAGGTCACAGGACAGCAATCTTTTGGAGTCCTCTAATCTAGTACACTAATTTAGAGTGGCTGTGGGGATGAAAGGCTTACTATCTTTATTAATTTACAGGGATGTACAGCTTGAGACTTGGGACTCATCTAGACCTGGATAAAAGGACCAGGGAGTTCAGGTCACATAAAAAACGGTGACAATGATGTAAGAGCTTTGCAAAGTACTTAGATGTCCTCTCACAAGGATGCTTGGGTGTAGGTGCTCCATTTTATAGACCAGGAAACTGAAGCTGAGCGAGGTTAATGCCTCTTCAGAATCATACATTTGGGGGTGCGTGTGTGTGTGGGGGGGTGCCCACGGGCATGAATGCACACTTGTCCCATAGCTAGTAGGTTTCTGAGGCTGGATTTACACTCGTGCCCTCCTGCCTCCAGGGCCACTGCTCTATCCACTGAGCCACTTAGCTGCCTCAGTATGTTTGTTGAATGAGGGAATACCTAAATCTTTCTCTCCCTTCTTTAAAGAAAATAAAAAGGAAGACAGCAGGGACCAAAAAGTGACCAAAGTTTTATTGTAAAACCCATACTCTCTGGCAAGTCAGTTCTGGGGCAGTAGCCCAGCTCAGCCACTGGGCTCCCTCTGCTTCACCACCAGATGGGTCCCTTGAACCCCCAAAATCTAAAGCTACAACAGGAGTCCTGGGACAGAGCAGCACAGTGCAAAGGTCAGGGGAGAACCAGTGTAGACAAGGGGGTATCATTTTGGGTGGATTTACTCCTCACTGTCCACAGGGAGGAATGGGCTTTATCCATCCTCAGGGCCCAATTGGAGCAGGGACTTCCGCAGACTCCTTTTGTACCAGCTCTGGCTCATCCTCTCCATCATGTGGGGGGTGCACCAGCACTTTGTCCAAGATGCCAAACTCCTGGGCTTCCATAGGACTCATGTAGCGATCCCTTTCCATGGCAGCCTCTGCAAGATTGGGTAGAATCAAAGCAATGAAGGATAAAGGTTCCCTACACTTTTGGAAGAGTCAGAACCTAGACATCAAACACAAACAGTCATCTGAACCCAGGATGCTCCTCCCACCCCCATCAAAGGCCTGACTAATCAGCGGCAGCTGCTTGAAAAGCTTAGCCCTAAACCTACAATGGCCATGGATCTACAATTTTCTTCACTGAAGCTATAGCAGGACTGGATTTGGTATTTAGGAGACTTAGGTTCAAATTTTGCCTTAAACACTTACTAGCTATGTAACTCTCGGCAAGTTACGTTAGCTTGCTGGGCCTCAGCTTCCTTACCTGTAAAATGGGGCTAATGCACTTCCTATCTCAAAGGGTTATATTATTGTGAGGAACCACTTTGTAAACCTCTAAATACTAAGGAATAAAATGTGAACTATTATTTGCTGCTTGCTGTTTGTCCTTTGTTCTAGAAGACGACCATGACATCAGGGAGGTGATGCCAAGACTTGCAAGTGAATTGGATTTAAGTGAGGCAGGGCTGTGCCTTAGTCACCAGCCTCACTTTCACCTCCGGAGCCATCTGGGTCCAGTGGCCAGATATGGATCAGGACAAGTGGAGATGGCCCAGGATGCAGTAGGGGACCTTGGCCTTTTCAAGCTAAAGTCTTTAACAGGTCTCAGTTTGCCTAAGGCAGTGCCCAATCAGTGATTAAGGCTTAATAAAAAATGAGGCAAAAATGGCCTCTTCAAAATATCTGGGAGGGGAAGACCCTCAAGGTTTCAGGTAAAAACAGAAAACAACTGTTATTTATATTTATTCTGAGCCAATCATGGCCCAAAGAGTGACCAAGTAGGGCCTGGCCTAGAACCAGAGTGGTTTAGGGTTAACAATGGTTTTTAAAAGAGAAAAATCAAAAGCCCTAGCCAAACTGAGACCTGTTAAAGACTTTAGCTTGAAAAGGCCAAGGTCCCCTACTGCATCCTGGACCATCTCCACTTGTCCTGATCCATATCTGGCCACTGGGCCCAGATGGTTCCAGAGGAGAAAGTGAAGCAGGTGACTTTGCACAGCTCTCCTTCACTTAAATCCAATTCACTTTCACGTCATGGCATCCCTGGTATCGTGTTCCTTTTCAAGAATGAAGGACAAGCAACAACTTCTGTGTGTAGAAGAGCTGTCTACTAGGGACCAAACTTGCAGCTGGGTAACACTTCCTTCCTTCCTCCCTCCCTCCCTCCTTCCTCTCTCCCTTCCTTCTTCCTTTCTTCCCTCCCTCCCTTCCTTCTTTCTTCTCTCTCCACATAGGGTATCACAGCCCTACCTGAAGGTGCTCTGCCCAAAGGGAATTTAACTTTTAATATTATTATTTAAGACAAATGACAAGAGAAGTAGGAGCCTCAGTGGAGAGTGTCTGGTGGAAAAGAAAGGCCTGGAGAGGCCCAAGCCTTGGGTACTCACCAATCACATCCAGAGGCTGCTTCGTGTGTTTAGCATAGATACCATAGAGTTGCTTCTTCAGTTTCATGATCTCCTCAGCCTGAATGGCAATATCGGTGGCTTGTCCCTGGATGGGGGAGGAGGGGACCGGTTGAACAGCCAGGGACGGCCCACACAGGGGACACTTCCCAACTTGCAGGGAGCCCAGCCTGCAGCCAATAATTCAACAAATACTTATTAAGTGCCTAATAAGGGCTCACATTCACATTGTGTTTTAAAATGTACAAAGTGGTCCCTCATCATAATTCTGTGCGGGACACAGTGCACAGGACTATTATTCTCACTTCACAGAGTAGAAAACTGAGAATCACAGAGGGGAAGTAACTAGTCCAGGGTCACAAAGGTACTGCCGCAGCTGCAGCCACCGTCAATCAGTGTTTGTGAAGGGCCAAACGTGTGCTGAATGCTGAACAGCCAGAACTCAAATCCCAGCCATTCTTGATGCAATCCAGCACCTTTCCTACGAAAAGCTGCCTAGTAAAACTGAGAAAAACACAAGGTTTCCATAGAACAGTCCTTGTCTTTGTTAAGGTTGTAGGGGCATAAGAGGCAAGCCTATAACCCTAATGTAAGATGATGCATGATCAGGTCAGAGTCAGCCCACAGTCAAGAAGATCTAGGTTCAAATCTGGGATCCTGTCCAAATCACTTAACCTCTCAATGCTCTAAGCCAGATTGATTTAAGAAAACCACAAACCAACACTCCATGCTCTATTCTGTCAAACATTTCCCAATGACATTTTAATCTCTTCAGAGTTGTGTGGGCTCCAAGCCTGACACCTTTTCTGTAGACAACTCTCTAAGATGTTAAGTCCCAGAGAATGTGCTGATCTGCACTGGTGGAAGGAGTTTCCTTACCTGGGAGGTCCCTGTATAATCGAAATCACAGGTCTACATCTATCTCTGTTATGCATTATATAAGAAAATGAGAAAAACGCAAAATACAAAGGGCACTGAGAGACTGAGGAGAGGGAAGGCACCTCTTAACCAACTGTGAAGATCTGGGAAGGCTTCCTGGAGGAAATAGCATTTGAGGTGGGCTTTTAAAAATGGGTGAATTCAAAGAAGGTGGAAGGATATATTAGATGGGGCCTGTGTCCATTTCAACACTGCCCTGGAACATTCTACCCCACCCCTCTCAAAAGGCTTCTGTCTTGAAACAGCATTAGAGTAAACTTCAAAGGCCTAGGTTCTACAGCTTCAGCATCCTAATCTTTAGAATGAGAGAACAATGCACTTAGTACCTCAAGGCTGTTAAGGAGTTTCAAATGCTTTATAAATCCCAAAGTGTTACATAAACAAAAGCTACTGTTACTATGGCCAGGATACCAATTTGTAAGCTGCCAAGTACCATATAAATACCAGATTCTACTGTGCAGGGCCATAGGGAGGATGAGAGTAGAGGCAGAGAAGGAAGACTGAGCTGGAGTGGAAACTGAGGGAGGGCTGGAGAAAAGTGGTGGGAAGGGAGTAAGAAAGGCAGGGATTTAGGAGCAGGGAGGGATGCAGAAGGTTAAGAGAGAAGAACAGGGGAGTAAGGAGGCCTAGATAGTCGAATGAAGATAAAAGGAATAGGAGTCGAGGGGAAGGATGAGGCAATGATGTGTGAAGTAAAGTGGGAATGGAGAGGCAGGGCTGTTTGTTGCTATTAGAACACGACTCACCCGGGCCCCTCCAGATGGCTGGTGGATCATGATTCGAGAGTTGGGCAGTGAGTGGCGCATGCCAGGGCAGCCAGCTGCAAGCAGCAGGGAGCCCATGCTAGCTGCTTGGCCAACACACCAAGTGCTGACAGGATTCAAGATGTATTGCATGGTGTCATAGATGGCCAGGCCTGAAGTCACTATACCCCCTACCAGAGGAGACAAGAATAGGATGAAGACAGGCTTCCACTCCCACTCCAATCCTCCAATCACTAAGCAAATTTAATTAATACCCCAGGCTCCAAGTTCTTCAACCCAAATTTAGCCCAGTTTGAACTCTTGGCTCAAGGTTGGGGGATCTACCCTTGCCTATGTCCTTCTCACGGAACACATGCCAGGTGCTCTCTTCATCCTATCAAGCTCACCTCTTCCCTTCCCCACCCTGGGATTCTCAGGAGGCCTCTGAGGCTCCTGGCCTGGTTCAAAGCCCAGCCCAAGCCCTATCTCCATACAGGTTGAGGTGCCCTTCCCATTCCATCTGTATCTATCTATAGCAGTGGTTCTCAACCTTCCTAATGCTGCGACCCTTTAATACAGTTCCTCATGTTGTGGTGACACCCAACCATAAAATTATTTTCGTTGCTACTTCATAACTGTAATTTTGCTACTGTTATGAATTGTAATGTAAATCTCTGACATGTAGGATGTATTTTCATTGTTACAAATTGAACATAACCCACATGTTGAGAACCAATGATCTAAAGCATCTCCCCAGAAAGAAGCTGAGGACCAAGTCTCACTGACCATACAAATGAAGCTCTACTCCTTTATAGGACTTCTTGAAGGTCTAGTTCAACCCACCAGGGTTGAGATATTGCATGGAAGAGCCAGGATTCAAACCCATATTTTTTCATTCTAATTCCAATGCTCTTTCTATTGCATCATGTTGGCAAAGAGACCCTCAGCAAAATCCTTCCCTTTCTGGGCCTGTTTCCTCATTTGTAAACTTATCTCTAAAGTCCCTTTCAGCTCTTGACCCTACTGGATTATTAGGGGGGGCCTAAGTAGAGGTTGTAGGGCTGGGGAAGGGCGGTTACTCACCAGGGCTATTGATGTACATGTGGATAGGTTTCTTGTTACTTTCTGACTGAAGGAAAAGCAGCTGGGCAATGACTAAACTGGCCAAGCTGTCATCAATCTGGGCATCGAGAGGAGACAGAAGCAGGGGTGAAGGCTAACATCAGGATACCATAGACTGGGCAATGAAGTGGGGCAACAGATATACTCACAGGTCCCATAACACAGATGATCCGTTCTCGGAGTAGACGAGAGTAAATGTCATAGGCCCTTTCTCCCCGGCCCTACATGAGGAGAGCAGAGTGAAGCTGGGGGAAGGAGTTAAGAGCGTAAGGACATCGAGGTGGAGAGAGGGGTAGAAAGGAACAGGGCAGAGGCAGAGGAACGGGGCAAAGAAGAGAGGTTAAGAGACAAGAAAGGTGGACAGTGACATGGAGAAGAGGGAAGTTACGAGATATGAGGGGCAGCAAGGTAGGGACAAAGAGGGGAAAGGAATAAGGATTTATTAAGTACTCACTATGTGCCAGGCAATGTGCATTTTTAAGTTCAGGAAGCTGAGGCAAATAGTGATTTAATGACTTGTCTAGGGTCACACAAGTGTCTCGAGGTCAGATTTAGACTCAGGTCTTCCTGACTCCAAGGCCAGAGATCTTCGCACTGTTCTCCTAAGCTGCTTATTGGGGCATGCAGGCCCTCATCATCTTTCAACTAAAGTATGTGAAACAGTCTCATAATTGGTGTCTCCTCTCCAGGTGGTTCTACACAATGCTGCCAAAGTAATTTTCCTCAAATATTGATCTGACCACAATACTCCACTACATTTCCAGTGGCTATTATCTCTAGGAGGGAGAGGTCCAGTGGTGCAATGGATAAAGCTCAGGCCTGGATTCAGGAAGACCTCAGTTCAAATCCAGCCTCAGACACCTATTAGCTGTGTGACCTCGGACAAGGTCATTTAACCCTGTTAGCCTCAGTTTTCTCATCTGTAAAATAAGCTGAGAAGGAAATGGCAAATCACTAAAGTATCTTTGCCAAGAAAACCCCAAATAGGGTTATGAAGAGCCAGACACAACTGAACAACAAAATTACCTCTAGATCAAATAAAAACTGCTTAGTTTAGCTTTTAAAGCACTATTTATGGCCCTATGCGGAGGTAGCCAAGTGGCGAAATGACTGGGCCTTGGGGTGCAGAAGACTGGAGTTCAGTCTTAGACACTTAGTGGTTGGGACAAGTCACTTCATCTGCCTGCCTCGGTTTCCTCAACTGTAAAGTGGGGTTAACAGCACCCAGGGTGACTGAGAATCAAATAAGTTAATACATGACATGAAGAGCTATGGCCCATATGTCAAGTATCAGATCCTTTCATTCTTTGCACCTGTAAACTCAGTGCCCAGCACAAGGTAGGCGCATGATAAATGCTTGACCCGACCGGTGGGTCGGGATGAGAGATGAGGAATGGGATTCGGACAAAAAGAACAGGGATAAAGGGTTACAAGTGGGCATTAAAGGGATGGCTGAGGACACGGGGAAGGGCATAGAGGTGTAAGAGAAGGAGGGTGCAGGGGCGGTGGGGGGCCGTAAGAACGGTTAGAGAGTCAGGGAGGGGGCAGTTACCGTCTGCTCCACGACGATGGGAATGAGGGGTCGCGCCCACGTCGGGGTCCCGTGCAGGCTCCGAAGGGCCAGGCCCATCCAGGAGCGCACCTGGAGAGGCCGCTGCAGAGGAACATGACCGGGGTGAGCGGGGTACCGTTTGAACAACCCCAGGTTCGCTCCTCCCACCAGCCCGGGTTTCCCTCCTCGCCCGCCCGGCCTCTCTGCTCCCCGAGGGCTCAGGGTTCCCGCCCTTCCCTAGTGACCCCTGACCCCGAGGCCCCGCACCGCTATCCGGGGCCACATTCCGAGGAAGCTGAGATAGAGGAGACCGTGACGCAAGATCCACACCCGCCTGCTACCCGGAAGCAATCTTCCCGTTGGCGGGGGCGGGGACAGGGATAAGGAGTCCTCAGCTCAGTCGGCCGGACTATATGTCCCAGCGTGCCTCGCGGGACTCATCTCCCGGGTAAGTACATGCGTCCTAGGCACAGGACGGGAGGCCTGAGCAGAGCCTCCTAGTGGTGGGTCTCGGAGGACTAGAGAAATGATGAAAGAAACGGATGGCGCCTGGCTCGCACCCCACCCCAGCAGGTGTCTCCTGGGTCTAGAGACCGTGAACCTGAGCCTCTACGTCAGGAAGAGCCTTGCGGATCTGGCCCTAGTTTTTGCCTCATTTTTGTTATTGTTCAGTCGTGTCCAACCATTTGGGGTTTTCTTAGCAAAGATACTGGATTGCTTTGCTATTTTCTTCTCCAGATCATTTTACAGATGAGGAAACTGAGGCAAACAGGGCTAAGTGACTTGCTCAGGGTCTCACAGCTAGCAAGTGTCTTGGGCAGAATCTGAACTCTGGAAGAGGAGTCTTTCTGACTTTCAGGAAACTCTATCTACTACGCCACCTAGCTGCTACTTTTTACAGGAATTGGATCACAGAGTAGATTGGGAAGGAGCCTCAGTGGTCATCAGATACACAGGTTCCCAAAGTGGGCGATAATGCCCCCTGGGGGGCGATGGAACGATTTCCCATGCAATTGGAGCGACGTTGAACAAAAACTAAGGGGGCCGTGGAGGCATAAGAAAAGAAGAGAAGGAAATTTTGAAAAGCAGCACGTTTCATCTGTTGTTAACAGAGTTAAAGTTGTAGTAATTACATCATTTTCCAAAGAAACACAAACAAATAAGTAGTCAAATCCCCCAACAGGTCTTAACAAGCAAGTGTTGTAGGTGAGCCTGCCCAGGCGTTTATTGGGAAGTCCAGCACAAATAGACAGAACTACATGTGTATAATGATTTGTTTACAATACTGTGTGGTCACATGACACAATATTGCACCATCAGGATTTCAATCCAGGAAAAAACCCACAAATTTACTATAAAGTATTAAATCTAAGATGCATCATTTAAAAAAAATTATAGTTTTTGAAATGATGCAAATTAAAAAAAAAACATTAAAGGGTTACAGAAAGTAGATTTCCAAGGAGGGCACTGAGTAATTTTTTTTTCAAAGGGAAAAGTAGGCTAAATAAGTTTGGGAACCTCTCATCTAGTTGAACTCATAATCAAAAAGGGTTGCCCAGTATAACTTACTTAGTAAGTAGTCATTTAGTCATTCAGTCTTCCACTATTTCCATCCTAAAATAGAAATACTAAACAATAGCTTTAAAAATTGCCTAAGTAATAACTTCAAAGACATTTATGGAGAATTCACACAAGGTAAGCACTCACATGGAGGTCAGAAGAAGCAAAACAAGGGCACTTTTCAAGGTATCTCTGAAGAACTTTGGGATCAATTGGGAGACATGGGAGACACTGGCACAGGCCTACCTAGTATGGCATAAGACTACTCTGTGCTCTATAAATAGCAGAAGTGCAGTAGCCCAAAAGGAATGTGAGATGCACACATTTAGAGACATCTCCATTCCAGATGGTCATGTGGACTATTTGTGCCCAACCTTTGGTAGGACCTTCCAAGCTTTTATAGTTCTGATTAGCCACAATTGGACATACTGTGCATTGACCCTGACATAGTGATGTCATTTTGGTCCTCTTTGAGTTTAAAGGACAACAACCAACCATTTCCATCCTAGCAACTACATCTCCCTTACAGTGAACAAATCAGATTCAGAGTAGACTTTTTTTCCCTTGCTTTTTCTTCTGCCTTTGGAAGATATGAAGATAGTTAGAAAAGACAAGAAAATATTAACTTCTGTGTTTTGGGCAAAGAAACGGCTCCAACAGACTTCTGGATGATTGTTGCTAACTATCATTGCTATGTTATGCCTTAATTCCAGGCTTGTGATGTTCCAGAGTTCCAGAACTCCTTACTTGTTTCTTCCTTTGGTCCAGGTAGCTTATAGACTACTCAGAAGATACAATTGTTTTTTGCTTCTCCTTTTACTGGACTTGACCTAAATGCTTTTCCATTAAGCTTCCACCATTTGGCTCCTGGATTTATTCATGTGAGTATGCTTAACTTAATTTTTTATTGTGAACTTAACAAACATTAACATTTCAATGGCCAAAGAACAGAAAAGGTTATATTTGAAACCGTGAACTTACATACAATTTATTTTTTAAGTGTATTGCTCAATACAATACTATTAAGAGGAATCCTCTTCTAAATTTTTCTTCTGTTTCATTGATGCCCTTCTCTTTCTTTTTTCCTTTTTTTCCACTTCATTCTCATTATCACCAATTCCCTGCCTCTCCTCCACCCCCACCCCAAACAGAAGCTCACTCTTATAATCAGTAAGTTTAGTCAAGTGGAAAAAGCCCAGGCTTTGGAGTCAGAAAACCTGGATTTGAATCTCATCCCTGGCACTTATTTGGGTGACCTTGGGGAAGTCACTGAACATTATAGGGCCTCATTATCTAATCTTTAAAATAAAGGGGGATCATATGGGGGGACTATATGGCATCTAAGGTCCCTTCCAGCTCTAGAGCTATTGAAGTAGCTAGGTGGCACAATGGATAGAGTGCCAGACCTGAAATCAAGAAGACTGAGTCCAATCCTGGCCTCAGCACTTACTGACTGTGTGACCCTGGGCAAGTCACATAAACTCTGCCTCAGTTTTCTCATCTGTAAAATGGGAATAGTAGTAGTATCTACCTTGCAGGTTTGTTTTGAGGATCAAATGAGATAATAGTTGTAAAGCACTTAGCATAGTGCCTGACAAGTAGTAGGTACTATATAAATATTATTATGAAGCTAAATTAATCAACATATTATTTGTGCCTGTAAATATATGTCTTTTTCTGCAGCGATAGTTGGTCACTACTAAGTCTCTTTGAGAGAGTATGCAGCATGTGTTATCTGTCATCAGTCATGTTTGGTCATTGGATTTATCAGAGCTCTGAAGTCTTTCAAACTTGTTTTCCTTATTATGGTTGTCATGTCTGTTATTGTAGTTCTGTTCATTTCACATTTCACTTTATCAGTTCATACAGTCAGTCAACAAACATTTATTAAGTATTTGCTGTATTCCAGACACTGTGCTAAGCTCTGGGGATACAAAAAAAGACAAAAATCATGGCCCCTGCCCTCAAGGATTTCACATTCTCATGGAGAAAGCAATATACAAATACTTACACGTACAAGATATATACAATACAAATGGAAGGTAATCTCAAAGGGAATAGAGGAAAGAAAGAAAGTCTAGTTGGGATTGAGAGAGGAGCAGCCCTGGAAAAGCCTCTTGCAAAAGATTTGACATGAGATGAATCTGGAAAAAAAAATCCATGGAAGGCATATGGTAGTGGTGAAGAAGGAGAACATTCCAAGAACGATAGACATCCAGCCAGTAAAAAGGCATGAAGATGGGAGATGGAATGTTATTGTCAAGAAATAACAAGTAGGAAAGGGATTAACATGTAAAAAGACTTGAAAAGTAGGAAAGGACCAGGTTGTAAAACATTTAAATCAAAGGATTTGTAATGGATCCCGGAGGTAATAGAGAGTCATTGGAGTTTATTGGATAGGTGAATGATATGGTCAGACCTGCCAAAGGTGGCCAGATTATAAAGAGCTTTAAATGCCAAACAGAGTCATTTACATTTGATCTTGGAGTGTTTGGCCACTGGAGTTAATATTGAGCATGGGAATGACATAACCAGGCCTGTGCTTTTAGGAAAATCACTTGAGCAGCTGAATGGAGGATGGATTGGAGTATGGAGAGATTTGAGGTAGAGATACTTAATTAGAATGCTAATGCAATACTCCAGCCTTAAAGTGATAATAATAAAGCTAGTCTTTGTATAGCACTTTAAGGTCTACTTTACATATGTTCTTGTTTAATGAGAAATTCTCACAGTATGGTGACTATATTTGTGAGAAGGAGACAAATATGAGAGATGTTTTGAAGGTAGAAATGGTCAAGACTTGACAATAAATTAGGTAGGTTGAATGAGTGCAAGAGAGTCAAGAAACAAGTTAGAACCAAACATGGAACGGCTGATTGGTTTAAGATTGGGAAAGGATGGGGGGGCGGAGCCAAGATGGCGGCGTAGCAGCAGCAACATATCGCAGCTCTCACATAGCCACCCCAAAATAC
>CM053587.1:297713028-297727541 GCA_028646515.1 Pseudochirops corinnae
ATTACAGGCTCAGCTGTCCTTTGGAAGATTTATAAAAGTTTATTGATTCACAGGGCAAAAGGGATAGAATAAGGAAACCTGGCTAGAAAAGGCTTGCAAGGTGCAAGGGGGCGGGGGTGGGGGTGGGAGGGTCAGAGAAGCCTGAAATTGTGACGCTCTTCAGCGGGCAGGGGTCTGCTAGAAAAAGCCTACCGGCAGGAGAAACCTACCTGCAAAGTTTTAAGGGCCAGAGAGGCATTTTTAAAGATACAAAACTGTCAATCATAAGTTCATTAAGCTAATGAGGTGTACAAAGGTGGAGTTAGAGAGGGACCTGGGAGGAGCCAGGGCATGACCAATACTTAAAGGGACACGCACCCTTCACATCAACTGCGCATGTGTTTTACCCATAGTTCACTGGGACAAACAGCAGGACACCAGGGCTTGGAGGTGTGGTTTTTAGCCCTGAAACGTCATAAAGTCCGTAAGATTTGAGGTCAAATTAAATGAGATGTACCCATCCAGATTTGCAAATGGATGAGTTTTGTTTACTAGAACAAAAGGAGGTAGTGCCTTGAATGGAGAGTTAATGGTTTCAGAGGAAATACCTCTAGGCTGGGGGCAGGGAAGGAACAGAGTTAATGCTTTACAGCTGGGGAGAGGGAGGGAACAGAGCCAAACTGATCTCACAACTGATGGTACATACACAAGACTGAAGTTACAACTATGTCACAAAAAATCACCCCAAAATATATTACATAGGCCATTCAGCACTGCTTCAGTTCCACCACCTCCCAGAATATCTTGAGCACTGATAAGCCTCAGTTGAATTTTCCCCCAAGGACATTGTACTCGAGGACCTCCTTGAGCCTGGCTATGGCATCTCCCACCTCAGGATGCCCCATCCCATCTTCTGTCAGGATCTTTACAATCTGGGAGAAATGCTGGAGGAAGTCCTGCTTCTCTTAGGCAAAAACTGATTTCTGATCTTCACTCATTCTGGTACCGGGATGCACCCACAGTCTTCTCTGGGGATTGGGGGAAAAGGAGAGATTTTGTCAAGGGATTTTGAGGTGAAGAGAAAGGGAGGAGAAACTGGTGGTAAATGATTTCAATTTTTTTCAGTCAAGTTAAGAGGTGAAGCTCATTGGTTGAGAGCATGGGAGAAGGAAAGATGTGGAAGGCTTGAGAAGAGAAGACTCAGAATAGCCACTGTGGGGAGTGAGATTAGGAATCACTCTGACCTTCCTAGTAATATGCATTCATCTAGAACTGTTTTAGTTATGTACATGCTATTCTTTATTCCCCACTGGCAGCTCTCAGCATTTCCTCCTTGTATGGTGGATTGTTGTTGTTTGTCCTTCCTTCTTGAAGAGTATCAAGGACATTATGAGGGTGATGTCTTGTGACTCACTTGTGAAATGGATTTAAGTGAGGCAGAATGACACAATCATCAATCTGACTCTTTCCTCCAAAATCATTAAAATTCAGTGTTAAGGCAAAAGTCAAGACAACTGGCAAAGGTCCAGGATGCTGTGGGTGAGTTTGCTCTTTCTAAATTAGTTCTTCCTCAGATCTCAGTTTGTCTGAGACTATGCCCATTCAATTACCAAGGGCTTGGGTAAGAATTGAGACAAAAGATGGCCGGGTTGGGCATCACCAAACTATCAGACTGGGAGAGGAAGACCCTTAGAGTTTCTGATCAGAACAGAAAACAATTGCTATTTACATTCATTCTAAGCGACCAAAACCTAAACAATTAGCTACAGAGGCTTAGTTTGGGGGCTATTATTGGCCACTCAATGAAAGAGTGATTTGAGTTTAAAGGCATTGTCAAGTAGTTCAATGTGAAAAACAATGGGCTTTTTTAAAGATTGGTTTGTTTTTTTTTTCAGAGCTATATTTCAAGAAATTATAAATTAAGCTGCTCAGGACAAAAAGTAAATTGTCCTAGTTTTTGAAGAAAAGAATAATAAGAATAAGAAATGAAAAAATTTTTAAAATCTAGCCCCCAAACCCTAAAATGTCCTACAAAGTATAAGCGATCAAAAATTGTATTCCAGCAACTTATGCATAGTAAATTTGTAGTTTCATGTACAATCATCTTTTTTATTGTACTGTTGTGGAAATGTTTGTTTTATTCCATAAATTAAATAAAGTAAAATAAAAATAACAAAACAATTATATTCCTGTAGAGCATCCACTTGTAACAAAAGGGACCATATGTAGCAAAGTAAGGAGAAGGCAAAAGAAGGAGGAAGGAAGGAGGAGGAGGAAGTAGAAAGGGAGAAGGAAGAGGAGAAGGAAGAGAAGAAGAAGAAGAAAAGAAGAAGGAGGAGGAGGAATAGCAGCATTTCCAACTTCTGCTCAGATTGGCAGGTTGCCAGAGGACAGCTGCTACTGTTTGGGATGAAAAACCCCATCCAAAAATTTAATTAAAAATGCAGAGATCTCTTAGGATAAAAACAGGAATTTATTCTCTTCCCCGGGAGAAGAGGGCGGTCTTCCCCATGACTGATCGTGAGAAAGAGTCAAGGCCATATGGAAGGAGCAGGGTTTTAAACCCTAACTCAGTCAAGCCTCCTTACCCAAGTGTCCCCTCTCCCATTGGCTGAGAGATGGACTCAAGTCTCGGCACCAAAATCTTCCTCAATGGCAAGTCACAGGGAAGCCTGACACTATCTCTCAGTGGCTGGGAAATAGGTTTACAAAGAACAAGGATGCTGATTGACAGCAAGAGAAAGGGGGAAGGGTCTCAAAGCAAGGAAGGAGGAGTGAGCCTGGTCTGTCCCTGACTCCCACTGGCCGGGGCCCACAAAGGCGGGAAATCAGAAAGGGCTTGCTGTTGGTTGACAGCAGTATTGGGGAGGAGGGGAGTTAATCCAAAACTGCCTGAGAAATTTTCATTCTCCCCAGACACTACTATTCTCAGATAGCATGTAAAGACAATTAATACAAAACATTTTCCTAAAAAACTTGGTTCACTCCTTCCCACAAGTACACAAAGTTATAATTTTATATATATATAAAATTATATATATGTGTATAAAAGAAAGACTATAATGATAGGGAGGCACACATGTAAGAATATGTATGATAGAGGTTTAACTAACAACACCTTCTCTGGAAGTCCTTCTCTCTGTGCAGAGACCACCAAGGGTGGTTGTGGTGGTGGTGGTGGTCCTTCATTCTCAAAGAGGACCGATTTGTGGATTGATAATTTGTCAATGTAAACATTTTTTACCAGGGTCAAAGAGACTTTATTCCTCTCCAGGCTCCACTCCTAACTTTCCAATCTTTCTCTACAGTACCCCACCCCTGGCACTGCCCTTTTTGACTCCCTTAAATGCATTGGAAGCACCTTGAAGTCAGGGATTTTCTTTCTTTCTGCTTGCATTCGTATTCCCGACACTCAGCACAGTTTCCAGCATGTAGTAAGAACAGAATAAATAAATGCCTGTTGACTTGTTAACATCATAAGCAATAAGAAAGGCAAATTTAACAATTCCAGGACTTTCATCTCACATAGCAAGTTTCTATGCTTGCAACTAAAGCAGGACACAATCGTCTTCTAGTAGCAATACCAATAGAAATTGGGTTTGGTTGACAGCTGTAAGAGAATACATGACAAACATTAAAGTTCAATCAGAATTTAGATTTTCAGAAGACAGATCTCCAAATTCATCATTTAAATACATCATTGGCAACCTATTTCACATTGTATAATATTCCAAATAGTCCTGGTTCTTATGAACTGCTCTGTCTTCTATGCAGAATGAAATGCCATATGCTCTTTATGTTCTTAAAAGCAGCCCTATAAATTCATTGGGGTAAAAGAAGAAAGTTAGGAAACTTGGATAAAGTTAGTATCAAATTAATTCTTAGTGAACTGCTTCCTGTCCGGTGAAAGGGGACTAATAGCACTAAGATACCCTGAAATATTTTGTGCAAATAACCTTGAATATAAATTTGTAAGATCCACAGAGACAGTTAGTCATAATTAAACAGAAACTTTAAAGTCCAAATGCAATTATCATATTCAAAGGACCATTAAAATATAAGGCATTTCTGATTTCAATTTAAAATTTTTTTAAATTCTGAATTTACCAAACAACCCCAAAGGAGAACATTTCCATATATAAAGTAGAACAGAAAAAGATGATTTTATGTAAAAACAATGAATTTCTATTATGTACAGCTTGTTTTCTTTTGAAAAAGTATGTGATAAATTCAACACATTCCTTTCAAAGCTATCCTCCTAGTCTGCATTCCTGGTCTTTGAAGCTCCCAAAGAGGAAGACTCCACTCCTGGCACCTGGAACAGAAACATTTTTCAAATCCCCATTACACTTGGTTTTCACCTCTTGACTTTAATATAAATCTCCAGTAAGTGTATAGCAAATAACTTTACTGCAATTTAAACTCTCTGCAAATCATTGTATTTCTCTTTGCATGTCTATAATATCCTGTCTCTCTCCCTCTTATACTTCTTGCTTCTGAATCATGGTTCATATATTTCAATTGGGTTCTTTTTTTTTTTTTTTTTTTGCTTTTTTTAGGGGGAGGGCAATTGAGGATAAGTGATTTGCCCAAAGCCCTCTGGCTAGTAAGTGTTAGGTATCTGAGGCTGGATTTGAACTCAGGTCCTCCTGACTCCAGGGCTGGTGCTTTATTCACCGAGCCACCTAGCCACCCCTTAATTGGGTTCTTTTAAAATCAATTTCCACACTGTTTCTACTTCCCTTGCAAATTAATAATCTCATCTTTGCCAATGAATCAGTTTTTATTTTAAACATCTTTGTGATTCTGTCATAAATTTCATAGTCAGACATGTTCCAGTGATCTACTTTGGCCACAGGCTTTAGAGTTTCCCATATGATTGGTATGAGAGATCGTATGTACTTTCTTTCCAAACATTCCTCTGGGTAGTTGTCCCCTCCTCATAAACACCTCCAGGGTACTTTTTCCTTCAGATTAGCTTTTTTGGTTAAATTTGCTAGTTTTGCTCACCATGGAATTAAAGGTGACATGCAAACTATAACTAATACTTCTTTGGCTAAATCAAGTTCTAAAAAGGCTGGCTCTGGTCTTTTTATTGCACATCTTGCTGTGACCCAGATTCTGCAGTTCAGAAGAAATTCAGGTCACTAGCCCTGCCCTTTTCAGCTTTCTTTGACTATAGTGGCTATCATGGCAAATTTTCCTTAAAGCTGGAGAGATATTTGCAGAGCAGATCTCCTTGGAGCCCCCACTGGTGCAGTACCCTGAGATTCTTCAGTATCTTTAATCTCTTCTCCAAAGAGAACATTGAAGAGCTATTCTGTCCCAAACTTATTTTTAAGGATTTGCTTATTTGCAGAGAAAAGAGCTACAGTGTCCTTCTTGAATTTGTGGGGGTTTTGATTCCTCTCAGGATTGTTATATGACTCCTGAACAAGTCACCTAACAGGTTCTTTGTTTCTCAGTTATCACCATCTATCTGGAAATCAGGTTGCTTACTACCCAAGCTAGGTCAGGGTGATGTGGGGCTTCATGGCTTGGTGTCCATCTGTACACATTTAGCAGAAGGCATTTCATTGTAAAATGCTAGACTTTAGGTGTCAGATAAGTCCCATCACTCTCAAAATTTTACATGAGGCATACAGAATGATATAAGTACTTTAGAAAATGTCACAAACAGAAGCTTGCTTTTAAATGTATAGGGTTCTAGGTAATATTTGGTTCTACTAAAGAGTACAAGAAACATCAGTAGAGAACTGTGGTATACTCCAATTTAAAACCAACCTTTAGAGTCAGTAATCCCAACAACATCGGCACCCTTTGAAGGGCTTTACCCTCTAAAGAAGTTTTGTTTGCCTCGCTCTAGGCTAGCAAGAAGATCTTCTGTCTGCCTTCAAGCCTCTTTGAGAGGGCATTCAGGTAATGTAGAGTCAACAGCCCTGAGCCATTTTTCCACAAATACAGTTGGAGACACTAGAAAGTGTCTCAATGAACCTCCTCTTGGTGTGGCCCAGGCCAAGAGAGATAAGAGAGTAGTATGAATTCCTCTCTACTAGCGAACTTTGCACAGGATGAGCCCTTCAGGAATCAAAAGAACCTAATAGTGTTTGTGATGAGTCTTACTAATTTGCATAATTCCCAGATATTTTATACTAAGACAGTAGAGGCATTATTGAATATGGAAGCCAATGACAGAATTTTAAATAACAGAGCACCACCAAGTACAATCTACACTTAATGTGCCTCCCCCTAAAAAAGGATCACAAATTTAAATAATTGCAAAAATCAATGAGATGTCTAGTACTGCTAGTGCTAGTGTTTATCTAGCTTCTCACTGTCTTTCCAAATTATGCTTTCAATTAAAAAAAAGAGAGAGAGAAGCAAAGCTCAGCAAAGAAAACTTCTCTCCCAGTCTTGCCTTCCTCATTGGCAAAATGGAGATAATAGTAACACCTACCTCCTCTGGCATACCAAGGGAAGGATGGTGGGAGCAGCATGCACAGGGCACAGGCAATGTGGGTAGAGACAGACAAACAATAAACATTGTGTTCTCCTTGGAGGCTAATGCAGAGAACACTACAGTTAGCCCCCAGTACATGCAAGCTCAGCTACATATGTTCTTGAGAGTAAGTTTGTAACCTTGCTTCAGGCACAGTTTGTATCTCCAGCCCCTGTGGTATTCTGTGTTCCTATGTTTAAATAGTGCGTTTGGAATAAACAAGGATAGCACTGTGATTGTTTGGTCATTGTTCTCCTGTTTGTACTCAAAGAGGGCCAAAATGACATCACAATTTCAGGGTCGATGTACAGTGTGTCCGACTATGGCTGATCAGACCAGTATAAGGTTAGAAGGCTGAACAATAGGTTGGGCAAAAATAGTCTGTGTAAGCAAGGAGGATTTTGTTATCCTTCTTAGGGTTAGTTTCTCGGGATCCAAGACCATGGGAATATCTAGTTTCCGGGTATTTGATAATAACTCCCAAAATAGTTCCAAGGATTCTAGGTAGTAGTTCCCAGAATCATAGTGACAGACAGTCCTACTGAGGCTGTGCTATGAGATAAGGGGTGACATAATGTAATATTTACTACACTTGTGCAGAATGACAATATTGCTGAAGTTAACCTGTGAAGTTAATGTTGGCAAGATGCCTTCTTTGTCTGTTGCCCTATAAAGCAGGTGGACACTGGTCAGTGAGTGGGGAAACCATGGGGAACCCATGGGGGAAAACCACAGGGGACCCATAGGAAAATCTGTGTATGCTTCAACTGTCCCCCCATTGAGGTTTGAGGGGACTTAGGGGAGTGCTACAGTATGCCTGTCTCGATTGACCCCATTGAGACTTAGAGGTTGTCCCTCTCTTCTTACCAGTCCCTGCAAGAAGGGTGATTAGGGAAGGCTGTAGGAGCTGGTTCTCCCACAACCCTCTGAGAAGATTAGACTAGAATAAAGCTGATTTATTAACCCCTCTGAAGCTGTCTGCCTGTCTGACCAGATCAAGAGTGAACCTGTTAGAGTCTAGAAACCAAGAATTCCGGTGCCTCCTGTGTGTTATCTGTGAAACAGTCTGTCTAAACATTTGGGATGGAGATGTCTCTAAATTTGCTCATCTCCAAGTGATTATACAAAAAAAAGAGAATTTAGATTCAATTATGTCATCCTACATGACCCCTTGGGGTTTTTATTTGGGAATAACACTGACCACATTGGCCCCCACTGTCTAAAGGCCAGGTATATCATTTCACCCCTCCCACAGGGTTCTCTGGTACCCTTAAGGCGGTTATGAGCCTCTAGGCTCTCTCCCAATGGTGTTCTCTCTGATTGAAGTGGGATGGGTGACCTGCACCCCAGTTCTATTTAACCACTAACAGTTGGATGAGCTTTTACAGAGAAATCTTTACATCTGCTGGCCAGGCTGAGTTTTAGATGGCTTCCTGTTCTGACTAAGCTGCCAATCAAAGGAAGGTATATTTCATGTATATGGTAGGGGATACAGTCACAGTATTAGGATCTAGGCATGCCCAACTAAGCATCTTTACATGTGTTTAAAATTTAAACAGCAAAATAGTGTAAGCTATGACTGTAAGCAATGTTTTTGTTGGGTAAGTGTGGATTGTCGTTGCAAAATGAGGTATTTTACTTAATTTGAAAAATATCTTTAAAATAAAAACTTCTTTTTTTGCGAATTGTTTTGAAACTAAAGAACAAATCAAGAAAATGTTACATCAGTGGCACAATTTAGTAGTCTAAAGTGTACCATTTGTAGAAACATTGGTTTTATGAAAACTCACTTATGAAATGGGATTTTTGTAAATCTTGACCAAATTAATCCTCATGCTTAAGACTTTTCTTATTTGTTTATCTGTTGTTCCATGTGGGGGTAAAAAACTTTTGAAAATCAAAATTAATAGAAAGTATTCTTTGATTAACTATGAACAAAGATAGATAGACAAATATGCTTATGTTCTCTACTGATCATAAATATGCAAAGATCAGTTTGGACTAAGTTTTTTGACGGATTTTCAAGTGTTAAAACTCAAAAACATAAATTGTAATGTTTGGGGCAGCTAGGTGGTGCAGTGGATAGAGTGCCAGTTCTAAAGTCAGGAAGACTCTTCCTGAGTTCAAATCTGACCTCAAGCACTTATTAGCATTTTGACCCTGGACAAGTCACTTAACTCTGGTAGTCTCAGTTTCCTCATCTGTAAAATGAGCTGGAGAAGGAAATGATAAACTATTCTACTATCTTTACCAAGAAAACCCCAAATGGAGTGACAGAGTCAGAAGTGACTGCAAAAGTGTTGTTATTATGCATTACCGTGACAGATCAGTATGGAGGTACAAGGTTTTTTCCTCCTTTTTTTTCAAAAACTACATTAACATATCAAATAGTATTAATCCTTTACTTTCCTCTTCTATTATTGATGTTATTACTGTGGCTTTTAAAAACTGATCAATGTAAAAGTAACTTTTAAAATGATATATTAGTTTTTCCCAATTACATGTATAAAACAATTTAATATTTAAAAAAAATCACTGTGACATTTAAAATTTTCTTTATACTTTTACTGGCAAGATTACAGAACAAAGTTTCACTTCCTGCATTTCTTTTCTTACCATTATTATTCTTTGTTTCATTTCATGACTTACTAAAAATAATGTTGCTATATAGGGGAAGGGGTTATTAAAAAATTATCTGCTCTGAATGTTGGATATGCTAGGTATGCCATTGCCTACCTCACAACGTTATTGTAAGCAGCAAGCGAAATATATGTAAAGCATTTTGCAAATTTTAAAGCACTGTGTGTGTTAATTATTTGTAGTAGAAGCAGTAGTAGTAGTAATAATCAGAAATCCCCTTATCATTTTTCCTAGAGCATCCACACCAAAGTTTGTTACATATAATACCCCAATACTCTTTGGGTAGTTCTTTTACCTATGGTATTAGAAGCCCTCTTGCATTTTGAAGAATGATTGGACCAAGTAGCAGACAGGTCTCCTCATGCTTGAATTAGGACTAGGCTTCTTGCTCATGGCTGTATCTAGCCAGTGATAGGCTTTGGGCTGGCATCTTGCAGAATCTTCCCTATATACCATATGGTTTATATAACATTTTCCTTCTAGAGAGGCTCTGTAGGACTTCTCAAATCCCCTGACATCAACACAGTTGTTAAATCAGTATCTTAATGCCAAATCCATGAATTATTCCATGTGGTGGTGTCAGTTGGTCAGTCAGCCAATCTTCTGCCCTTGATGGTACAAGGCAAACACAACTCCTTCAGTAATGACCCTTAAGATAATAGGGAATGAATGGATGGAGAGCAGAACACGTGATACTCAACTCACTACAGGGGCTATTCAGGGTAGAGTCTTATCTTATCTCACATCAACTTGCACTGACTACATTTTATCTTCAGAAATCATCCTTTTCTGAAGAAACATAGAGGACAACATTAAGAGATCAGATTGGAAAAGCTCTTTAAACTGTCACAGGTGATGGTTATATAAATATAAACCCTTTATTGTTCATTTGTCATCCACAGTCTGGTGCATTCTTCCTCTCATTTAAATGATCCCTAGTGGCATGGTACATTCAATCTTCAAAGCAGTTGTTTTTCTCTATATGATTGTAGCTAATGAGCTAATTCTAGCTGTCTTTGGTCTTCTGTGTAGTTAGAAAAGTGAAGAGATCCAGTCTAGACTAGGTCATTGTCTTTGTTCCACAGATCCAGCCATTTGTATAAAAGAACCATGCCTTAGATTTCAGAAAAACCTGGAAAGAATTACATGAACTGATGCTGAAAGAAGTGAGTAGAACAGGAGAACATTATACACAGTAACAGCAACGTTGGGTGATGACTTTGATAGAGTTAGCTCTTCTCAACAATTCAGTGATTGAAGACAATTTCAAAAGATTCATGATGAAAAATCCTATCTACATTCAGAGAAAGATGTCTGAATGCACATCAAAGCATACTATTTTTTCTTTTGGGTTTTTTTCTGTCTTGTGGTTTTTCCCTTTTATTTTGATTCTTCTTTCATGACCTTACTAATGTGGAAATATATTTAATATGATTGTACATGTATAGCCTACATCAGATTGCATGCCTTCTTGGGGAAGGGGAAGGGGAAGGAGAAGGAGAAAAAAATTTGGAGCTTAAAATCTTATGCAAGTGAATGTTGAAAACTATCTTTACATGTAATTGGAAAAAATAAAATACTATTAAATAGAAAAAAATAAAATAAAAGAGCCATGCCTGACTTGAGTCATTGAGAACTTCTTGTCTTCTTGTATTTTCCCTGGGATATCAGGGAAATGGATTTTGCATCTTAGTGACTCATAGGTCCCCTTGAATGATATAGACTACAACCCATCCATACCTGCCCACCCTGTGTGACTTGTCCATGTCCCTCACCAAAGTTCACCATAGGTGCTCCACCCAACATACTGGAGGCCTTCCTTGAATTCTCTTTGGATTATAAGAGTAGAAGTGGAGCCCTTTGACTGTCACTCTTACATTCCAACCAGTCTTCTTTTTCATATCACACAATTCCTAGATGACTTCCTTTACTCTTCTTTGAGGTACTCTAGTCATAATACCTTCTTGCTTACAGATTGCAGCATGCTCACATTCACTATGGCTCTCTCCATGGTCTTCTGTGCAATGTCCATTTTTAGTTCTTTGGAGGCCTTAGTGTTCATAGAGCTTATGAAAGAGACATTTCCTCTGAGAGGGTGATTTCTCCTTCATTGAAGGGTTGGACTAGTTAATTTCTGATTATGATGACCACTTTAATAATTAATAATATTAGCTAATATTTATATGGCACTTTGAGGTTTGGAAAGCACTTTGCATATATTATCTCATTTCATTAACTTTTAGCTACAAATGGTCAGAGGACAGGGAAGGAGAAACTGGGTGATCCCTATCCCTAGTTACTCAGGTGACTTCTGTCTCCCTCAAGACCCATCCCAGCAAACCTTGAGAAGGCTGCACTGCAGGCAGAAATTTGGCAAATTCTATTCACTTGGATGGACTGAGAGGTGAATTAGAACCTTGTGAAGATTTTATTATTGTCATAATTAACCTGGGTTTACCCAGTTAATAAACAGTGTAGTGTGCCGCTGCCACCAAATCCTAACCCTCACAGTTCACTGGACCTTAGTTTACTCCTTCTTAAAATGAGGGGTTTATACTGGATGACCTGTAAGACTCTATTCTGTATGTATGTGTGTATATTCACACATATATACATATGCATATATGTATGTGTGTGTATATATATATACATATATATGTGGGTGGGTATATGTTTGTATGTGTATTACATCTCGATAAAGAAAGCTAAATTGACAAAACTGTATTTATAGAAATGATAGAGAGTTCCTCACCCTTATAGTTTATCGTTTCTTTTCAGGATGGAAGCATTCTCTAGCCTGGTTACAAATGGCAAAATGGCCAATGGCCTGTCCTTTCTGGTAACCTGGCAACAAGCTTTCTCTTTGAGAATTCTTCCCGGTGACTGGAGCCCAGGCTGCTAATGGATGATTCTTCAGAGTTCTGAAGGAAAGGTGTTCATTGAGCACATTCTAGTAAACTGGGGACTATTGAGAGACATGAGAGTTGTTCATTTGTACAGTGTCATTTTGGGAAATTAGAGTAGCTATAAACAACAGGAAAATGGAGCATATGTGGTATAGCTTGAATTGTATAAGGATGGAGGTGCCATTTGTTCCTTTGCATGTTGTTTTCCATCTTCTCGCTGAAGGGGCTGTTGCCATAGGAATAGGGCCAGTCATTCCAGAGAAGAAGGTAAAATTATTTTCAGGAGAAGAAGCAGAATTGAGGTTTGAACCCAGAATTCCTGCCTCACTATTTGCTTAGCTGTCCACAAATGGTCTTTATTTCAACCCCTGTCCCACCTCATCAGTCCAGGCATACCTCCTGGAGACAGGAGCTCAAGCTGGGAGAACTACGAACCTCCTGGTAGTAGGATAGCCTTTTCCATTTTGGCTCATGAATTTGCATTTATAAGAGGTTAAATGTTACTGATCACCTAGCTCTCCTTTCAGACCTCTTTCTATTTCAGCTACTGCTCTAACCTTGTGACCCCCTACCCACCTCAACCATCTCCATACTCACATATTAATTTGTTTAGGTGGGAGAACTTGAAAGTCATGAATCAAGATGGACACCCTGAGGAATTAAATGTTGAGCTGATTAGAAAACCCATCATGGATGTCCTCTTGGACTCCCCCAAATCCTAGGACTCCTGAATGTCTAGACACCCAGATGGCTCACTCTCCTGACTTTTTGAAACTCTCAAGGTTATAGTCTCCAATCCCCTATCTAAAATGAAAGAACAAACACCAGAGTAAAGAGCTGAAGCCTGTATTCATAGAGCTACATGTCAGTCTTGTTATAGCATTGTTTCTTATCAGACACCATCAACAAAAGAGTAAAACCAAGAATAGAAATCTACTGAGAGAGGTACTGAGGGCAACTAAATCTTTTGATGATGTCTCTTGTTTGCATTTTAAAACTGCAACTAATCAAGTTGCTATTTGCCATGAAGGAAATGGCAAACCACTCCAGTATCTTTGCCAAGAAAATCCCAAATGGGGTCACAAAAACTCAGACATGAATGAAATGACTAAACAACGATGATGACAAAATGTGGTGAACATCTACAGAATGTCTATGCATGCTCCAAATTTTCTCCAGTGTCATTACTCATTGTCACAACTCCCTCAGATACAGGCTTCCAACCTCTTCTGTAGGGGAACTGCATCAGCCAAGTACGCTAATGCACCCTGTGTAGACTTCACAAGGACTGGGTTTATTGACCAGTCCCTCATTATAAAAGAAGAAATACGAAAGAAAGAGAAGTCCACAGATACGTGTCTACTGGGTAGGAGACACAACAGCTGTCCCTACCTGTCAGTGCAAGCAGTCTTTGCTGGAAAATTGCTCAAGAAGAGAGTAAGAGATTGACCACTTATAATTCTTGTATGTACTGTATACTCGGTCTCAGTTAAGCCTCTCCTAAGTTGTCAGTCCTTCAAGCTCTAAGGGCAAGTAGAGGGCTTTGCATAATAGCGTGATACTAACCCCAAGACATCACGGCCAAAATCAGCTTCAAAAGTTCTATAGATTGGAGTCAGTAGACAGAATGATAGCTTCAAGGATTGGACCTTCATTGATTAATTTGGTTTTGGCAAGAGAACAATGGCTACTTTGGGAGGGGGAAGCAGGCTGCAGTAGAGAAAGTCCCTGTTCCTGTTTTTGGTGTTTCGTGTTTTCTCACTCTCTCTCTGCTCATTCTCATGCTGGTTTTTTTGCTGTGTCTCACAAATTTTTCCTCTAGATCTCAGGGTTATTTATGTTGAGCTGCCCGTAGAAGAACTAAATCTCTGCCCCAAAAGCAAGCAAACAAAACCTATTTAAAAATCCCTCTCTTTCTCTCTCAAACAGTCTTTTTTTTAGGGTTAAGGCAATCTATTCCTCCTACCATGGACATGTCACTACCATCATCAGCCCTAACCTTTCAAAAGGAAAAAAAAAAATCTTACTTTTTTTTTTAAAAAAAGTTAAGACTTGGAACATTACTTGAAGTAGGTGTTGGGGCTGCAGGAAAAAAATTTTTTTTAATTATCTCCTCTGAACCATCCTAAAGTAACAAAGCTCTCTTTTCTCCCCCATTTTCATTTGCTCTCTGTGGTAAGAGCATCTGCTATGCAAACCTGACCCCCCCCAAAAATCCCAAGAGGTCTGTCATATTTCAGCTGTTCTAGAGGAGATTGAAACAGAAAACAAAATGGGGGGAACCCTTTAAAACATTAAAAAATGGCAGTTTTTACTTTTTATTGCTTGTTTTGAATTTCACATATAAATGAGAACAAAACCTCCCCCTGTGTATGCTGGCTGCTGTCCCTGACCATAGGGTTTTGAAGCGGATGTTGTTCAGTGTAAATGTTGCAAAGCCTGATAATGGTGACTGGAAAATATGCTCTCCCTGTTTAAAGATAACCACA
>CM053587.1:297737765-297771359 GCA_028646515.1 Pseudochirops corinnae
GTTGTCTTCCTCCCATTCCATGCTTTGATCCTTTTTGTCCTCAAAAAAGGAATCTAAAGTTGCATTGCTGGATTTGCTTTGCTTCCTTTGCTTACTCATTTTGCCAGTCAATTACTTGACTTTTGGGCTCAGTAGAACTCTGCTTCCAGAGGAGAAAGCTCTGTCCCAAATTGCTGGGGGTTTTGCAGCTGCTGGGGCTATTAGGAGGCCACTGCTTAGGCTCACTGAAAATGTACCCCAGGACCACCACCCAAGACCACGATCTGGATCCAGGCAGCTCAAGGGAGGAGCACTTAGCCTCTGAATGATCACTTAGCTCCCTTGCAGTTTGCAGGCTGGGAGCTCCTGAAACAGCCACGTGGAAGCAGCTGCAGGGCTGCTGCTTCTGCTGCTTCCTTGTCCTGGAGGCATTTTGGCCAGATTGCTTTTCTCCCCTGAATTTAGCCGAGTTCCACTGACCTTTCACTTAGTCCTTGTTACTTATGGGTTGATAATTCTGGAAGCCACAGCTGCTGCTGATCTGCTCTCTTGAAGGCTCCAGCTGTGGGTTTTTCTGGAGGCCCTGGGACCAAGCTGAGGTTTCTGGCCGTGCTGGTTTCAGCTCCCAGCATGCTGCGATGAGCCCTTCCTGTCCCACCTGCCAAGCTGCCTCAGCTGGAGATGTGTTTTTCTGTAATTTTGTGAGTTATGGAGCCCAAAATTTGTTTAGAATCATATTTTATGGGTATTTGAGGTGGTTGTGGGGGAGCTGCAGAATTTTCCTGCTTCTACGCCACCATCTTGGCTCTGCCCCCCCTCCTGAATTCAAATGGATTATTTAATTTCTTTTTCTAAGATGTGGTTATTTATTCTATTTACTCTTCTTTTAGTTTGTGCAATTTATGTTTTTATATTCATTCATTTCACTTAGATTGCCAGATTTATTGGCATATGATTGGGGAAAAGCTTCTAATAATTGCTTTAATTTTATGACTTCATTGGTGGTGCATTTACCCTTTTCATTTTTGATACTGGTAATTTGGTTTTCTGCTTTCCTTTTTTAAAAAAAATCAAATTAGTTAATGGTTTATCTATTTTATTGATCTAAAAAAATAAAACCAGCTTTTAGTTTTATTTATTAGTTCAATGGTTTTCTTTTTCTTATTTTAATTTTGTTAATCCCTTCTTTGATTGTCAAGATTTTTAATATGGTGTTTGATTTGTTTTTTTTTTAGTTTGTTAAGTTGCATGCCCAGTTCATTGATGTACTCTTTTTCTATTTTATTGACGTACACATTTGGAGATATAAAATTTCCCCTAAGTACTGCTTTGGCTGTATCCAATAAATTTTGATATGTTGTCACATTGTTGTTGAAATTCTCTTTAATGAAATTATTTGTTGTTTCTATGATTTGTTCTTTGACTCACTCATTCTTTAGGATTATATTATTTAGTTTCCAAATAATTTTTAATTTATGTTTCCATGGCCCTTTACCGAATGTAACTGTTGCATTGTGATCTGAAAAGGATACATTTAATATTTCTTCTTTTCTGCATTTTTGGTGAGGTTTTTATACCTTAATACATGATCAGTTTTTGTGAAGGTTCCATGTACAGCTGAGAAAAAAGTATACTCCTTTCTATTTCCATTCATTTTTCTCTAGAATTCAGTCTTATCTAACTTTTATAAAATTCTATTCATATTTTAAACTTTTTTATTATTTATTTTATGGTTAGGTTTATGTAGCTATTAGAAGAGACAGTTGAGGTTCCCTCACTAGTATAGTTTTACTATTTCATCCCGTAACTCATTTTACTTTTCCTTTAAGAATCTGGATACTATGACATTCAGTATGTATATGTTTTGTTTAGTATTGATATTACTTCATTGTCTAATGGTACCTTTTAGCAAAATATAGTTTCCCTGCTTATCTCTTTTAATTAGATCTATTTTTGCTTTGTCTGAGATGATTGCTACCCCACCTCCCTTTTTTTAACCTCAGCTGAAACATAATAGATTCTGCTCCAGTTGTCCTGACCTTCTCTGTCACCAAAATAGATTTTTTTATGGTCAGGTTCACTTTTTGTTCTTTGCTCATTTTTCCAGCTTCTTTCTTGACTTTTAATTAAAATTGGACTCTGCTCCTGGGGTAGAGAGGGCACTTCCCAAACTAGGTTTTCCATCCTGCAGCTTTCAGAGCTAGTTCTTGGAGTCTGTAAGTTTTTGGTACTTCCAAGGTGTTATGATCAAAGGAGAGGTGTGGTCGCTGTTCTCCTGGCCTGTGCTCTGGTCTTTTACCAGGAAGGGACTTTGTTCCCCTGTGGCCACAAGTGCTAGCACTCCTCTTGGCCCTGGAACTGTGACTGGTACACCTGCTTTCCTCCATAAAGGCTAGGGCCTGAACAAATCAACCAGAAGAAGAGCCTGGACCTAACAACTTTCTTGTTCTCTGAGTAAACTCAGAGAATAACTCTTCCTATGTCAGCAAAGCCAGAAGGGTCAACAAAGCTGATGGAGTCTTTAAGGATGAGACTCTTAACCCAAGGCACTAACTTGAATAATGTGACTTTTTCTTCTCTTAATATTTTTTTAGACATGTACTATGTTATGGTATGTTAATGGTAAAGACAGATGTTCTGAGTCATAATTTCAAGTGACACTTTGTCAGCTCTCTTATTTTATTGTACTTACCACCTATCCAATTAAGAAAATTCCTTTCTTATGCAATGATTAAACATTTATGGAGCTCATAAATTTGAGTGACACAGCCACCCTGAATTGAGATAGTTCTAACATGTATTTAAGCTTTCTCATTCTTTTGTTCAGGCAGTCTAAACTTAGGTTTTGACTCCTTGTATGTACAAGCTTGCTAGTTTTGTCTAACTTTAAGGGAATAAGCAATACGAATTTTATATCATCTAGCCCATTGCCTCCTTTAACCAAACTTTCAGTTTAACAAGATGAAAGTCAATTTTCTTTGTCTTTGCTCTTTTTTTTTGCTTAAGGAGTGAGAAAGGCGCTATAAAGTAAAAGCTAAGCAAGTGTATTTGCCAAACTTCATAAATTACTTCTTATGTTGTTGCTTATTTGGGGAACATTGTGAAATCATCCCTGTTCTGTGAATCCATAAAACTTTGTATTTTGTGAATATTATGTTTTTCATCTGTATGTATGGGTTTGCATATGATGTCTGAAACCTGATTGCATGGTACTGGGGAAGTAAGTAAAAGGACATTGTTTATGTGTCCTCAGAGACTATAGAAAAATATTCAGAATTTGGGATGAGGACTGTGAAAAAAAAATTTTTTTTTGCATCCCTGCCTATTTTCCTGGGGTGGCAAATTTCAAACAGTGGGAAATGTGTAACTTGGGCTTCTCTGGACATGCCCAGAGATTGTCTTGAGGGGCCTTTGAACCTGTTTTGCCTAACTTCATTTCCTACCATGTGGGTAGGGGTAGCCCCTTTTGACTGGCTGCTTGTGTGTCTTTAAAACTGGCAAGACTGAACCTTTTGATGTCTTTGCCACTGTCTTTCTGCTGCTCTTTCCTGCATCTCAACTTGTTGCATCCAGAAAGTGATGATCACAGTTCACCCATAGCATGAACTCCATGAACTGAATAGGTGAGGAGGAAAGTACTTTCCTTCCCTTGCTCCCTCTCTTTTATCCCCAGTCCTGAGGAATGGGCCTGAGGGGGTATTTGTTTCTGTCCTGTTGTTTCTTCTTCCTAACTTCAGGTGCCAGAGGCTGGTTCAAGCCAGGGAGACCTTGGATCCAGGACCTCAAGCAAGATAGTACAACCAGTCAGGTCAGCATGGAAACCCTGAGAAGCCAGGATTCCTGGGACTCAAGGGGGTGGGAGGTTGGACTGGGGCCTTGGACTACACTCTACAGGAACGGAGCTAAACTAGGAACCTAATTGCTTTCCCCTCACCAGAGACTGGGGTGGTGCAAAGGGAAAAAGGGGGATTATGGCTCCCACATGTTGGGGGAGTAAGTTTGTATAGCTGTGATCATACCTTTTGAGGTAAATATTTCTGAGTAAGAGCTAAAAACAGCAATAATAACAACCCAAACAGTAGTTAGGGGTATGCGGGGTGTTTTTAAAAATTTTAGAGGGATGATGAAGAGGAAGACATGTTCCTCCTGCTCTCTGACCCCTAAACATGTGTGGATAGATAGCCAGATTTATCCTCCCTTCAGGGATCCCTATATGTGTGGTTTTTTTGCTTTTAGTCACCAGCCTTACCTCTGATCCTTGCAAGCACTCTTAAAGCCTTACCTACAGTGGAAGAGAAGAATTTTGTGCTTCTGAGAAAAGCTTTCTCCTGCTTCCACTTACCAAACTTTCTCTGTCCAGAGCATTGTTTCTTCATTGGCACCCGAGAGTATTCCAAGGCCTTTCTGGATTCGTTTTGAGCTTTGATTCTGTTGAATTTAATAATAGGCTGTTAATAAAAATCTTTTGCTCTACCTGGAGCTCTCATCTGGTAGAAATGCCAGGAATGGTAAAGAGAATCTCCTCTCTCTTTCTGTCCTGGAATGACCTAAGCCTCTAGCTTAGGGCTTTTACTTTTTTTTTTTCCTCAAAGACACATTTGCACAAAATTAACTCATATTAGAGAAACTAGATACTTTCTGAGAACATCTGGCAAATAGAAAAGATCAACAGAGACCTTTAAGAAGTGAAGAATGGCACTTACAGGTTCTGTATGAGAGTCAGATGAGGAAAGAAACAGGGAGGGAGTGTCCCCAGTGTTCATCAAACAAGGGGAAGTAGCTCTAGTCTCTTCCTAATGTAGCTATTCACCTGTTCTGGTCATGCTCCCACGTTCTAGGGGCTTCTTTTGTCTCTCAGCCTCCAATTGCCCCCATGGTTGAAGCCATGGAGCAGAGAAGGCGGCAGGGGCCACCAAGGCCCCCATGCTTCTATATGTACACGGTTCATTGCAGTGACAAAATACTCCTATGCCTTCATTGCCCTTCTTTTCACAGCCTTCTCCATCTTTCAAGGTCTAGTTCTAATGTTGCCTTCATCAAGAAACCTGCTCTCCGACCTGTCCCCTCTACCCAGATTCTCCCAGAAATACCTTCTTCTTCTGAGCTGCCCCAACCTGCCTGTTGGGTCCGCCTCTTTGGGCCTGAGTACACACAGCCTAGCATTACTTCTGGGCCAAGGGTGTAAGTCTTCCAAACCAACTGGAAACCCCTCCACAGGAAGACTAGAGCCTGCATTTTCTTCCCTTTCTCATCTCTCTACTCCAGTTTCTAGACTCCTATAGTGTCAGATCAGGCCTAATGTCCTGGGCAAGTGAATCTGTGAAAGACTGCCCCAGATTCCATGATGACTAAACACAGCTGTCGCCCAGCCAAGAAGATTGCAAACAAAGTGGGCACACAGGACCAGCCAGTTCTCTTACAGCCTTAGTCTGACTTTTGGAGGCTGGAGTCCGTTGTCATATGATGTGACATTATCTTCTCCTCCCTACCTCAAGGCCCTCTTTCTGCTCCTGGTCCCCCCCCTTCCCTCCTCTATTAACCTTCATCCTTTTTTTCTTCTTTTGCTCTCTTTCTTTAATGTCTTCCTCTCTTCTTCCTTCTCCCCCCTTCCTCCTCTCCTTCCTGCTCGATAATCTCCCTTCTCAACCTACATCTCTTTTTGATTTTCTTTTATTCAACTACAAGCATTTAAGAAACTTTTCTCCTCCATGCAGAGCCCTGGGGGAGATACTGAAGGAGGAGAGGCAGGAAAGAAGAGACACAAAAATGAATAAGCCTCCATCTCAGCCCTCCTTACCTGCTCACAGATAAGGATAATGGGTATACTCAGACATATGGGCTGACTGATTACCCATGAGAATATGTGTGCAGAGATTTTTTTCCATTTCTTTCCTCTCTTGTCTTTTTTTTTTTTTTTGAGGATAAATCCATTCCCCAACCCTGTTCCCTCAGAGTGACCAACACTATGGGCCCAAGTCATAACCATTAGCATATAATTCCTCTCTGGGCCTTACTGTCTCCTTGGATGCCTTGGGGGTAGGAGACAGGGAGTGTCACTAATTTTGTGGAACAAGAAGAAGGAGCCTGGGCCCCTCCATCCCAAAATCAGATCTGCACCTTTGCTTCCCAATCCACTGAGCAAGACCCAGAGAGAAGCCATGAGGGCCACATTCCCTGCAAGGCACCAATGGTAAGCAGTCACTCCTGCCAGAACTCTCCAGACTTCAATTCTCATCAAGGGTCCATCCAGATTGAGAGTTAGGAACACCTCGATTCTAGTCCCAGTTTTGCTCCTGGTCTTAGTTAAGTCTCCCCCTGCCCCCCAGCTTTTTCTGAGCTTCAATTTCCTCATCTATGAAAGGGATAATGACACTCATTTCTCCTCTCCAAATCTGGCATTGACTATTATGAAGGTTCCAGTAGAGACCGGGAAATCCAAGAAAGGAATCTTACCATCTAGCCCAGGAAGACAAGGAGTTATTAGTACCTGAGTGAGTTGGTCTTAATTATAATTAAGAGGCCCTTCCCACTCACAGACCATGAAGACATAAAATCAGCTTACCCTCATGAATCACCTGATTTTAGATAATCTCAGAGGTTATCTAATCCAGTCCCCTTATTTTGCAGAAGAAGAAAAGGGTCCTGAGTTGTAAAGACTGAGTAAGGAAGGATGGTATATAGTAAATAAAATGCTTGATTTGGAGTTAGAAACACCTGGGTTTGAATCTTACCTCTGAAACTTACTAGGTCTCTGACTGGGCAAGTCATTTAACTCACTCTAAAGCCCCAGTTTCATCTATAAAATGGAATGGCAATTTCCAATTTATGAGACCCAACACATGAGATTATTATATATGTAGAATGCAATATAAATTATTGCTATCACCATTAAGCTCTCCCAAGATTGCACAGACAAAAAATTGAAGAGCTAGCCTCTGTATCTAGTGTTTTTCACATTCTATGTTGTCTGCCTCCCCTTTTCCTTTGGCTTGTCAAAAGTGCCCTATTAACACACATGGTAGTAGGGGTCAGTACAAACCTAAGGAATAAACTAGCCTTAGTTATTAGTAACCTCCCTGGATCTAGTATAAGACAGAGTCCAGGAGACCTGGGTTGTTTTCCTAGCTTTGTCATTGTCTTGTCACGTGTCCTTGAAAGCATCTTTCCTGGGCCTTGATTTCCCCGTCTATAAAATGGCGGTAGAGTAATGTAGGGTCAGGGGTGGGTTAGGATTATGTGCTGATGGTCCCTAAAGAACCTCCCAGCTCTGACACCCTGTGTTCTAAGAGCCCTCCCAGTCCTGACACTCTGTGTTCTAAGAGCCCTGTTGTCTTTGATGGTCCATGTTCTAAGTTTTAAGGATCTATCTAGATGTGGAGTGCCTTGACTCTAGTGCTCACTCCCCCCCCCTTTTTTTTTTTTTATCATTATAGAACCATATACCATGAAGATTATAAATAAAATTTTTCAAGGGTTTGTTTAATAAGGGAGAAAAGGAGTAAATTGCAGACCTCTCACCACAGGACTATAGTAGACAATCAAAAGAAACCTCTCCAGCATTAAATTAGTGTGTCTTTCTAAAGTTTCTAAATTCATTTTGGGCTCATCAGAACCCCAGGTCAGTTCTCCAGGCCTCCACTTGGAATTATCTAACTTTACTATAATTTCCAGAGCCAGGAAGTTCCCACAAGCATTCAGCCAAGTCATTATCTGCCTCTCAATTCAGACGATTTTCTTTGTCTCTAGAAAACCACAAACTGAGTTTTTGTTCTAACCAGAAGAGTACCCACTGGTTCACAGTACAAAGCTGTGCTAACTCTCAGTCAAGAGGGAAGCCCTTTTGTTATGAAAGTTAGCCAAGTGGTGCAATATATAGACAGCTGAGGCTGAAGTTAGGAAGCTCTGAGTTTAAATTCAACCCTAGATACTAGGTGTGTGACTCTGGGCAAGGCACTGAACTCTGTCTGCCTCAGTTTCCTCACCTGGGCAATGGGCATAATAATGGCATCTACCTCCCAGAGTTGTTGTGAGGATTTAAGTAGGATAACAATTGTAAAGTGCTTAGCACAGTGCCAGGCACATAATAAGCCCTTAATAAATCCTTCCTCCCTCTCTCCCTTTCTCCCTTTTTCCTTTTCTCCCTTCCTTCCTTCCTTCTTTCCTTCCTTCCTTCTTTCCTTCCTTCCTTGTTTCTTTCCTTCCTTCCTTCTTTCCTTCCTTCCTTCTTTCCTTCCTTCCTTCCTTTTTTCCTTCCTTCCTTCCTTCTTTCCTTCCTTCCTTCCTTCTTTCCTTCCTTCCTTCTTTCCTTCCTTCCTTCCTTCTTTTCTTCCTTTCTTCCATTCTTTCTTCTTTTTTCCTTCCTTTCAAAGGGCAGAGCATAATTTTTCCATATTATTATACACTCTTCTTTCCATCACTCAGAAAAAAATAATTCTCCCTATCATTTCCCAGAGATATCCAGATCTGCACAAAGTGCTGAGCTCTATAGCAACAGATCCCTAGAATTTCAGCTGCAAACACGTCATTTATTTAACATTTTATTTTCCCCTAATCACATATAAAAAGCAATTTTTAACATTTGGATTTTTAAAATTTTGAATTCTGAAATCTCTCACTTCCCTTTCCCCTCATTGAGAAGGCAGGCAATTTGATAATAGGTTATACACGTGCAGTCCTTCAGAATTGTCTTGGATCATTGTATTGCTGAGAATAGCTAAGTCATTCACAGTTCTTCATTGTACAATATTGCTGTATGTTTATGTAAGTCTTTCCAGTTTTTTTTTGAGAGTATCTTGCTCATCATTTCTTATAGTACAATATTATTCCATCAAAATCACATGTGACCACAAATCAAAGGATCGAGGTCATCGTTATCACCATGCACATCAATCACTATTAATAGTAGTGCCATTTGGAACTGATGGAGGGACCATATTCATAGAGTGATCATAATGAGTCAGTGTCAAACTAGGAGGGGGATCTCTAGTGTAAAGCCCCAGGGATCTGTCCTTGGCCCTTTGATGATCAGTTTTTTTTCAGTGACTTGGATGAAAGCATAGGAGACAACTATATCAAATTTTAAGATGTCATGAAGCCTGAAAGGATAGCTGCCATATTAGAAGACAGAATTGGGATTCAAAAAAATCTCAATAGTCTAAGAGAGTGGACCAGATCTAACAAATGAAATTTATTGTTGCTTGTCCTTTATATTCGAAATTTAGTAGGGAAAAAATGTAAAATCTTTCACTTTAAAAAAATTAATTATATAAGAGCAGGATAGGATAAGAACTGTGGTTAGATGACAGGCTCTGGGAAAAAGACCTCAGGAGTTTTAATTCACTGATAACTCAGCTGATGTATGATTGACATAGAAGCTAACACATTCTTGGACTGAACTAGGAGAAATGGAATGTCCAAAACAAAAGAGATGATCAGTTCTGTGTTGTTGTGTTGTGTCCTACTCAAGTCACATCGGATTTATTCTGTTCGGTTTGGGTGCCATATTTGAGGAAGAGTATTGATGGACTAGACAGTGTTCAGAAGGGAGTAGACTGGGATGATCATATTGATCCAAGGGAGGCTTGGAAAAGACTTATGGAAGACACAGTGATTATCTTCAAATATTTGAGCACTATCCTATGGAAGGACTGTTCTGCTTGTCCCCAAAGGGCAGAAATAACCCCCACCCAAGCCATCACCCCAAATAATTGAGAGAGGAGGAATCAGAATAAGTTATAGACTAACTATATAGCAGAATTTTCTAACAATTAAAACTGTCTAAGAATGGAGTGGGCTACTCAAGGAAGGTAGTGATTTCATCAATGGAGGCCTTGAAGTGGAGGCCAAATGACTACTTGTTAGGGCTTCCTAATCAGTATAGGTTAGACTAGATGCCTTCTGAGATCCCTTCCCATTCAGAGATTCTATGATTCTGACTTGAGTTAGAAAGGGTCATGACACATGTGTATATAGAACATTTCCACACAATAGCTTTGTTATTCCGTTCCAGTCTCTCCTTCCTATCTTCAGAATCAAATACAAATTCCTTTGCTGGGCATTTAAGAGATCTTCCCAAATCAGCCCCTTTCTAACCTTCTGTTCTTCTCAGACACATTCTACCATATAGCTGCCCTGGGATACTCAAAGTTCACACATGACCCTCCATCTCCCATCTCCATGCCTTTGCACTGACTGAACCACTGCTCCCCACCCCCCAGAACATACTGCCTTTCATCCTAGCCCCTCAGTTTCCCTGGATTCCTTCAAGGCTCAGCTCAAAGCTTACTTTCTGTAGGAGTTTCTCCTCAGTCCTCTCAGCTGTTAGATCGAGATTACCTTTCACTTATTTTGTTAACATCTTATGCATACCTAGTTATTTCTAAATTGTTTCCTTGATTAGAATGTGAGTTCTTCAGGGGCAGGGCCTCCCCCCTCTTTTATTTGTATCCCCAGTGTTAGCACAGTGCTTGGCATATAGCAAATGCTTCTTGATTGATTGAAATGGATGAAAATCAAATTTTAGTATATAAATCTAGAGAATCACAGAACTATGGGATCAGGGAATGCTAGAGTTGGAAGGGAATTCAGAACATAGATCAGACCTAGAAAAGATCTTAGGGGTGCCCTGGTCTGCCCCCTTCCCAACACAAGTGAGGAAATTGAGGCTCAGTCTAGTTCTTTCCCAAGAGCACCAAAGAATCTCACAGTGTCAGAGCTAGAAGCACCTTAGAGACTGCGTCCAACCCATTTTACAAATGGCCAACCTCAAGCCTGGAGTGGAAAACAGACTTTTCAGAAGTCATAAAGCTAGTAATTTGAAGAGTCACCACTTGAATTCAGGTCTTTTAGTGCCAAATTCCAAGCCATTTCCATTATGTGTTACTGATACTTCATTTAGTCCAATGTTACTCATTTTCCTGAGAAGGAAACTTGAGGTCCAGAGAAAAGTGGTTTGCTCAGGGTCCTGGAGGTAGATGACAAAGCCAGGACTCCTAGCCTCATGAACCTAATGTCAAGTCTTTTCCTACTACTCCACAGTGCCTTAGGAAAGCCCTCAGTACCCCTTTCAGCAAAGGATAGAGCTCACCAGCCCCACGTCTCAGGATGGGTAGAGTTGGGCTTTGGAGGAAGGGTTTAGGAAGCCTTAGGGGCTCCTAGAATGGGACAAGGGAGGCCAGTTGAATGAACAGAAAAAATCCTATCTGAAATCTAGGGATTAGGTGATACTTCTCTCTGCTATTATCATATCCAGGGTGGGGCTCTCATCTTAGGGGAGAAACCACTTACCAAGCAGATTGGCAAATAGCTGGGACCTGGGGCGAGGGAAGATATCTCTCACCTACACCCCCCCTCTGCCAAGGAGACACAGCATCTTGTGCAACAGTCTGTACCCAATGCCAGCCATAGAAAGAGCTCTGAGATCTTTAGAATATGAAGTGCTTTGAGATGCCACGGTAATTCTAAGATCCTATTCTGAGATCATAGGATATACAACTGAAAGGGACCTTAGAAATTATCTAGCTCTGCGGGATCATTTTGCAGAGAAGTTTCTTGTAGTTAAAAGAAGTCTTCTTCAGTGCCCTAAGATTATCCATCAGTGCTTTAGATTCTTTGAAATCTCCTCTTCTAGAAATCACCTTCTAGAAGTCCCGTAAGTACTTGGAGAGTCCCAGGCTAGACTTAAGATGAACAAGAATTCTTTTTTGGGAGGGAAGGAAGGAAGGCAAGGCAACTGGGGTTAAGTGACTTGCCCAAGGTCACATAGCTGGTAAGTATGTCAAGTGTCTAAGGCCAGATTTGAACTCAGGTCTTCCTGACTCCAGGGCTGGTGCTAACAAGAATTCTCAAACTTGACTTTAAGATGAACAAGAATGGCACACACACCAGTGTCATCCAAGTCCCCAAAGCAGTGGTGACCCTTCAGGTCAAACCACCTGGTACAGTAGGTTCTGCAGCCTCCTGCAGCCTCCTCTCCAAGCTGGGAATCTGACCTGGCAGGAGATCACTCAGATCAGCAGTACTGTGGAAGAGGAGGGAAGTACCTTCTTCCTTCAAGGAACAAGGGGCATTTGGGACTGGGAGGGGAAAGAGCCTAGCATTGGACCTTCTCTCCTTAAAAGAACCTGTATATACTTGGAACCCTCTAGGTAAATTCTTTGAGCCTGTCACTTCCTCTGTAAAATGAAGGAAATGGGGAAAATGATTTCTAAGGTCCTGTCCAATTCAAAATCCTATGGTCCTAGGATATCAAGGTGACTCAGGACTTTAATATACTGAAGGATCTCAAAGAGCTTAATACATAAACCTCAAAGCACTTTTTAATTCCAGAAGCGGCCATGAGTTGTCCAACCAGGGTTACATTCCTGGGGAGGGTTCCCAGGAAATGAGACTGAGCACTTATTCTTTGAGGGTGGAGAACATTGAGGAAGGAAAAACAGAGAAAATAGATTGTAGAAGAGCCAGTCCACGGCCACAGCCACCAATTGTGGGGAGAGTATTATTAAGTAAGGTTTGGGGCAAAGGTTTCTTTTGGAAGGAGAATTGCATTTTAATTCCTAGAGACCTGAGTTCGAATTCTTGAGCTGTCATTACTTCTGTGGCCTTAGCCACTCATTCCTTGTCTTTAGCTTTTCTCCCCTCCAAGATCTCTCCCTCCAATAGAGAGCTATCCCTTATAACAAAGAATAGAGAAACAGCTCAGCAACATAAGCACGTTAACCAAGTTGGACAATATATGTAATTTTCCTCACCTATAGTCTTTCATCTTGGCAAAGGGAGGGAGTACATTCTCATATCTTCCTTGGGGCTGGGCTTGGATGGTATTATTCTGAATTACTCAGTTTAGGGGTTTGTTTGTTTTGGCTGCTGTTGGTGTAGAAAGTCTTTATTTAATGTCTACTATGTTCCAGGCACTATTCTGGGAACTGAAAATACAGAGACAAAATCAAGTCTTTTCCCTCAAGGAGCTTACATTCTACTGGGGAGAAATAACACGAACACAGACAAATATATATGCCAAACATTTATACAAAACAAAGACCATGGAGAAAGTCACTTCTCTGGGCTTCAGTATCCTTCTCTATAAATTGAGGAGTGGACTAGAAGATATTTAAGATCCCTCCCAACTCTAATAAAACCTCTGATTCTGTGACTCTATCTGAGGGGTCTTTGCAGTGATGCCCCTTTTTCACCTGCTCTTGCTGCTAATGTGACTGCCGGTCCTGATTCCTGACTGGTTCTATAGTGAGATCCCATAGTCCCAGAGCTGCTAGGTTCTAAGATATTGGTATAATCAGGATGGAGCCAGAAGATCAGGTTTTTCTTCTTAATGTCTGTCAAGCCCATATTTTCATCCTTGCCCGCCTCCCTTAGTCCCTCCCAATGGGTTCCTCCCCGACTGCTCACCTGTAAGAGACTCACCTGCTTCTGCCTCCATGGCCAAAGGCAACCCAGCAGAGACATGGCCAGCATATTCTCATATCAGAGCTCCGAGGTCGATTGGTGTGAAAGCAACTTCCAGCACTCAGGTCTGGTGGCTGAGTTCTACAACACGGTGAGGCTGGGAGTGGTGAATCATTCTGGTGCTAGTCCAGAGTCTGGAGCAAGGGTGAAGGTTCAGGATGCTACCAACATAGAAAGTACAGGAGAGACTCTGGGACATCCTAATCTAATCTGGGTTTCTTGGGTAGCTCAATCCTAAGGGCACCAGGGAGGGGATTTGAGTGTAAGGGGGTCACAGTGCTGGATGTGGGAGAGGGTTCTATGGGAAAAACTCTAGAACGGGATGAGGAAGCCTTGGCTCTAATCCCAGCTCTTCCATATATTGGTTATGTGACCTTGGGCAAACCCCTTCCTCTCTCTGAGTCTGGACTCATAAAATCATAAAATGTGATTTTATTTAAGGGCCATTGGAATGGTGCTCAGAGATCATTGAGTCTTATCCCTTCTAGTTCCGACATTTTATGAGTTTTATGAGTCCAGAAAGGGAGAAATAGGGGTGGGGTGAGGGCTGTTGAGACCAATGCACACCAGGGGCTTGAGGTAGGGTGGAGTTGAGCCAGCCACTTACAGAGAGGTTCATTTGTGCCTGGAGAAATGTTTTTTCATCTTTTGGGCCAGGATAGATGATGGTCCCTTAGGCTTGGTGTTTACCATGGACCTCTATTAGCCCCATCTGGAGATAGCAAAATCCCTTTCCATTCATTGGCAGTGCACAGAGAGGCCCTTAGAATGGTCTACTATTATTATCTCTAGTCTTTTGAATAACCTCCCAAATCTTTAGCCTCTTATCTCGTTCCTCTTTGTTCCTGGTGGTTGTAGCAGAGACACTTTGGAATGATTGGTATCAGGAGACTTGGGTTTGAGTCCTGATGCTAGGACCTGACTCCTGAATCTCATCTGGCTATGTGATCTTGGACACATCACTGCCTCTCTAGGCCTCATTTTCCTTCTCTGTAAAATGAGACAAAATATCACTTGACATTACTTTCACAGAGTTGTTGATTTTTTAAATTTAAAGTTACAGAGGAAGCCAGCAGTTCTCAATTCACTCTCCTCCATGACCTCCTGCTGTCTCTCCTTTCCTCTCTCCTTCCACCTGGCCATTCTTCCCTCATCCTTGAAGTTCCAGATGATCGGACAGAGTTTGGTGATAGCGTGGGCTATATCCCCAAGAGTGGGAATGGGTAGCATGAAGCCAGCTGTCCTCCCCATCAGGGATACACGTTGGCTGGTGACCAGGAGCAGGGATCAGGAAGAGTTCAAATAGGGAGGGATGGGTCATAGGAAGCTAGAGTGCTCAGAAAAGCCTTCCTAGAGGAGGAAAGACTTGAAAAACTGGTTAAAATTGGAGAGAAAGAGAAGATGCACCATTCTGGGTAGCCACAAAAGACAGAACCAGGAGCGGTAGGGGGTGAATGGGGACAGTTATGGGGAAATTTCTAACAATTAGAGCTGCCTCACAGGGGATTAGGCTTTCCCTCTCACTGAGGGACCTTGACTGACTGCCTTCTCAAGAAGACTATGAAGGAGATTCCACCTTAGGTATAAAGTTGAGCTTTCTGACGTGCAATCTTTCTCTTTCAGCTCTTAGAGACAGCATTGCTTAATAGGAAAGAATAGATATTGAGGTAGAGGACCTAGCTCCAAATCCCAATTTTCTGCTTATTGGCAGTGTGACCTTGGATAAGTCATTTCTCTCTTTGGAGTCTCAGTTTACCTATTTCTGAAATGAAATACTTGGACTAGATGGTCTGTAAGGCTCCCCCAGCACTGAATCTTAGTGATCCTATAAATCCTATAAATCAGTAAGATGTTCTAGATGGGCGATAGAACCTGAGAAAAGGTGGGGAGGGAAGCGTCACTAAGCCTAGACAATGTGGAGGGACTGGGTGAGAGAAGAGTTAGAAGGTGGTGACTAGAGGGACAAAGGACCTTGAATGCCAGTCTTAAGAAATGTCTGCTCATTAACCACCTCAGCTGGAGTATCATGGTATGGCCCACCCCAGACCTAGATCTGAGACTATGACTTAGGACATGACCAGTGAAGCCTGACAGCATCACAGATCTGAGATCCCAGGGCTGCTGGATGGGCCCTGCTGCCCAGCTGCTCTCCTCTCCTTGTTTCTCAGTGACTCAGACACTTCTCAGACTGGTCAGAGAGAAGCCCAGCCCTACTAAGCCTGAGGAATTTTGATCTAGAGAAGGAAACTCAGCAGATTAATGGCAGAGAGATTGGAGCAGAATCCAGCTTCAATCCAGTGTTTTTGTTCAGTTGTTTCAGATGTGTCTGACTTTTCATGACCCCATTTGGGGTTTTCTTGGCAGAGATACTGGAAAAGGTTTGCCAAGTCTTTTTCCAGCTCATTTTACAAATGAGGAAACTGAGGCAAACAGGGTTAAGTGACTCCCACAGGATTAGTGTCTGAGGTCAGATTTGAACTCAGATTTTTCTGACTCCAGGCCCAGTGCTCTATCCACTGTGCCACCTAGCTGCCCAACCCATACCCATGCAGCAGTTCCCTCTACTATATTTCCATTAAGGATTCATCTAAGACAGGGGATTCACTACCTATCAAGACAGCTTGTTTCATTTTGAGACGGTTTGGCAGCTCCAGTCCCACCTGCAGCCTTGATTCAGGACAGAATGGGGGAAGACAGAGCAGGAGGAGAGCCAGGGTGCTGGGTCTGGAAGCCAGTAGCACGATGGGGAGACGTGGCCCATCGGGAATACTTTGGGACAGCTTTAAAAAAAAATCAAGGAGCTATTAAATCAGATGCCAGATTAATTCTAACCAGGGGCCCTGCTAGACGACTAGAAGCAGTGTTGGTTCAGCAGAAAGACCGGAGTTTCAGTCTCAGCCCTGCCACTTCCTAGCTGTGTGAGCTTAAGGAATTCACTTCACTTCTGGGCATCAGCTTCTTCATTTATAAAATGAGATGAATTAGACTATCTCTAAGATGTCTCTCAGCATCTATGATTATCTGTGATCCATGGACAAGATCCGAGAAGAGAGATGAGGGAGAGATTCCCAGGACTCAGATCAGTCAGTCAACAAGCATTTGTAGCAGGCACTCTGCCAAGCCGGGGATACAAAGAAAGACAAACAAAACCAAACCAAACCCAAAAAACGTGGAATCTATAGCGCCTTCAAGTCAGGAGGAAACTTGAAATGTGTCCAGTCTAACTCTTACTTATGCAGGAATGCCCTGGCAATATTCCCAACAAGTACTCATCCAGCTGCCATTGGAATGCTTCCAGTGAGAGAGAGCTCTCAACCTCCTAAGGACATCTATTCCCTTTTTGGACAGCCCTGGTAGGAAGTAAAACCCTCCACTCTGAAACATCACAGCCAATTCTGTCCTCTGGGACTGAGCAGAATAAATTAAACCTTCTGGGTGACAGCTCTCCAATCCAGTCCAAGATGACTGGATTGGAGCAGACTTGGATTGGAGTAGACTCCCTACACCAAAGGAGTAGCTAAGTGGTTCAGTGGATAGAGTACTGAGCCTGGAGTCAGGGAGACCTGCATCAGATCTGGCCTCTGAAACATCCTAGCTGTGTGACCCTGGGCAAGTCAATTAGCTTCTGCCTGCCTCAGTTTCCTTAACTGTAAAATGCAGGTAATAATAGCACCTATCTCCCATGCTGTTGTGAGGATCGAATGAGAGGATATTTATAAAATGTTTAGCACATAGTAGGTGCCGCATGCATGTTAACTATCATTAATTCCAGTTCCTTCAATGAATCCTTATTTGGCATAATCTCAGGTCTTTTTGCCACTGTGGTTTGTTCTCTTTATACACTCCAGATTTTCAATATTCTTCTTAAAATGTGCCCTCAGAATTCAAAATGGGAATGCAGATGAGGTTCTGACCAGGGTGGGGCTTGAGCTGGGCCTCTAAAGATGGCTAGGTCTGTGCAGTCCTTTAGAAAACTTTCCTGAGCACCCACCCTCTGGGTGAGCCTGTCCTTAGTGCTAACTGTGCCCAGGCCTCCTGTGGAATCCTGGGACTATGAACTCCTAGATGTAGGAAACTGGATTGTTTATCTAGGGCCTAGCACATAATACTCTGTAAGACCTAGGCTCTCATGGACGAATCTGCTGCTTTTACTGATGTAGATCCCAATGCATCCACATCTCCTTGTGTGGGATTCTTGCCTGTATCTCCCCATACATACTCAACTGAGGTTTTACCCGATGCATTGTAGTGCTTCCTCCTGTTCTTTCAAATTCTCTAGATACCAATGCAGTGCTCAGCCAGTCCATCTGTTATCTATCTGCCTCTTTTTCTGGTCACAAATATTGTAATTTAATTATTCTATTTAAATTAATATTTTATTGATATCTTTTGTTTTCACATTTCCAAATATGCCTGCCTTCCCACTCACTCACCCTTCTCTACCCCTGAAGAAAGCCAGTTACAGTAAAAAACAATCCACACAGTGACCAAATCTGACAGTATATGCAATGTTCTGTACTCATAGACCTCTTCAAGGGAAGGAGAGAGAGAAGAGGAAGGTATGTTTCCTCTGTTTTCATCTGGTTTGATCATACATATGTTTTCTCAAAGACATATCTTCATTGAAAACATGATGCAACCTGCTTAAACCCACCATGCATCTTTTTATTGCCCTTTGGAAAACTAATGTGATCCTTCTGAGATCATGATGTTCCTCTGCTTGAAGTCACATGGCATCACCAGAAGATTATCGTGGTTAAGGTAATATTAACTTTTGTGGCAGCAAACACCTTGAGATCACTAAAAGTGCCCAGCCATCCCATCCAGCCTGATTTCTCCCTATTCAATCTAGACCCAGCTCATTATCCACTGGGAGTGCCTCTCTGAGATCTGTGTCCTAATGGACTAACTCAATGGGCTTCATGTCCTAAAATGGGAAATATACAGTTTTCATCCATTTTGTTTTTCCACTGTGGATGGTTAGAGCGATGCCATTCAAATTATCATAAACTTCATTGGTAAGGAAGGCTTCATGCTATTTTGGGGTCCAGTTTAATTCATCCATTGTCATCACTAAATAGCAATAGTACCCGGAGACTCTTCTTATCAAAAGACAATGTTTCTTGCGTTTAGACTCAGAGCAAAGCATTCTCCATGACAGTGAAGTATACTTGTTGTGGATATAATTATTTTATACCTCACTGGGTGGACATTAAAGAAGACTATCCTTGTGGTCTCACCTCTCATGAAATGTGTTTAAACAACTTTTCTTTTTTATTATTATGAACCTGGCAGATAAAAACAATCATGATCATTTCTCCAACAAAGGAAAGCTGAAAAAAGATTATACAAGAAATCTGTAATCTTATGCCATAAAGATTTTTTTTTTCCCCACATGGTAAATTTAACACAGTAGTTCCAAAAAGGTTCTGTTTGTCTGTATCTTTGAACTTCCTTCTGCTCTCTTTGGTGTAGTTTTTTTTAAATGTTTGATTCATTTCTTTCTTTTCTTTCCTTTTTTCAGTCATCACCATCACTATTCTCTTTCTCTTCCCCATAACTGACCTTCCACCCAAAAAAATAAAATTCCCTCCCTTGTGACAAGTAAATGTGGTCAAACAAACACAAATTTACTCCCTTGGCCCTGTCAGAAATCCTGAGTCATTTGGCTTCTCTACTACGTTAGCCCTCTGTCAAGAGGTGGGAGAAGATTTATCTCCCTGAGTTCAAATGTGACCTCAGATACTCCCTAGTTGTATGATCCAGGGCAAGTCACTTAACCCTTCTTGCCTTAGTTTCCTCATTTATAAAATGAGCTAAAGAAGGTAATGGCAAACTGCTCTAGCATTTGTGCCAAGAAAACCCTAAATGGGATCACACAGAGTCGGACAGGACTGAAAAACAACTAAACAGCGACAACAAGTGACCATCCGGCCTCTGCTTGAAGACCTCCAAGAAGACAAACCCATGACTTCTCAAGGCAATCCATTCCATTTTTACTCAGCTAGAACTGTCATGGCGAGTCTTTCACCAGTTCAGCCCTCTGGGGCCAAGCAGAGCAAGTCCAAACTTTCTTCCATACAACAAGCCTTCAGATGGTTGAACAGAACCACTGTGGCCTCTGAGTCTTGTCTTCCCCACGTCAAACAAGTCCAAGCCTTGCAACTGATCTTCATATAATGTGACTAAAGCCCTTCACCATCCTGGGTGCCCTCCTCTGAAAGCTCTCCAGCTTCCCAGGGTGCCCCAAACCAAACACAACAGGAAGACAAAAGACAGAGGGACTATTAGGTCTTAATTCCTGAAAATCCAATGCCTCTTAATGCAGCCCAGGATCACATTAGTCTTTGGGATTCCACATCTTGCTGTAGATTCATATTAAGTTTGTGCGCCACTAAAACACTCAGATTTTTTTTTTTGTTCAGACAAACTACTCTCGAACCATATCTACCAAATCCTACACTTGTGAAGTTGGTATTTTATACCCAGATGTAAGACTTGACATTTAGTGCTATTCAGTTTCATCTGTTTAAATTCAGCCCACGGCTCTAACCTGACATTAAATGATATCCCTTTATGGGGAAAATAATTACAAATAGTATTTACATAGCACTCACTGTGTACCACATTCTGTGCTAAGTTCTTTGTAATTATTATCTCCTTTGATCCTCACAATAATCCTGTGAGGTAGGTGTTGTAATTATCCCAATTTTATAGATGAGGAAACTGATGCAGACTGAGGTTAAGTGACTTGTCCAAGGTCACACAGATAGTCAAGTGTCCGAGGCTGGATTTCAGCTCAGAGCTTTGTAACTACAGAGCTGGTCCTCTATCCACCCTGCTCCTTAGCTGCCACAACAACAAAAACTACTCACAACTCACAATTCTAGAGTGCAGATCAGGTTAAAAAAAAAGCTTTATTGGTATTACAAGCCATGGCTAGAAGAGGCAACAGGTGACTAATAGTTTTCTCTGACAATGTTTTTGACCACTTCCTCTGTCAGGCAAGTAGGCTCTGATGACAAGTCATTTCCCATTAGTATAAGGAGATTATGAATGAAGGGCGGTTAGGCTGCCAACTCCCTGCAGCAGATCTTGGATGTGGGACAGGGCAGCTTGGTTCTTCCAAGTCAAAAAGATGGGCTTCTTTCCCTGTTAAAAAATGTTAAACAGGATGGGACCAAGCACGGGTCCCTGAGGCCCTACATGAAAATCTCCTGCCATGTTGACCTTGAACCATTGCCAACTACTCTTGGAATCTGAAAACATGATGGGAGGGAGTGACAGGCCTGTTAATAGATTGACATAGGTTTACAACTGATGACTTAGGAGATAACCAACAGCTTGTGTTGTGTGACAGGTGAGTGGAGGGATTTTTGGGTTGGGTCTCCCAACTTGACCTTGTCCATGGTTGTTGTTTCACAGATCAGCAATGTCTCCTTCTTCATCATTGGGCCTCTCATGATGTACCTTATGCATCCTTACGCCCAGAAACGCTCCATCATTGTGCAACTGCCCTGGGTCCTCTACATTTTAGTAGGTATGTTAGTCTCACCCTTTGGATACTCTGGGCATCTCTCTGGTTACAGGACCTTTTAATCTGTGTCTCCCCAGTCCTGGGAGTCCCTTCTTAATGTTTCCCTGACAAAGGGGCCTCTGGTAATCGGCTTTCTAGTCCTGATCAGTGTCTCCCTGGCTCTGGGATCCTCTGGTCAGCATCCCCTTTATCCAGGGGTCCCATGGTAAGTATTTCCCTGACCCTGAGGTCCCCAGCCCATATCTCCCTGGCTCTAGCATCCCCTAGTCAGTATCACTCCAACCCATCATTCCCCGTAGATCAGAATTTTCCAGAATCTGGAGACAACTGGTCAATGTTTGTCCTTGGGTCCCTGGAACCAGGCTTGGCTGTTTGTAATGGAAATAAACCTAGAATTGCCATTTACTGCCTTAGTGACTTTTCCCTTTTTTGGGTCTCAGTTTCCTAATTTGTCAAAGGAATTTGGATTTCTAAGGTTCCTTCCAGCTATAAAATATAAGTCCTATGATCCTATCAATATCATGGACCTGGAAAGTCTGGAAACATTCCCCTACCCTCCCAGTAAATAGGAATTATTGATTCTGTTCTGGTAGGGGAATAGAATTGGAATCAGCAAAGACTTCTTTGAGGACTAAAAAGTGCTTAAGTTCAGACCTCTGAATCTTGTTGGTTCTAGGCCTGTTCTCTGTGTACTTCCACAGTACCCTGAGTTTCTTGGGGCAGATCCTGGATGAGCTGGCCATCCTGTGGCTGCTGGCAACATGCTATTGTGTCTGGTTTCCTTGCTGCTACTTTCCTGCTTTCTTGAAGAAGGACAGGTATAAAGGGAGGTGGCCAGCCTGGGCCTTTGCCTTCTGCTCTGCCTGACCTCATCCCTCTTCCTCTGGGTTACAGGTCCTACTTCACTTGCATGATCCTGTTCATCTCAATCCTGACCACCTTCCTGGCCTTCCTAAAGCCAGTTGTCAATGCCTACGTGCTCAACTCCATCTCGATACACATCTGCTACTTTGTGAGGATCGAGTACAAGAAGTGAGTGAGGCCTGGTCCAGCCAGCCAGATGACTGGGGGAGGCACAGGAGGGAGGGAGGAAAGAAGGAAGGAAGGAAGGAAGGAAGGAAGGAAGGAAGGAAGGAAAGAAGGAAGGAAGGAAGAAAGGAAGGAAGGAAGGGAGGAAGGAAGGAAGAAAAAAAGGAAGGAAGGAAAGAAGAAAGAAAGGAAGGATGGATGAGAGGGAAGGAGGGAAGAAAGGTTGGTCCAATCAGTCATAGGACTTCATGGCCTCCATATCAACATTCAATCACTTCCATGTTTCTGAGACCTGTGTCCATATTCCTGGTCATTCTCCCTGAAGTAACCTCCAAGTTTCCTTCCTCCTCCTCTCCCACAAGGAAGGAAGAAAGGGTGGGAGGGAGGGAGGGAAGGGAGGAAGGAAGGAAGGGAAGAAGGAAGGGAGTGGTGACAATTGTGTGCACTGAGACCCCAATCCCCAAAATCCTCCCACTTTGTCAATATACCAACACAGAGACAAATATCTTGTCAAAGCACAGAACCACTAACACGATCAAAGGAGTTTAAATTGGAAAGGCTCCAAGAGGTCATCTCATCTAAATCCTTCCTTTTATAGATAAGAGTGAAAAGACAAACAGACACGCATATGCCCCTCTCTCCTTACCCCTTCAGACACATAGAGAAACAAACCCATGAAGCTTCACAGATACTACCACATGCTCCCAAGAATGGCATCCTCCCACACCTAGGAATTTGGTTCTCCCCCCATTGGCCCCAGACTCTACTCCTTTATCTTTGGTTGGGAGAGGTTACATTCTGGGAATTGGCACTATACAACCTAGTCTTCATATGATCCACAGAAAAAACGCTCAAGTGAATCATATGATCATGGTGACTGTGGCCTGGTGGTTATTGGCTCTATCTGTCTGGATATGTGACCGAGTGTTTTGTACCTTCTGGCAACAGATCAATTTTGCCTACTTGCACAGCTTCTGGTAAGGGCCAAACTGGGACTAGCTAGGGTCAGGGGTTGGGGCGTCCCCTGTGAAGCCTCAGCAATCTGAGAGATTACAAAGATGGAAGAGTCCCTAGTAATGGGCAGGGTGGGGGTTTCCTGGAGAGACTGAGAAAAGGGTGAGTTTGTTTGGTTTCAGGGGTTTCAGGAGAAATTAGGAGGCTCTGGGATTATGGCAGTTTGAAGGGAGCCCTATGGGATGGGGAGTCTTTAGGAAGGGATGAATTCATAGAGGTTTGGGAATGCCCTCACTTGTTTTATCTGTTCCTCTAGGCACGTCTTTATCAGCCTGGTGTTCCCATATATAGTGGTTACCTTAGTTCTTCTGGAGGGCCAGTATGAGATGCGGGATAACTCTCTGGAAATCCGCTACTGGCCTCGTGATGATTGGCTTGTGGGCTTGCCCTATGTGACCTTAAAGGGCGAGAAGGCCAACGGCGCGGGCAAGAGTTGCTGATGGCCCCAGGGCTTGGAATAGCAAGTCTGTGGGGCCAGTGGGACCAGGTAGGAGCATCTGGGTTAGGGAAAGAACCATATCTCCAGTAGACAGAGACCTCAGGCTGCCTTTGATCTAGTTCAAGGATGGGGAACCCAAGGCCTTGAGGCCACAAGTTTCCCACCCCTGTTGATACCCTGGCTCTAAAGGAAACAGAATTGAGGTTCAGAATACTTTATTCCCATGTTATAAGAACCAGCCTTTCTAGGAAAGGAAACAACTGGGCAGGCTATAGATGGGAAGGGACCCTTAGCAATGTTGTCCCTGATGTCTATGGGTACAGTGGAATGGACATTGAATTTTGGGTCACAGGACCAGGGTTTGAATCCTGGCTCAGTCACTAACTTGCCATCTCATTGTAGGTAAGTCAGTTTCTCTCTCTGAACCTCTTAGGTTCCTTCTACTTCCAAGTGTCATCATTCTTATGACCCTAGACTTGTTCTCTACTTGGCTTCATATGTTTCTCCAGCTTCCACATACACACACCCACATACACAAACCGGCCTGGTATAGCATATGCATGCATACAAATGGATGTTGAGGTTCACCTCTGACATCAACTCACTGTGGGACCTTGACTCAATGATTTCTAACTGTGTTTCCAGCTCTAAATCCTCCTGTGCCTTCTGTGATATGAAGAACAGTGTCTAGTGAGGGAAACCTCATCTCTCTGAAGTGTGGCAGAGACCAAAGGAGAAGGCAGCAGAATAGGGATAGTGAAAAGAAGTACTGGATTTGGAGTCAGGAGACCTAAGTTCTAGTCCCACTTCTATTATTGGCTACCTGTGTGACCCTAGACAAGTCCTTTCCCCTCTCTGGACCTCATCATCCCTCTCTATAAACAAGTAAATTGAACTAGATTTCTTAGCTCCCTTGTGAGTCTCAATTCCATGAAATCCTCACCTTGCACCTACAGAGGTCTTACCTGTAGTCCTGACTCTCCTTTTTCTCTTCTATTCTCCCACTCCTCTCAGATTTCCCCCATACATTTCCCTCCTACACACCTAATATTTCTCTTCAACTGTTTAGCCTTTGATGCTGGTGAATGTTGGGTGGTGAGGGTAGTCTGGGAAGGGGGGATGGATGGGAGAAATCATAAGTTCTAAGAAGATCTTTGCCGGAGATTGGATGAGGATAGCACCTGTGTTTGAGTTGGTCAGGGACCAATCACTCATAGGACTTAATGGTCTTCATATCAACTCACTTCCATGTTTCAGAGACCTGTGTCCATATTCCTAGTTACTCTCCCCAAAGTAACCTCCAGGCTTTCTCCCTCTTCCTCCCCAATAACATCCCTCCCTCCCAGATTAACAGTATTGCAGAATCTTAGAGTTGGAATAGAGGCCATCTGAGCAGGAATGGCATCCCTAAGAAGTGGGACACCTAGCCTGGTGGCCCTAGCTGATGCTCCTTAACTCCAATGGCCCTAACTGTCTTCTTAGTTTCCCTCATTGTCCCTGTGTTCCCTCACCCAGTCTTCTCTCCTCAGTATCTATCTACCTTTCTCCTCAGTGTACCTGACCATAGCATCACAAGAATCCTTGAGTCTTGGAACTGGCACAAACTTCAGAAGGTCATCTACCTGAGCAGGAATTCTCTCTCCACTATTCCCAGAAGTGACCATCCATCTCCACTCAAAGACCTCCAGGAATGAGGAATCCAGCTCCTTCTGAATCAGCACATTCTCCTTTGGGATAGCCTAGAGTGTGGGGAACTTTTCTTTACAATGAATGAAAATCTTACCTTGAAATGATGGCCCTGCTTTGCTCCTACTTCCCTATAAGTGGTCAAGTGGAGCAGCTCTTAGTCAATCTCATACTTGAAGATGGTTCTCATGTCAGTCCTAAATCTTCCCTGTCTCTAGCTAAGTATCTTCAATTCCTTCAAATGATTCTCCTATGACAGAATCTCCAGTCCTTTTATCATCCTAGATCCGCCCCTCCCTTGGGAGCTAGCCCAGTTTGTCAACATCTTTTACAAAAGATTGCCCCAGAATTGAACACAACAGTGGAAAGGGTTCTGGGATTTGAAGGCAAAGGACTTGGGTTTAAATCCTGGCTCTGCTATGTTTTATTTGTGTGATCTTGGGCAAATCATTTCCTTCTTGGGCCTTTGTTTCCTCTCTATAAAATGAAGGAGTTAAATTAGATGACCCTTGAGGTCATGATCAACCTTCAGTCTAGGATCCTATATAACAGATGGGAGTTCTCAGCAAAGTGACCGTCTCTTGTTCTGGATACTGCTTTTCAGCGAAGACAGCATAAGGCTGCCCTCCTTCCTCCAGGTCACCCTCTAGTGCCTCCTCATGATGTAGAGGCATCCCCAGGCCTTCAGAGGCTCTTAGCAGGACGGTACAACTTCTCTCAGTTCCTACCAAGCTAGGAAGGCTTTCCTGACAGGCCCAGGCATAATAAACATGTATCTGGAGAATCTAATCTAGCTGAGTGTGGAAAAGGTACCACCAAATAGGTGGTAGAGTGATGTATGCTTGTTCACAAAAAAATCTTAAATACTATGTACTGTTACAGAAGAGTTAGAATATACTAGCTTGTGGGAGCATTCCCTGCCCCCCAAAAAACCTGTTCTGGAAGAAGTATTGGACTAAAGTCAGATATTGCCTTAGCTTATTTTTTTTTTGGCTGAGCTTAAAATGCATTAAAACCTTTATACAAATTGTTCATTTGTTCATTCATTCACCCATCCACCCATCCATTCATCAGTGCCCCCCACAATCAGTGATTATACAGCTGGATTTCCTTTTCAGCCCAAGTGTGGAACTTAATCCCTATTAAACATTATATTCTCCTAAGAAAGAACTCCTTCATGCTTTGTTGTGATATGAACCTTGGGTCCTTGAAGGCCATGCCAGTGGAATACAAGCTCTGGTGGACTATTCCAAGCTGAAAATACAAGTCTAATATCTGAGCACCTGCCTAGTATGTATGGTCATTGAAAGGTTGGCCACCAGGTAACAAATACGTTGGTCGTGGACACTAGCAAAAGAAACCATCACTAAGGGATGGTGTGCAACCTGCATCCATAGAGGGAGTCCTGGCATGAATGAATGGACAGATCTTGTGGAATATCATAGTCGTTTTCATTTAATTTGATTCTGCCCATCCTTCTGGGCTGTTGAGATCTTCTTGGAGCCTGGTTCTGCAGTCCAGCATGTTAGCTACCTTTTCTAGCATTGTGTTGAGTGCACCATCCAAGTTGTCAATAAAAATAATTAGCAGCTCATGGCCGAGGAATAACTCCTGGACTACTTTTCTAGAGACCTCACTCAAAGGTGATAGCAATTCACTAATTACTAGGCCTTTCCTGGATATCCCCACTCTCATCTCCCCAAGATTTCCTCTTCCCCTCTCCAGCATCTTGCCTCTCTTTAATGTCCCATTTGCCTCAATCTTCTGGTCTAATGCAGTTCCCTCTTCCTCCAGTGTTCCCCATCTCCTTTAGTTTCTCCCTCCCTTCAGTGTTTCCATCCATCCCCAGTGTCCCTTCTCCCCCTCAGTGCTCTCCTTTCTCCCTTTGCTCCCCAGTATTTCCTCTCAATTCAATTCAGCAAATGTTTACTAAGCGAGGCTCTGTGCCTAGTACTGTGCACAAAAAGAAATAAAAACAACAGTGCTTGCTTTGAAAAATGTATGCAAATGGGCATGATACAAGGGACACTGACATAGAAACCAAGGACAGGTACAGATGAAGCACTATGAGGAATCTGAGGAAGGAGAGACCACTTTCACCAAAAATGGCAGTCCCAGGAAGGCTTCACAGAGCAGGTGGCATGTAATGAGACTTTGAAGGAAGAAGAAGGGACTTCACTAGCCAGATGGGTCAAGTTTATTCCGAGTCTGGAAGACAGAGTAAGTGAAGGCATGGAGTTGGGAGAGGGCAGAACAAGCATGTGGGCTGGGAAGTAGTGCAGCTTTGTGAAGGAAGTCCAGGGAGACCACGTGAGATGAGGCTGAAAAGTCAGCAAACATTCATCAGGCACCTACTACGCATCAGGCATTATGTTAAGTGTTGGATATCTAAAGAAAGGCAAAGACAGATCCCATCCTCAAGGAGCTCAATGGGAGAGACAACATGGAACAACAAACTCGATACAGACAAACTACATGCAGGATAAACTGAAAACAATCAGTAAAGAGAGGGCACTCAAGTGAAGGTCAGTTGGAGGGCTTCAAATGACAAGTGAGGGAGTCTGTACTTTATTTGGTAGATAACACAGGGAAGGGATCTGTGTTGTTGAGTGACATTTATTGAAGGCCGTGCCAGTGGAATTGTCCACTGGAAATATTGCTCAGATAGCAAAGTGAAGGATGCATTGGAGAGGGGGAGAAGCTGGAGGCAGGAAGCTCACTTTGAAGGCTATTATAATAACAATGCAAATGAGAAACAATGGGGGACCTAAACTAGGATTCTGGCAATGGGGAGACAGAGGAGGGGCCTAATGAAGAAGATACTGTAGGGGGAGATTAATGGGACTTGGCAACTGACTGGGTGTGGGCAATGAGAGATGGAAAGAGACAGCAACAGAGAGACAGAGACAGAGAGAAAGGAAGAGAAAAAGAGACAGAGACAGAGAGAAAGATGGAGACATAAAGAAAAACAGACAGAGAGAGAGAAATAGAGAGAGATGGAGACAGAGATGGAGACAGAGGCAGAAAGAGCAACAGAGAGACAGAGACAGAGAGAAAGGAAGAGAGAAAGAGACAGAGAGAAAGATGGAGACACAAAGAGAGACAGAGAGAGATGGAGACAGAGATAGAGAAAGGGGGAGAGAGAGAGACAGAGAGAGCAACAGAGAGACAGAGAGAAAGGAAGACAGACAGAGAAAGACAGGGACAGAGAGAAGAACCAAGAATAGCTTCAGAGTTGCATGAATTTGTCCCTGCCCTCAAGGAGCTTATATGCTATTGAAGTAAACAACATATAACAGTAGATAAATAAATGTCTAATAAATATGAGTAAATACAAGGCAAGGTGATTAGGGAACCACTCTGGTCTGCTGTATTAGGTGCTTCCCTTAAGGCTAAGCCTATATTCCAGATCCTTCCATTGGGCCACATACTAAGGCACATACATGTATTCCCATGTGTCCTGATTAATGGGAGTTATGTTGAGGATTTTGAGACCAGAGCACATGGTAAAGATAACATGGAAAGTGTCCCAGTCCAGTTGATCAGGGAGGTTGTCCTAATTTCCCCCATTACAGTAATTTCAGGAAGGGAGGGGAGGCACAAGAAAAGCCTCACGTAGAAGACGGTGCTTGGGCTGAGATTTGAAGGAATCTAGGGATTCTAAAAGGCAGAAGAGAAGAAGTATATTCCAGGCATAGGGACCAACTTGGACAAAGGCACAGAGGTGAGAAAGGGAATGTTGTGTGTAAAGAAAAACAAGAAGGTAGGTTTGACTTGACCATAAACTGCATAGGGAAATTAGAACTGAAATAAAGAAATCTGAAGGAAGGACAGGAAGGACAGGAAGGATAGGAGAGAAGATGATGAGTCAAGTTTTAGAACATGGTTGAGGTGCCTGATGAGAGGTTCAGGTAAGATGTCTAGAGACTGGCATTCCAGGGATAGAGTTGAGGTCGGATAAACAGGTTTGAGAGTGACCTGCTGGAAAATGTTCATTGAACCCATGGAAGCAGATGAAATCATCAAAAGAGTTGGTTGGTTGGTTATTGTCCTTCATTCTCAAAGAGGACTAAAATGATATCACTATGTTAGAGTCAAGTTGCAATGTGTTCGACTGTGGCTGATCAAACCAACACAGTCTTGGAATGCTCTGCCACAGGTCAGGCACAAATAGTCTATGTGAACATTTGCAGTGGATTCTCTAAATTTGTGCATCTCACATTTCTTTTGAGATCACCCAGGACCACCCTGGAAAACATTCGTGGCAGGTGATTGATTAATTATCAAAGAGAAAAAAAGGAGCGGCCAAATTGGTAGGGGGAGAAGAGAACATTGTCATGAAATCTGAGCGAAGAGAGGGCATCCTGGAGGATGAAAAGGTCGATAGTGTAATGAAAAGTCATCAGATTTTCCAATTAAGGTAGAGGTAAGAAAAGACCTTGGAGAGAATTGTTTCAGTACAGCAATGAAACCACTGAAGGCTGAATAAGAGAAGGGGGATGCTGAGGAAGAGAGATAGGGTGGTTCTTTTTAGGAGTTTAGGAGATGAGATGGATAGGATCAAAAGAAGATTCTTTTGAAAAGTAGATGAGATACCAAGGGAGGTATTTGTACAAGTTGAGTTTGATGTAATGGCAAAACTCCCAGGGGAAGATATCCAGAAGATAGTTAAGAATGTGGGACTGGAGCTCAAGAGATATTAGTCTGGATTTATAGATCTGGAAGGTTTGAGGAGATGAAAATGGAAGCCACAGAAACATTAAAGCAGTAAAGAAGAGAATGTAGAGAGAAGTCTACACACAGCATTGAGTGATATCCATGCTTAAAAAGCATCTCTTCCTTGTTCTGTCATCCCTATGTCCCCTTCTCTTTACAGCAACTTCCTTCTTTCCCAAGTGTTGCCTCTTCTTATAGGGTTAGAGAATAAGCATTTATTAATTGCATACTATGTGCCAAACATTATGCCTAAGTAATGAGGCACAATGCTAAGAGTTTTAGAATATATTGATAAAACCTACCAATATCTAGGATGCAGAAAATACATTCAATGCAAAAAGATAAAATTTGAGAGTCTGCATGCCTCTTCTCATACAACTAATTACAAGTTAAAAAAGAAAATAGGCTTGTCAGTTGAGGCATTTGATACTGATAAAGTGAAATTCAGTTAGAAAAACAATGAAAGAAAACATAAATAACAAATATGTAATAATTTTAATGCATATGCACCAAAGAAATTAGACAGTTAAACATATGAAAGAAATATAAACCAAAATACAAGAATAGTAAAAAAAAAAATAATAGCATGAGATCTCAACATGCCATTATCAGAAGATGACAAAGTAAATTAATAATAAAGAATTCACATATTTACATTGTTTAATTACTATGTTGGGATCAACAGATATATGAAGAAGAGAAAAATGGAGAAATGGGGAATAAACATTCTTTCAAATTAGAAAAGGACTGGAATTACATATGCCACATTTAAGACTTTAATGCAATAAAACTAGAGTGAAATAAAAATAACATGATTAAAAACTATACAATTCCATGGAAATTGAAATATAACATTAAATAACTTTTGTGTAAAAGCAGAAAATAATAGAATTTCTAAAACAATGCTGTAAACATAACATAGATAATTTTTATAATGAATGCAGATAAAATTACCAAATAAAATTTTGTCTAACAAATATATTTAAAAAATTTATTCACTGTGCCAAAGCTGACTTTAAATTTGGCATGTGAGACTTGTACAACATCAGAAAAGTTATGAACATGACAAAAATAACAATATGATTTTATCAGTAGATGGGGAAGCCATTGATAAAAATCCAATTCTTATTCATGATTTTAAAAAAACACACTAAAAGAACTGGAATAGAGGAATTTTTCTTCAGCATAATAAAAAATATCTACCTTAAACCAAAATCAATATAACATGCAATGGGGGAACATTAGAAGCAATCCCACAAAAATTAAGTATAAAGTAAAGATGCTCCCTTCCTCACTATTGTTATCATATAAATCAAGATACTAAGGAACTTATTCAGATGGATAAAATCATAAAATCATAAAATCTACATACATTTTATATATATATATATATATATATGTATATGGAAAAAATGGGAAAATGTAGCCCATGTAAATTGAAAAAGAAAAGCTAATGGGTAAAGGAATTCTATATCATGTGATACTTTAAAACAATATTACAAAGCAATTATCATAGAGACTATATCAGAAAAAGAGAAATTGATCATTCAAAGAGAATAAAGATACCAGACACAATGAAATATGTTTTAAAATTAATTTTTGTACGTATATCTATAGAAAATGAAAGTAATGAAAGGATTCGTGTTTCAAAAAATGTGCTGGGGAGTCCATTTGTCTCCCCCCACATTCCCTTCTTTCTCTCAATACCACTTTATCTTCCCAACATCCCCTTTCTTCCCCTCAATGTCTCACCTTTCTTTTCCTTAAAAAAGTTTTGGTTTTTTTTTGAACATGATGAGGATTAAGTGTCTCAGGGTCACACAGCTAGTAAATATCTGAGGCTACATTTGAATTTAGGTCCTCCTGACTCCAGGGCCAGTGCTCTATCCACTGTCCCACTTAGCTACCCTTATGTCTCACCTTTCAACGCTTTCCCCTTCTCCTGAATGTCCCCCTCTTAGTACTCCATGTCCTCATAGTTTCCCTCTAGTAACACCTAATGTTGCTCTACTTCCACCAGCATCCAGTATTACTCCTTTCTCCCTGTATTCACTTCACTCTCTGGTTCTCTCTCCTCCCTTCTTTATCTTTCATAGTCTCTCCTTATTTTCTTCTTTTTATCTATCACTTTTTGCTTTCTTTCCCCCATCTCCATCTCCCTTCTCCTATTATCTACCTAACTTGTCCCTCTCTCCACATAGGTTCCTCTCTTTTGTTCCAATGATGTCCCTTTCATTTTTAAGATTTTCTCCCTCGCTCCCCACAATGGCATGCAATCTGATATAGATTATAAATGTCCAATAATATTAAAAACATTTCCACATTAGTCATGTTGTGAAAGAAGAATAAGAACAAAAAGAAAAAACCACAAGAAAGAAAAAAACAAAAAAGGATAGAAAATAGTCTGCTTTGATCTGCATTCATAAATGGTTTTACTTTCCAAATTCACATCATACTCAGATTTACCCCGATCTTTCTTATAAGCTACCCAATTATTAATAAGAATATTAGAATACATTTTACACATATAAAATATAAACAGTCTGTCCTTATTGAATCCTTTATAATCAGTCTTTGATATGTACCTTAGATTTCTCTTGGGTTTTGTATGTCAAATCTTCTATTAAGTTAAGAATTTGGTTTTTTTAAACAAAGTCTTGTAACACTGAGAGTTGATCAAATGTCTTTTTTTTAAATTTAGTATAATGCTGACCTTTACTGGTATGATATTTTTGGTTGGGGCCTCAGGTCTTTTGCTCTTCAATATATAGTGTTCCAAGACCTGCTGTCCTTTAATGTCTCCACTGCTAGGTCTTGTGTGATTCTAATTGTGGCACCATCATATTTAAATTGTTTTATTCTTGTTATTTTATCCTTGAGCTGGGGGTTTCAAAATTTGACTATAATATTCCTATGATTTTTTCCTCATAGGATCTCTTTTTAAGTGGTGATCAATTATTTTTTTTCTATTTCTACTTTTCCCCCTTGTTCTAATGCTTCAGGACAATTTTCTTTAATTATTTCTTGTATTATTGTATCAAGATTCTTTTTTTTAATCATAACTTTTGGTTAATCCAATTATTTTTATGCTTTCTCTTCTTGATCTATTTTCCAAATCTGTTGTTTTTCTTATAAGATGATTCATTTTCTCTTCTATTTTTCTCATTACTCATATTTTGTTTAATTATTTTTTGATCTCCTATAATTTCGCTTCACCTTTCCCAATTCTAATTTTCAAGGTGTCATTTTCTTCCTTAAGAGTCTGAATCACCTTTTCTAATTGGTTGACTTTCCTTTCATAATCTTCTTGTTTTTCTTGAATTCTTCTTCTTTTAGTTTTTCCTCCATTTCTGCCATTTGCTTTTTAGAATCTTTTTAAAGATCTTCTATGAATTCTTTTTGGGCAGGTGACCATTTGACATTACTCTTTACGGCATTCTTTACTTCAATGTTCTCCTCTGAACATGAATCTCGGTCTTCTCTAGTCCCATAATATTTTTCTATGGTTGGGTTCTTTCTCCTTTGCCTGTGCATTTTTTTGTAGTAATAGCTTTATTTTTGTAATCACCTCTATCCCTGTGGTATGGGAAATGGTGCCTCTTGCTCCAGATCTTCAGTTCTTCCCTCTAGCTTGGAACCAAAGCCAAACCTCCAGCTTCCTGTAAGTGACCACAGCAAGGGACTTTCTGCCCCATTGCTTCTGTACTCACCAGGTGTGTGCTGGCTCCATCTC
>CM053587.1:297771859-297803920 GCA_028646515.1 Pseudochirops corinnae
CTCAATGTGAGAGCCCTGGCCTGAAAACAATCGCTCAGTCCCGCTGCTGTCTGCAGGCCGTGGGTGGGAAGCTACAATGCCAAGGCGGGTGCAAAACCTCTGCCTTTCGCTTTTCCACTTTTCCGCTATAGAGACCTTTTGGCCGGACTGCTTGTCTCCCCCTTTCACAATCCCCACTCGCAGCTGGTGTTAATCCGCTCACCTGAAAGGGTTCTCTGCACCTCCCGCCCAGCCGCCCCCAGGGCACAGCCGCGGCTTCAGGCCAGGCTGGTTTCGGGTTCGCAGTGCTGATATGGTTCCTCCTGGCTGAGCTGACTTTAGTGGGATGTATCCTTGTGTGCGTTTTGGAGTTCTAGGTTTGCTTTAGAGTCCTATTTTATGGGTATTTTGGGGTGGCTATATGAGAGCTGCGATATGTTGCTGCTGCGACACTGCCATCTTGGCTCTGCCCCCCTTAGTGATGACTTATGAGATTATGAGTTACTGTGACCTAGGGGTGAATGATCATTGTACTTTCTGATCGACTTAAGGATGATTTCCCCTTAAGGATGATTGGCTTAAGGACAATTGGAAGCCAGCCTGGAGCCAAGATGAAAAGAGACTTTCACTTGGGTACTTTATACTGATCAATGAGATTGTGACTTACTGAATGATATGCTTTGTTTAAGACTTTGTGGCCATCTTTGTAACAAATTATTATGTTATATTGTTGTGAATGTTTTTCCTTTAGTTTACTGCTGAATAAATGAAGATTTCATTATACTATGATCAGAACCTCAAAGCTATTCACAACAGCAGTCCTCAAGAGAGTTACTAGTGATTGGTTTTACAAGCTCATATCTGGATTTCCATAAATGTGGATCTCATCCAACTGTCATACAAGAACTCAAAGTAACAAATGTTCACCTCTAAGAAAGTATACAAAACACAAAAAACTTGCACACATTAGACCATAAACAAATGTAGAACAACAACAACATTATCATATAAAAGATTTATAATAGTTCACAAACAATCAATGCAATTGTACTTTCTGGTGAGTCTCACTTTTCAGTAGGGTTTTATAGTTCTCTATACTCAATTCCATCCCATTTCCCTCAGAAAAGAAGCATAGTTTGAAACTGATAGTCAGTCTGTTTCCTGAGTAACTTTGCAAAATAGTGAATGGCAAAGCCAAGGCCTTTTGTATTTTTATGTTGCAACTTTCATCCCTTACTGACCCTCCAGCTTTGGGGTCCATGTGGGCAATCCTCTGTCTTCCTTAAGGCATCTGCTTAGCAGGGTGGCTAGGTGGCACAGTGAATAGATCACCAGTCCTGGAGTCAGCAGAATTGGCTGAGTTCACATCCAGCCTCAGAAACTTAACACGTACTAGCCATTGTCCTTGGGCAAGTCACTTAACCCCAATTGCCTTCTCTTCCCCCTCCAAAAAGCAAAAAAAAAAAAAAAAAAGACAACTGCTTAGGAAATTTTCCTCCTCAGGAGAGAAGGCTAGACTCTGTGATTATGCAGCCTTGCTTATCCCCAGTGTCTCCTCCTCCAGCTAGGAGGCAGTAATTCAGGAAGATATTGACTCACTTCAGGCTATGTGAATGAACACTGGGAGTCATTGTGTGATTTCTAGCACACTGTAGCACTGCTCCCCTCCAGGTCATCCTCTTGATTCCCCAGACTTCATCTACTATGCCACAGAAATCTTTTTATCCTACTACATCACAACTATCCAATTGTCTAACGTGACAAAACAGGAAAATGATAAATGTTGGAGAAGACATGGGAAAATTAGAAAACTAATGCATTGCTGATGGAGTTGTGAACTGATCCAACCAATGTAAAGAACGATTTGGAACTATTCTCAAAGGGCCATAAAACTGTATATACCCTTTGATCCAACAATACCACTACTAGGTCTGTATCCCAAAGAGATCATAAAAAAGTGAAAAGGACCCACATGTACAAAAATATTTATAGCAGCTCTTTTTTGTGCTGGAAAAGAATTGGAAATTGAAGGGATTCCCATCAATTGAGAAATGGTTGAATACGTTGTGGTATATGAATGTAATGGAATACTAGTGTTCCATAAGAAATTACGAGCAGGCAAACTTCAGAAAAACCCAGAGACTTTCATGAACTGATGCTGAGTGAATTGAGCAGAACTAGAAGAACATTGTACAAAGGAAGAGCAATATTGTGTGATGATTAACTTTGAAAGACGTAGCTCTCCCCAGCAATTCAGTGATCTAAGGCAATTCCAAAAGGGAATTCCATCTTCAGGATGGAAAATGCTATTCACAGCCAGAGAAAGAACTATAGAGTCTGAATATAGATTAAAGCAGACTATTTTCTCTTTTTTTCTTTTTTGTGGTGTTTCCTTTTTGTTCTGCTTATTCTGTCTGATTTTTCTTTCACAACATGACTAATGTGGAAAAATGTTTAAATGTTTAAATTTATTTAGTATGATTTGTTTAATATGCTGATATGTTTAATATGATTGTACATATATAGCCTATATCAGATTGCATGCCATCTTGGAGACGGGAAAAAATTAGAACTCAAAATCTTACAAAAGTGAATGTTGAAAACTAAAAATAAATAAATTAATTAATTTTTAAAAAAAGAAATCTCTTCATCCTGGAAGTTCACCCTGGACTTCTTACACTGGAAGTACCATCTGCCTCTAAGGCTTCTTCCACAGGCTAGCTGGTTCCTCCCAGAACCTCTATTCTAAGGAAGATGTCCAGGGAAGTCATAGCTTTATTCCTCTCCAGTATGTAAGCCTGAGAATTTATCTACCATTTGTTACTATTTTTTAATCTACTTATTCAAACCCAAGGACTCCACCTACCCTGAAGTTTTTCAGTTTCCTTTTTTCTGTGTTGCTTTCCCCCATTAAAGTATAAGATCCTTGAGGAGGTTAGGAAGTATCTTTCTTTCTGCTTGTTTTTGTATTCCTAGCACTTAGCACAGTGCATATAGTAAGTGCTTAATAAATGCTTGTTGACTTCACTCACTCTAGTTGCTGCTAACTCAAGATAGGATAATCTATTTCAGGTCCCCCGGGTTTCTGACCTGTACTCAGGAAGGGAAAAAGAAAGACAAAAATCAGCCAGGAACTCTCTTCTCTGGTAGACTGGGCAAGCATATTTAACTCCAATGTTGTTTACCCGGCCATCAATAACACTGTAGTTAAATATGCTCATCTTAGCACATTTATTTAACTCTAATGTGCTACAGTATCAAGTATCTATTAATGTTTTTTAAATTCCTGCATCACCCTCTGCAAAAGAGAAGGGAAGGGGGAAAAGGAACCCAGATTTCTCAATGAAGATTCCTTTTATAGGCCTTTGCAACAGGTCTGTCTTCCAGAGAGTTCAAGCCCATCAGTTCAACTTGGGGTAAGTTCCAGTCCCTGAAAGAACCCCTAGTCACTGAGACTTAATCTGGAGTTCTCTTTTGTCTTCTTAACAAGATGCTAATTGTTATATCTATACTCCACCCACATATCAAAAATGTGGGAGGAGAAACTTTTTAGAAGTCCCAGACAAAGATTTAATGTCCATAATAGGCTCATAAAGTTAATTTAAGGTAAATTTGCTTGGAAAAAATACTTCATACAAATATCTGTTCTTATAATCCCTCATCTTTGCAAAAGATGATACAATGGAGGAGGCAGAACAATGTAGAAGAAATAACACTACTCTGAAATCAGAGGACTTGGGTTCAAATCCCACCTCTGATACTTACCACCTTTATGACCCTTGGCAAGTGACTTAACCTTGCTGGTCATTAGTTTTCTCAACAGTTAAATGAAGGTATTGGATTAGCTAGCCTCTAGGTTCCCTTCCAACTCCAGATGTATGACATGGAGTGTATACATTTCAGTCATCTCTCTTCTCCAGAATCAAATTTGATCGTTCAAAGTAATTCAAATTCTGATTTTTAAAAATTATCTCGTTTATGTTACCATATTCACCGTGTGTATTTTTCTGCTGGTTTTGGTTTCTTCATTCTATACCAATTCATATACATCTTCCCATGTTTCTCTGAATTCCTCATCTTCTTTGTTTCATATAGCTATAACCTGGTATATCACCTGACACAAATTATACCAAAGAAAAATAATTCTGGATACCCCCAGCACTATTTCTGCTGAGGAAGCCTGAAGATTGGGTTAGACTCCAGTGACCTATGAAAAGAGAAAGGATTGGGTCTTAAGGGGAGAACATTGTTGCCGGTTGGCATCCCCATCCTGTCACTGCGAATTAGCAAACTGAAGAACCTCCTATCAGAGGGGAAGAAGGACTTTTTGCTTTTGTTTTAGAAGAAAAGAATTTGTGGCAGCAATGACTGTGGTGGCAACAGTGATTGAAACAAAGTGGGGCTGGACTTTGATCCTTGCAGGTTCCTTTCCTGTGGATGAGTCTCTAATAATTTGTTTTTGTTGTATTGTTGTAGAAACCCTTAGATGGGTTTCTATTCCTTTCCAGAGATAGTAATCATTAGGTTCCCACAGTGTCCCAAGGGAAAAATGTAGGAAGGATCAGTGGCTAGTGGGGCCCCCAGAGGGAGCCCCTTTCAACCTTTATTGTTGAATCATTTCTCTTCAAGAAGCTGAGTAAACCAGCAATGTGCCTTGTCTGACCCTCTTCTTCTACATTATCTCCTGGAAACTGGCAAGCATTTAATCCAAAATGTTTCTGCTCTTTACATCTGGTCCTCACTTCTGATTGGTATTTTAAAAAATGTTTTCCTTTAATTTAAGATGTGTGATCAATTATGACTGCTTGATGTTATACATATGTATATTTATTCCATGTTAGGGAAGGGGAATTGGAGGATGCTAATGGATAGTTGAAAATGCACAGGATTAAATCAGGTGAAAGATCTAAATCTCTGTCCAAATATTAGGGTCCGTCCCACAGAACTCAAAGGATTATATATAGAAGAAGATCTTATGGGGATGATCTTTATTAATTACTTTTATTTATTTATTTTACAAAATTTATTAATGCTATTTAGTTATGAGCTCCATAAAATAGCATAGAGAAAGAGATCTGTGTGTGTTAGAATAAAATCATCCTTGGGCTAAAGGCAGGTGAATCATTGCCATAGCCAGATAAGTGGACTAAGACTTTGGATGCCTCAAACAAACCTCGGATCTCTGGAGAAGATGGGCAAATAGAAAGATTCTATCTGTCCCCTGGGCTATTTAGTAAGAGAAGAAGAATGTGATCTGGAAAGAATCAGATCCTCCCAAATTCCTATGAAAGAAGAAAGAGGAAGAAAAGAGCATGTACCCAGCCAAACTTTACTCCATAGACACCTGCTGGTTACACTGCACAATAGCATTCCATGACATTCTTACATTATAATGTGTTGATCCATTTCCCAGTCAAATGACACTCATTTTATTTCCAGTTTTATTGTTATCTGACCATGTTTTTAGGAAGCAAGAAATCCAATGTTGTTGCTCTTCCTAGGTTTCTTTTTCCTTTCCATCAGGGTCCCTCCTTCCCTCTCCTCAATGTTTGCCCTCTCATCTTCAGGGACTTCCCTTTCTGTCCAGTGTCATGTCCCTCATTTTCTACCAGCTTCCTCTGATACTTTCCTCTCTCTCTCTCTCTCTCTCTCTCTCTCTCTCTCTCTCTCTCTCTCTCCCCAATGTGCCTTCTCCTTCTGCCTCGTAGACAGTATCTACCCATCCAATAAAGGTTGAAAGGGGCTCCCTCTGGGGGTCCCACTAGCCACTGATCCTTCCTACATTTTTTCCACTGGGACACTGTGGGAACCTGATGATTACTATCTCTGGAAAGGGATAGAAACCCATCTGAGGTCAGTCTTCTACCCATAAAATTTACTCTAGGAAATGATCCAGTCAAGCCTTCATGTCCTACTCCCTCTGCATCTAGGAAGGAAGCCAAAGACACCCAAGCTCAGGATTCTGTGAAGCAATGGAAATGGGAGAAATGAAAGTAGAAAGGAAGAGATGGGAAGTTAGAGATAAGAAATAGGAAATACAATAAAAAAGCTGAAAGATTAAAAAGTCCAAGAGAAAAAGACTAGGTATAAGCCTAGCCCCCAAGCAGATAAACTAACAATAACATAGGGGTGGCTAGGTGATACAGTGAATAGAGCACTGGCCCTGGAGTCAGGAGGACCTGAGTTCAAATCCGACCTCAGACACTTGACACATTTACTAGCCATGTGACTTTGGGCAAGTCACTTAACCCCAATTGCCCTCAAAAAAAAAAATAAGTTTCATAAAGACAGCAGGATTAATGTATAAAAATTCCTCCAAAAAAACCATAACACTTTGAACTGTAAAGGAAAAATGAACAAAAATTTCCAAAGAAAATGAGAATTTTTCATGACTTCATATTTGTAATGTTTTTTTTTTTAAATTTCTTGTCTTCTCAATGGGTGAGGGACAGGAAAGGGGCAGAAAGAAAATCAGGAACTGAAAATAAAATGAAATTGAATTTAAAAAAAAAAAAGAATTCTTTAGATCCCCAAAAGATCATGGAGCCACAGCAAGAAACTCAGGAAAAAGGTTCAAAAAGAAAAAAAACTTTAAAAGAAGACATTCTGCTAGAAATTAGGTCAGAAATTGGAATTAATGGAAATAAACAACACAATAGAGAACTTGAACAAATGCTGGAGAGTCTCTTCAAGGAAGTAGAGTCTCTGAAAAAGAAACTAAAAAAGGAAATACGGGAGTGGAAGAAAATGTGACAGAAGAGAAGCAAAAGCAAAAGTCAGTAACTTAAGACAAAACAAGAATTCTATATTAGGAAGAAGCAACTGACCTTGAAGACAGGATGCAGAGATATAAAAATATTAGGCCCCCTGGAGAAAAAAGGATAACTTTTAAAATCTCAATGCCATATTGCAGTAAATTAAAAAAAAAAAACAACCCACTACTCAGACCTTTTGAATACTGATTGATAAAATCCATATATCATTGCCAGAGAAAAACCCTAAGCTCATAAGCAAGCAAGTTTTTCAAGGAAGCAGGAAAAAGCCCTTTATCTCAAAACATTTCCAATCGTCCCTGAGCTCCTTGAGAGCGGGGATTATTATTTGTCTTTCTTTATATTCTCAGTGTTTAGCATAGTTCCTGATATACATCAAGTGCTTGATAAATGCTTATTGACTTGACTTGATTCTGAAGGAACACTGATTCAAGTAACTCAGGTTTCCTATGAAATTGGAGAAATCAGGATGGATATTCTCAGTTTCTTTTGAATTTTAATTTTTTGGAAGCATTTGGAGTTAAATGACTTAACTCCAGGTCACACAGCTAGTGAGTGACTGAGGTAGACTTGAACGCAGGTCCTCCTGATTTCAGGGACAGTGCTTTATCCTGGGTACCACCTAACTGCCTAGAACAGAATAGTCTCAAAAGCCCAGGAGTTCAAGCTACAATTCTAAATTGCATATTTTGCAAGGCTGAACTTAATCACCAATGAAAAAAAATATAGATCCTTACCACAAAAGAGGCATTTGAAGCATTTCTCCAAAGAAACAAAAACAAAGAGAAAAAGAACCTCAGAGGACAGCAGGACATTCAATTTACAAACACCTCACGCAAGAGAAACAAATAAAAGATAAATATAATTGTTAAGAAAAGTGAAACAATGAAATCTATAGGTTTTTGTTTTATAAAAAAAGAAAACAAAGTAGACTGAGGGGGTAAAAAGAAGAATAAAAAAGAAACTCAAGGGATTAAAAGTACCAAAGGGATTATAAATTTAACAGCAAAGGAGATGGAAGAGGAGCTGAGTTAATGTTTCATGATCTAAATCCCACATTCCTCTTTCAGTCAGTCTTTTCGTGGACAGGATAGCACAGCTTTCCTCTGCGCTATCAGAAAGTACAGTCTTAGGAGTGAGGAGAGGGAAGGCAATGGATAGGGAGGAGCTAGAGATGTATCCTTACCTCATCCATGAATGGTCAAAGAAGAAACAATAATTTCTTTAGTTTCTCAATATGAATGTAGGAAAAAAGTAATGGAGAGAAGGGAATGCACTGGAATACAGAGTGACTTCCACCACACCACACTTTTTCCGTTGGAAATATCTAATTTATATTATTTATATTTCCTGCCACAGCAGGAAAAAGGCCCTACCACTAATGAATACACACACACACACACACACACACACCCCTAAATATATACATATATACACACATATGTATATATAAATATATACATATATACACACACAAAAGGAAGGAAGGGTGGTGGGATGAGATCTAGACATGAAATAATGTAGAAATTAGAAAAGGTAGCTCCAATTTGATTCTCCAAAAGCCCTACCTTCATGAGGCACCCAGAATAAAAAAAGCAGCCTACTTTAGTAGAAAGAGTGTTTAACTTCGTTTCAAAAGGACATGGGTTCAATTTTCCTTTCAGACACTTAGCTGTAGGGTCATGGACAAGTCACTTAATATCTTTGATCCTTAGTTTCCTTATCTGTAAAAACAGGTAGTCGGAATAAAATGATCTTTAAGATCCTTTCTAAAACTTTAAAGCTACGATGCTATAGCCTGCCTGCTTCCTACTGGCCAGCTGTGCTGAATATTTTGTAGCCACAAGGTGGCAGCTGCAGCAGCTCTGAGAGGCTGACCTTCCCCTGGCCTAAATGGAACTTCCCTTGCACAGCCTGGAAGTAAAAACTCCAAGGAACACTGTCTTAGCTTTTCAGAACATCAGAAATGATGAGGACCTTGGAGACCATTTTGTCCAGTACCCTTATTTTACACAGGAGGTAACCTGAGGCTCAGAGAGGGGAAGGAATTCCCTTAAGATCAAAAAGTCAGGTGGTGTCTGAGCTAGGATGGAATCTCTATCTACACTAGCAGCCCAGACCTCTTGGCACGAAAGCAGCTCTGTGGCAGTACGATCTCCAAGAAAGTAGCCCAGGGAAAGTGCCCTCTGTCTCTTCTTCCACACCTGTACTCTGTCAGACAGTCAGTCAGTCCATAAGCATTTATTAAGCACTTTGCTATCGTTGTTCAGTCTGATCCGACTCTTTGTGACCCTGTTTGGGATTTTCTTGGCAAAGATACTGGAGTCAGTAGGTGACTCATCCCGGGACATTTTTTTTTTCCTTTCTGAACTCCATCAAATAAAGAGGACAGAATACAATAATAGCAGTTTATATAGCACTTTAAAATTTACAAAGCACATCACCACATGCGTGTGTGTTCTTGAATTGGTGTGTAAATGATGCTGTGGGTGGACATTGATTTGAGTGTATGAGTTCATGTGTGACACCTGAAAGAAAGGGAATGTAGGGGTCATTTGGGGAAGACCTGTGGTGGGTGTGTGCTTTGTGTATTCTTTAAAGGGTAAGCTTCTTGAGGGCAGGGACTATTTTTTTGTCTTTCCTTGTATCTCCAGTGCTTAGCATAGCTCCTGGCACAAAATAAGAGCATAATAATGGGCAACTAGATGGCACAGTGGATAGAGTGCTGGGCATGGAGTTAGGAAGACTCCTCTTTCTGAGTTCAAATCTGGCTCAAAACATGACTCTGGGCAAATCACTTAATCCTCTTTGTCTTAATTTCTTCAGTTGTACAATGAGCAGGAGAAGGAAATGGCAATCTACTCCAGTATCGTTGGGTCAATTAATGATATAAGATGCCAGCTGTGATTGATGATTGATATCAGGGAACATACCAATTAATGAATCAATAAGCATTTATTAAACAAATATTATATGCCAGGCATTGTGCTAAAGAGGCAAAAAAGAATGCTCTGTCCTCAAGAGCTTACAATTGAGTAGGGGGGATAAAACGCAAACAAATAAACACAAAGCAAAGTAACTACATCCAAGATTAATAGGAAATAATGAACAGAGGGAAGGCTCTAGGATTAAGACAGATTGAGGAAGGCTTCCTAGAGAAGGGGAGATTCGTCCTGGGACTTAATGGAAGCTGTGGAGGTTAGTAGTCTGAGCAGATAGAGAATTCCAAGCATAGGGAACAGCCAAAGAAAATGCTCAGAGCCAAGAGATGGAGTTCTTTGTTCCTAGAATGCCTAGGAGGCCAGGGTCCCTGGATGGAAGAGTCCGTGTCAGGGAGTAAGGTGGAAGAGCTTGGAAATGTAGAAGGGGGCTAGGTCGTGAAGGGCTTTGGGGAAGGTTTTGTTTGAGGAATAGCCAGGAGGCTAGTATCGCTCTATGGAAGAGTAGATGTTGGGAGGAAGGTGTAAGAATATTAGAAAGGTAGGAGGGTGTGAGGTTATGAAATGTTTTGTATGCCACATAAGGGATTTTTCTGTTTGATCCTGAAGGCAATAGGAAGCCCCTGGAGTTTACTGAGGGGGTGAATGTCAGTATTGAACCTGTGCTTTAGGAAAATCACATTAGCATCTGAATAGAGGTTGAATTGGAGTGGGGAGAGACTTGAGGCAGACAGAACCACTAGTTGGCTATTGAGATAACCCAGACATGAGGTGCCTGCACTGGAGTGGTGGCAGTGTCAGAAGAGAGAAGCAGATATATTCAAGAGATGTTGCAAAGGTGAAATTAACAGATTTGCAACAGATTGAATGTGGGAGAGGGGTGAAAGATAGTGAAGAGTCCAGGATGACTCCTAGATTGTGAGTCTGAAGGACTGGGAGGATGATGTTGTCTTCTACAGGAATAAGAAAGGTTAAAGAACGGGGAGGGCTTAGTGAGAAAGAAAATGAGTATACCAGAATGGAGGCTCAAACTGATAGCATTAGAAAGACACTCCACAATCCCTCAGAGAGTACCCTTAAAACTTTAAGAGAGATATAGTGAGCCAACCCTCTGGGGACTCAGCTCATCATTGAAACTTGGAATTAGGACACTCAAAGAGTGTATATGACTATATTCTTTGACCATTTGTTCCTCCAGATGAATTTTGTTATAATTTTTTCTTGTTCTATGGAGTAACTATTAAGTAGTTTGGTTGCTATAGCATGGAATAAGTTAATTTCGGATTGTAATTTTTATGTTAGCATAACCTAATGATGAATAATTAATATGGCTCCAATTATTTAGTTCTGACTTGATTTCTGTAAGGAGTGTTTTGTATTTGTAGTCATACAGTTCTTGGTAGAGAAATAACTATATTATAGATTCCATAGTTATTTTTAAAAGAATTTCTTTTTCTGGTGCTTGTCCCTGGATTTTGTTGGTGATATACAAAAAAAGCTGATAACTTTATTGAATTTATTAATTATTTCAGTGAATTTTAGCTGAATCTTTAGGGTTATCTCAATAAAACACATCAGCAAAAAGTAATCATTTTGTTTCCTCTTAGCCTATGGTTATTTCCTCAATTTTAAAATCTTGTCTTATTCACTAAAGGGCAGCTAGGTGGTGTCCCTTCTGAATTCAAATCTGGCCTCAGATACTAGCTATGCAACTCTGGGCAAGTTACTTCATCCTGTTTACCTCAGTTTCCTCATCTATAAAATGAGCTGGAGAAAAAAATGGCAAACCACTCCAGTATCTTTGCCAAGAAAACTCCAAATGGGGTCTCAAAGAGTCAGACATGACTGAACAATAGCAAATGTTCTTTTACATTAAATGTTCTTCAGACTATTTCAGAGAAAGGTAAAGTAACTGCTTTTCATAACTGAGTAACAGGTACTTTTGTAACTGGTACTCTTTTAGGAGCTTGCTGATGACAAGGAGCAGATAGGATGACAAGGGTGCTATGCACCTTATCCCATTCCCACATGGTTTTGATTCTTTTGCTATCTTTTTGCTGTTCATTTGCTATGTTTCTGTTTTGAAAGCTTTTCATTTCATGTGGGTTGGCCATTGTAAGTGTTTAGTTTGGTAAAATTAACTAAAATGTTAGTCTAAAATGTTTATGAATCAGTGTTCCATCTGGATGAAAGACAGGGCATCAGCATTATTTGTGATCATTCTTCTGTCATAATACATTTGATGTGTTCAATTGTCATGGATATTTTGAGGCCTGAATTTGTAGTATGGACATTTCTTGTCTGTTCTTTTTATTGCTATTCATCTTTTTTCTATGGGGTCCAGATAGAAATAGTCTTGGGACAAGTAAATATTTATTTTTATATATGCTATTTTTTTATATATGTAATATCCCATGAACTATTGTCTAAATTCAATTACAAATAGCAGATAGTTTATCCATTTAGACGATAGTTCCTGGGATAAATGGATAAACTATCTGCTATTTGTAATTGAATCAAAGTTTTGGAATGGTCAGAAAGCCCGAGTCTCAGCTCTGACACTTAGTAGCTGTGTGAATTTGGGCAAGCTTTTCCCCTTCTCTGTCTTCAGTCTCCTGTTCTATAAAATGAAGACTTTGGGCTAGGTTCAATTCAATTTAACATTCATTAGTTGCCTACTGTGTGTTACTGTAATAGATGCTGGAGATACAAAGATAAAAAAAAAAAAGAAACAGTATCTGCCTTCAAGTTTGATGCTATTAAATATTCTCTTAAGATCACTTTTAACTCTAACATTCTGAGGTTCTTCATGCAGTCAGAGACTGGAGACTGTTCACATGGGCTCTGTTCCAAGTTTTTTCTCAGCCCCACCTACCATCTCCTCTACCCTAGATTCTAAAGAGGCAGAGTAATCACGTAATTCTGTCTGAACCACATGTGACAATATTCTCCATGCCTAAGGGGTAGTACTGGGCTCTTCCACCTCTTCTCCCCCTCTTCACCCCCACATAACTCATTAATTCCTACTCTGGCCTATAGCATTCTTTAAGATCTAGCTCAGTGTTCCCTTTCTCCAGTAAGTCTTCTCTGGCTACTTCAGCTCCCTTCTCTTAAATCCTCTTATTTGATACTTGTGGTGCATAATTTATAACTTTTTCATAATAATCATCCATTTACACAGGAGAGTCCTGTTTCCCCAACGACATCAGAAGATGTAGAGTCAGAGTCCGGGTGTTCTTCCTCTGTTTCTTCTCAGGACTGGGAGCTCCTTCCCTACCCCCATCAGCAGTACAAAGCTGAATACACTGGGAGGGGATTAGAGGGAGGTGTGCTTGAGGTATGTGTAGAGGATTCCCATGGACAAACTGAAAGGTGATTGATTTTCTCTCCTAAAAAATAAAAATAAAAGCCAGAGGGAATAAGATCCCATGCGCCTTCTACTGAGCCACCATTCTGAGCCCTCAGACGACCAGTCCAAGAGGGTTATGCATTTATCTCTGGGGTGGGTAGGTGAGTAGAAACGGATTTTGCTTCTGTCTCTGTGGGTGAAATGAGAGGCCTGAAGTGTCTGCATAAAAACACAAAACCAAAGAAACCTCAAAACTACCACATCTGGCAACATTTTGCATCAGGACATATTGCTGGGGCCAACAGTCCTATGCTGGCCCCCTGCCAGTGATCTGCCCCCCCCCAATACTGAGCCTGGCACAGCTAGGCCCTTCCCTGGGGATAGCTGGGTACCTCCAGAAAGAAACTAGCTTGACTTCTTGCCATACAAAGCTGACTGAGCAAATTTTCTGTCCCAAGGCAGCCTCAGAAAAGCCACAAGAACTGTTTTTCTTTAAGAAATAGAGAAGAAAAGAAAAGAAAGCACAAGAATTGTTTTTCTGAGAGAGACAGAGAGAGACAGAGAGAGAGAGAGAGAGAGAGAGAGAGAGAAGAGAAAGAAAAAAGCCAGGAAGCTCATGCTTTGCGTGACCTGTGTTCTGTCTTCCCCACACACCTCCCCCCTCCCCCCCCATGTCTCTATGTCAGCAACTAGAAATATTTATTAGTCCATTACTGTGTGAAGAATACTATGTTAAGATGGAGGAGAAACAAAGTATAGATAAGATAGAGCTCCTGCCCTCATGGAGTTCACCATCTATTGGAGATAAAAGTTACAGGCACTATAATACACGATAAGCATTTATTAAGTGCCTACTATGTTGCAGGCACCGAAGATGCAAAAACAACAAAAATGAAATTGATCTTTCCAGGAGTTTTCATTCTTTTTTTTTTTTTTTTGGTGGTGGGGAGGGTGAGGAACAATTCAGTGCATTGGGAAGGCTGCTAGATTAAGAAATGGAATATTTGAGTTGAAAGCCTAACTTTACCATTGTCAAGTCAACAAGCGTTTATTAAGCACCTACAACGTACCAGCCATTGTACTAAGTTCTGGGATAAAGAAGGAAAGGCAAAAACCAGTCCCAGCTCTCAAGAAGCTCTCATTCTAACGGAAGAAGCAACATGCAAAGAACTATGTACAAACATGTATAGATAGGAGTGCTAATGTTCATCCTTCATTCTTGAAAAGGACTATGACATCAGGAAGATGAAGCCATGACATGCAAGGGAATTGGATTTAAGGCTGTGCAAGGTCACCAGCCTCACTTTTTCCTCCAGAGTCATCTGGGTCTAGTTGCCAGATATGGATCAGGATGACTGGAAATGGCCCAGGATGCAGTAGGGGACCTCGACCTTTTCAAGCTAATGTCTTTAACAGGTTCAATTGAGGCAGCACCTATTGCACATGGGAGTCCTGGGGTTTTTTTTTGGAGGGGGGGAGGTAGGGCAATTGGGGTTAAGTGACTTGCCCAAGGTCACATGGCCAGTTTTTGTGTTAAGTGTTTGAGGCCTGATTTGAATTCAGGTCCTCCTGACTCCAAGGCCAGCACTCTATTCAATGTGCTACCTAGCCTCCTCCGCCCAGGAGTCCTGTTTTTAAGGTTTAATAAAAAATGAGGCAAAGAATGGCTTCTTAAAAAATAGACCTGGGAGGGGATGTAAAGATTGTAGACAGCTTCTCTAGGAGTTTGAATGAATGGAAGGGAGAGATATTGGATAATGAGGTAATAGCTGAGTTAAAGTGAAGCCTTTTCAATGATTGAGGAAGAAGGTACATATATACATATGTACAATGTATAGACAGTGGGGAAGGAAAAGTTAAGGAAGAGAAAGGGGATAATCAAAGGGTCAAGCTCCCCAAAAAGACAGGATAGAATGAAATTGGATGGAATCAAGCACACAAGTGGAGGGTCTACCCCCTTGACAAAAAGAAGGAGAACCTTCTCAGAGACTAGAACAAAGATGTAGACAAGGGGAGGGGATTTGAGTTGTGAAGGTGGTCCCAGACTAAGCCCTACCTGGTCATGGTTTGGGCCCTGATTGACTCAGAACAAATGTAAATAACAATTGTTTCTGTTTTGGTCAGAAGCACGAGAAGACATATGAACTGATACAAGGGAAAGCAGCCAGAGACAAGGAACAACACAAACAATTATAATGCTGCAAGTGGAAAGAACAACCACAAAACAATCTAAAACATTACATGATTATGAAGAACAAGCCCCAAAGAAGAGGTACAAGAACCTCAGGCCACCACACACACACACTCCTTTGCTAAGGCAGGAGATCCAATGTTATGGAATATCACATATATTTTCAGATTTTTTTTTTTTTACTGTATTCATCAGTTTTGCTGATTTCTTCTTCTTGAAAAAAAAAATTAGAGAATGCCTCTCAGATACCAAGGAAACTTTAGGCAATGTAAACACAAAAGATATAAATCAAAATTTGCTTTAAGATAGCTTGATGATTCTTAGTACACTCTATCCTGCTTTCTGTACTCTGCCATTGTAGGACTAGAAGGGGACCCCACAGGACCAAGATCCATTTCATACTTTTCTTTGGTTCATAGGTTGCCATGGTCAAAGAATTCATCCCCCAAGGTACCACCCTATTGGAGATTAGCTCTTAGAATTTAATTAGGCTAAACAGCTGTTGGAAAGCAGACACAGGTTGTTATTGGGACCTTACTGGAAGTCTTTCCAGAATAGTAGAACTTACTATACCTTATAGAACCTACCAGAATAATAGATCCTTATCATATCTGCCATGGCATAGCCTTTGAGACTCAAGATCACCTCCACACCACCCCACTATTTCTGGTTCTGTCCTTGACAGCCAAGAAAAACAAATCTGATCCCTCCTTTTATATGACAGTCATTCAATACTTGAAAACAGGAGTTCTGTCCCTCTAAGGCAAATATTTGTAAAAAGTTCTGAACACAATGCCTAGCACATGATAGGTGCTATGTAACTGCTTCCTCCCCCCTCCTTCCCTTCCATCTTCTTTTCTCCAAGTTAAATATTCCCCATTCTTTCAGCTTATCTCAGATGCATAAATTTTAGGACTTTCAGCATCCTTGATGCCTTCTTCTGGATGCTCTCTACCTTATCAATGTCACTACTAATATGTGGCTTTCTGAATTGAACATTATATTCCAGATGTGTTCTGACTAGGGCAGAAGAATGTTCTGGTAGGGCAGAATCACCAGAATCCTGGACACAACTCTTCTAATGAAGTCTCAGATTGTCTTAGTTTTCCTGGCCACCATATCACATTGTTAATTCATCTTGAATTTATGTCCCATTAAAACCATAAAACAGATGAATCATTGTCTAGCCAGGCTTCTACCATCTTGTACTTGTAAAGCTGACTTTAAAAAAATACACTTGTAAAACTTTTACTCCACATTTACTCTACGCAAAAATCTGATTGACACTTGCTTGATAAGTATCTTAAAACTGTCTCTCAAAATGTCTGAAAATTCAGACATTGGATTTATGATTCTTACTTCAGTGCCACTCACACGGCCTTGTATGCATTTAGTGGTAACTTCATTTGGCACTGGGAGCTAGGTGGTACAGTGGTTAGGGTGCCAGAACTGGAGTCAGGAAGCATCATCTTCCTAGGTTCAAATCCAGTCTCCAATGTTTATTGTATGATCCTGGGCAAGTCACTTCACCCTGTTTGCCTCAGTTTCTTCATCTGTAAAATGAACTGAGGAAGAAAATAGCAAACTACTCTAGTGTCTTTGCAAAGCCAGATACAACTGAAATGACTAAACAACAACCATCTGGCACTTGAGATGCTGTATTAACAGCAGCAGCCCACTCTGGTTTATGGGCTTCTTAAGATAAGCCTATAATTGTATTACTTCAAGTGACTAGGCAAGAAAATAATTCTTCTGGACCAGTTTCTGAATTCTAGCCTAAAAGCTGACACACACATGTATGTATACACACATATACATATATGCATGTGTATATACATAAATGTATTTACATACACACAAACACACACACACACACACACAATATAATCTCCCAAGCATAAAACTAGACAAAGCTCTCTGACTCTACCCACACACCCTATATCTGGGGAAATTCTTACCTCTTTTAAAAAAAATTTTTTTTTAATGTTTATTCCGAATATAACGAACAACCCCCAAAATAAAACATTTCCACATATAAAGTAGAATAGAATAGAGAAAGAGAATTATATGTGAAAATGAGAATCAAGATTGTGTACAATTTACTCTTTGATATATACATGTATAAAATAATATAATGAATTCAACATATTACTTTCAAAATTGTTCTATTTGTCTATGATTTCTTCTGAACTTCCTTAGTCTTCTGCAAAATTTAAAATTTTTTTTTATATTTTAACATCATCTTTAACCTTCTATATATTACATGGAGTGTATGCTTCAGAATTAATTTAACAAACAAAATTAATGCACCTAGGATAAGAAGTTGTTGTTGTTCAGTTGTTTCAGTCATATCTGACTCTTCATGACCCCATTTGGAATTCTCTTGGCAAAGATATTGGAGTAGTTTGCTTTTTCTTTTTCCAGCTCATTTTACAGATGAGGAAATTGAGGTAAACACAGTTAAGTAACTTGCTCAAGGTCATATAACTAGTAAGTATCTGCGGCTGGATTGGAATTCACACCTTCCTGACTCCAGGCCTGGTACTCTATCTACTGTGCCACCTAGTTGTCCTAGAATAAGGAAGAAAATGGTAAAATTGGGGTGCGGGGGGAATCTTTGCATCAAATTTCTCTGATAAGGGTTTGATATCCAAGATATAAAACAATTAACATATATGTATATACATACAAACATACGTATACAGAAAGAATTTGAAAAAATTCTATTTGTTACATGGGATGATTCTGTGAAGGGGAGGAAGAGGTGCACTAGAGAAAACTATGGTGGTATAAAAGACACTAATTGAAATTCGTTTGAAAAAATAGCTTTTTGAGAAAGAAAATGTACCTTTAATAACCTTAAAATGATGTGGCATCTAGCAGATTTGTTCTGTATTTACTTTGTGTAGTCCAGCTTTTCTTCTCATCTTTTGTTGTCTAAAGGATCATTTCTACTTCTTCAAGCAACATATCTGGCACTATGATGTTAAAGACTGAATGTGGTAGCTTCACTGTAATTGATCCAGAAAATACTTAATTATAGAATGCTTTATAGTTCTTTTCCATTTTTCATTCAATGTTCTCCTTTTGGTTTCATCCTTAGATGCTCCCAGGTTTATTTGGGTCTCTTGTAAACTTTCAGAAAATTTGTTTTTCTCTTCACTGCTTTTTGTTCTTTCCTAACATAACACTATTCATAAGCTTTCACCATTCTGCTCTGTAATATTTTACAAATAATTTTACATTCTAAACTTATATTGCCCTTGACTGCTATGTTTCTTCTTTTGATGAGAAGATAAAGTATTTATTGTCTGGGATGGTTTTTAAGGGTTAAGGATATTTATTTTTTCTTTGTGTATCTAATGTTTAGCATAGTACCTGGCATACAGTAAGGACCTAGTAGACATTAGTCAGTTGATTGATTTCTAGTGCTTTGACATTGATTTAATATAGGTTAAAATTCCTTAGGAAAAGGTGATGGTCTGTGTCAACATCTGTTCTTTTGACTCTTTTCCACTGAGGGAGTTGTCAATAGTTAGTTTAGATAAATCAGGACTAGCTTCAATTGTATGCCATAATCTTCTCATTTTTGCTCTTTCCTCCAATTTACTGTGGATTTTAATTTCTGTTCTTAGAAGGTGATCTTTTAACTGTACATAGATAGTTGATTCATAAATGACCCTTTCCTCCTTTTTTAAAAATTCAATTTTATTTTCAGTTATTCTCCTTCCCTCTACCCCATCCCCAACTTTTTTGGGGAGGTAAAATTTTAAATTTTAATTATTTCTTAATATTCTTTTTTTTAATTTAGAATTTCAGCTTCTCTCCCTTCAACTCCTCCTCAACTCACTGAGAAGGGAAACAATATATCAATTGTATATGTGAAAGAATGTAAAACATGTTTACATATTAGCCATATCACCAAAAAAAGCAAAAAAAAAAATTATACTTCAATTTGCACTTAGAGTTCTTCAGTTATCTTTCTGGAGATAGATGGCATTTATCCTGGATTCTGGTTTCCAATCCATTCTGCTATTCACTTCCATTCTATGGGTTAGCTCATCCCATTCATACTCACAGTTATGATCACTAATTGTGCATTTCCCTCCATTCCATTTTCCTTTGTTTACCCTTCTTTCTCTCTTTTTATCCTGTCCCTCCTCAAAAGTCTATCTTGCTTCCAATCACTGCTTCTCCCAGTCCAACCTCTTCCTTATAATCCTCACCCCCACTCACCTTTTATCCCTTCCCTTCCTTTTTCTCCATTGGGTAAGATAGATTTCTATACCCAACTGAGTGTGTGTGTGTGTGTGTGTGTGTGTGTATTCTTCCCTCTTTGAACTATTTCTGATGAGAGTAAGGTTCAAACATTAACTGCCACCATAATCTCCCCTTCCCCTCCACCATTTTCCCCTCCACTATAAAAATTCTTCCTTGCATGATTCCTTTATTGTAAGAAAATTCGTCCATTCTACCTCTTCCTTCCCCCTTCTCCCAGTGCATCCCTCTTCCTCACCCCTACAACCTTTTTTTTTAGATCATCCCAACATAATTGATTCACACCCACGCCCTCTATCTATGCAAATTTCTTCTAACTGTCCTAATAATGATAAAATTCTTAGGAGTTACATATATCATTTTCCCACATAGGAATGTGAACAGTTTAACTCCACTGAGTCCCTTACAATTACTCTTTCATGTTTACCTTGTTATACTTCTCTTGAGTCTTCTTATCAGATTTTCTATTCAGCTCTAGTCTTTTTGTCAGGAATGCTTAGAAGTCTTCTATTTCAATAAATGTCCATTTTCCCCACTGAAGGATTATATTCAGTTTTACTAAAGAAGTTATTCTTGGTTATAATCTCAGCCCCTTTGCTCTCCAGAATATCGTATTTCAAACTCTCTATTCCTTTAACATGGTAGCTGCTAAATCTAATGTTATCCTTACTATTGTTCCATAATATTAGAATTGTTTCCTTCTGGCTGATTTCAATATTTTCCCCTTGGCCCATGGACTCTGGAATTTGATTGTAATATTCCTGAGAGTTTTAATTTTGAGATCTAGGAGGTGATTGGTAGATTCTTTCTGTTTCTATATTAACCTCCAGTTCTATTATATCAGAGCAGTTTTCCTTGATTATTTCCTGAAATATGATATCTAGGCTCTTTTTGGTTGCTGCTGTTCATGGCTTTCAAGTAATCCAATAATTCTAAAGTTATCTCTCCTTGTTCTATTTCCCAGGTCAGTTATTTTTCCAATGAAATATTTTACATTTTCTTTTCCCCATTCTTTTTACTTTGTTTTATAGTTTCTTAATGTTTCATGGAGTCATTAACTTCTATTTGCCCAATTTTAAGTTTTAAGGAATTATTTTCTTCAGCGAGCTCTTGCACTTCTTTTTCTATTTGGCCAATTCTACTTTTTAAGGTATTCCTTTCTTCACTGAATTTTTGTACCTCTTTTCCGATTAGGCCAATTCTATTTTTAAGGTATTATTTTCTTTAGGATTTTTTGTACCTCTTTTACCAAGCTGTTAATTGTCTTTTCATAATTTTCTTATTTTGCTTTCATTTCTTTACCTAATTTTTGCTCTACCATTCATTTGATTCTGAAAATCATTTTTTAGTTCTCTTAGGAATTCTTGTTGGGCTTATTTCTGATTCACATTTTTTTCTCTTTGATGCTTTCCTTGTAGCTGCTTCAACTTCATTGTCTTCTTCTGAGTTTACATTTTGATGTTCCCTATCACCACAGTAGCTTTTGAAAATCAGTTTTTGTTGTTCTTTGCTCATTTTTTTTTTTGGCCTTTTTTTTGGAGGGGGGAAGGCAGGGCAATTGGGGTTAAATGACTTGCCCAAGGTCACACAGCTAGTAAGTGTGATCAAGTGTCTGAGGCTGGATTTGAACTCAGATCCTCCTGACTCCAGGGCTGGTGCTCTATTCACTGCACCCCCCTAGCTGCCCCTGCTCATTTTTTCATTCTATTTCTTGATTTGGAACTTTATGTTAATGTTGGGTTCTGTTGCTTGTGTTGGAGAGGAAAGGGACTCTGTCTCAAGCTTCAGGGTTTTTTTACACTTGTTTTCAGAGCTAGTTCTGGGATTTTGGAGTTTTTAGTGTTTCCAAGGTGGTGTGATTTAGGGAGAGGTATGGTCACTGCTTTCTTGGTACATACTCTGGTCCTTATCCAGAATGGGTCCCTGATACTTTGGAATTGCAATCAATATTGCTTCTCGGAGCCCCTCCTCCCTTAGGGCTAGAAGTGATACTGCCTCTCAGGGTTTCTACTCCCTTTTGACTGAAAGTGTTCTTCTCTACCCTTGAACTGTGACCCAGAAGAGGGCATAGGTAATTAAATTGTCCAAGAGTTGTACCTTGGGGTTACTACTCTGTTTTGAGTAAAAGTACTCCTGCCTGCCCTTAAACTTGACTCTGAAGTAGGTAGAAGCAATGGACTTGCCAAAAAACATCTGGTCCTATGTCCAGTACTAGCACAGGGGTACCCTATAATCTCTTTCTAACCAGTTGCTAGGTCCACTTACTATTTCTGGCTTAAGAGCTCCCAAAGCTAATGTTGCTTCTGTCACTACCACTTAGCCACACCACTGATGTTTCATCCACATAAACTCCAAGCCAGTTTTCTCCCTCCATGTCATAGAACTCTCTTCTCAACCTCCTATGTTATCTTGGACAGGAAGAATGTCTCACTTTGACCTTTTCTTGGCTCTGCCACTCTATAAGGCATTTTTTTAAAAGTTGTTTAATGGGGAATGTTGGAAGAACTCAGCTGAGTGCCTCTCTACTCTGTTATCTTGACTTTGCCCCCAGAAGTCCTGGTAATGTGCTTTTCGTAATTTCCTTGGACTACTCTCATTTTCTTTCCCAATTTTTCCTCTATCACTCTTATCTACTTCTTTAATGCTTCCAGGAATTCTTCCAGGCCCGGAGTCCAGGTAGCAATTTTCTCTGAGGCATTGCTTTTAGGTATTTTCACATTGTTGTCATCTTCTACATTTATGACTTGGTGGTCCCTGCCACTGTAATTGCTTTTTATAGTGAAGTTATTTTTTATTGTTTGTTCATTTTCCTAGACTATTTCTTTACTTTGAACTTTATGTTAAAGTTGGGCTTTGCTCACTCTGGGGTGGCAGAGGCACTGTTCAAGCTTTGGGCTTTTTTGTGTGACTGTTTTCAGAGCTAGTTCTCAGAGTCTGCAAGTTTTCAGTGCTTCAAAGGTGGTGTTGTCCTGGAAGAGGTGTGACCATTTCTTTCCTGGTCTACATTCTGATCTTTATCCAGGAAGGGTGCCTGCTCCCCTGTAGCTGAAAGTACTATTGCTCTTCTTGGCCTTGAAACTGTGACCAGAGTCCCTGCTCCCTTGTGACTGATCTCTTCTCCACCCTGGAACTGTGACCCAGAACTCCTTATGGGCAATAGAGATGCCAATCAGCACCAGCTGCACACAGTGCCAGCAAATGGTCACTTCTAATCCCCCACCCACTACTTACTGAGAAGGCAGGAATTACAATATCCATTATACATAATAATTCATGCAAAACATATTTCCACATTAGTCACATTTTTTTAAACCAAGAAAAACAAAGAGGAAAAAAATGGTTCAGTCTGCATTCTGAGTACATCTGTTAATAATAACTACTAATAACATGTAACATTTCTATAGTGCTTTCTATATTCCAGGCAAAACCAACAAGCAGATCAATTATATATGACAGTATATGCAATAATTCATACCCATGGTCCTTCACAGTGAAGGGAGGGAAGTGCATTTTCTTTAAGTCTTCTCTAGGATAAAGTTTGGTCATGATAATTACACAGCACTTAATTTAATAATATCTTCTGGCCACACTGCTTCTGCCACTTTGTTGTCAACCTTCCCAACTAGATCTCCAGCTAACAAGCTGAGGCTATTTTGGCTAATTTAATCTCCCTTCCTCTAGGCAACCCCAGTCACCTGACCATGATATATCTTCCTGCCATGCTGACCTATGGATATCCTCCTTCTCTTTTCTCTCTTGCTCTAGGAACATTAAAAACAAAACTTTCATTACTTCTGGAAAGGATATTTCATTCAATTGCCTTTTGGTTCCCCTCATTTCCTTAACTTTACCCTCCCCTAGACACTATTCCCCTATATGTTTTATCTTCTCCTATTAGAATATAAGCTACTTGAGAACAAGAATTGGACAAAATAACTCATTAAGTCCTTATTCAATATTTTAATTCAGTGTGAGAGTGACTTTTAGAACAGCAGCAAGTCCAGTTTGGCTAGACTGTAGAATGTATGAAGAAGAGGTATGTGTAAGGCTAGAAGGGTAGGTTGAAGGTTGGTTGTAAAGGTCTTTAAATACCAAACAGTAGATTTTATAGAGGCCATAGAGAATGACTAGATATTATTGAACAGAGGAGTCTCCCCGTCAGACTTCAGCTTTAGGAAAATCCCTTTGGTGGCTATATACCTGTGGAATATATATATGTGTGTGTGTGTGTGTGTGTGTGTGTGTGTGTGTGTGTGTGTGTGTGTGTGTGTGTGTGTGTGTGTGTGTGTATCTATTTTGTGTGTGTGTGTATTCCAAAGGAAATATCCCTCTAGGGAAGGATGGATTGGAGAAGGAAGAGAATTGAAGCCAGGAGGTCAATCAGGAGGATATTATGGTAGTTTAAGTGAGAACTAGGGTGTTCACCATGAGAAAAGAGAGAAGAGAATGGTTGTAAGAGATGTTGTGGAGGTAGATTGAATAAAGTTTATCTGCTTTTTGAGCACATGGGGTGAAGGAGAGTCAGGAGCTGACAACACCAAATTTGTGGACCTGGATGTCTAGAAGATGGTAAGGGAAGTAAGAAAGAGTAGAAAAATAGTGAGTTCTGGATTTGATTTATTCAACCTGAGATTTCAAAGGAAATTCTATTGAAAATGTTTACTGGGCAATTGGTGATTGGGACTAGAGCTCAGAAGAGAGACTAAGGCTGGATATACAGATCTGAGTCATCTTTTTAGAAATACATATGGGGTAATCCTTGTCATGAGGCATACCAAAACTGTTTTAGAGATTTCCCTCTAGTTTTATTCTATAGTTGGGGTATAATGAGCCAAAGAGAGAAACTGATCTCTGAGATTGTGCCCCCAGTATCAAACCTGTTCCCTGGGAACTCAGAGCTTTGAGGGGGCCCTGAGCCATGGAGAGGTTCTATGATTACCTCAATACTCAATGATTTTGATGCAAAGGTAGAAATAAGTGAGGTTGGTGAAAAATATGTTAGAAAATAAAGTTTAGAAATAAGGAATATAAGAGGCCAGAAATATTTAGGCTACGCAAGAGTTTCATGCGTATATATCATTAATAATTTCTTCAAGAAAGGAATTGAAAAGTACTAGACATTGATGAGCATGTAATAAAATCACAAAAACATGAAATTGATTACATTTTAATAGATAGGAAATGGCTTATTATTAAGTGGCAATTATTATTGGTAGGGAAGTGTCACAGTGAGCAGAGTTTTTCAGAGTCGGGAAGACTCGAGTTTAAACTTGGCCTTAGACATTTTCTAGCTGTATAACCTTGGGCAAGTCAATTAACCTCTGTTAGCTTCAGTTTCTTCATCTGTAAAGCAGGGATAACAATAGCCCCTACTTCCCTGGGTTGTTTTGAGGACAAAATGAGACCATGTTTATAAAGAGCTTTGCAAACCTTAAAGAACTGTATAAGCAGTAACTATTATTACTAATCAAGAGTCATTCTTTAATCAACTGTTTATGCATGGTCAGACCATTAACATATTAGAGAAAAGATATAGATTAATGTGAAACTGGAGGAATTAAAAAGGAGAAAAGACACAGTGTAATTAAAATGACAATGTAAGTTATTTTTTTAAAGTTATTGTCATTTCTCACTGAAAATGGAAAATCAACTGAACTAATGTAAATAAATTGTCATAACATGGAGATCAAAGGAAGTTAAAAAAAACCACTTTAGTCAGCAAATATTTGACTCACTTGCCAAGCAGAGAGGTATGGCAACCCAGCATACCCCAATGGAACATGTACTTTGTTGTATACTATTAGAATATAAACTCACTTGTAAAATCTGGCAGAGAAAGATGATGGAGGATTATGGGCATTTACAGATGAAATTGGCAGGGAAAAAATAAACAGATTAAAAAATGAAAAGATCTGCAAAGATTTTATTAATCTCTTGCCGCTATCAAGGACAATAGAGCCACTGATAGGTGGCCCTGATAGATGAGCTTTTCATCTTTCCGTGCCTGGAACCAAGTCCCCACATCACTTCCTCCAGTCATTTCCAAACCATACTCTTCAAAGCCCTGTCTATCCCTTCCTAGCTCCCTATGAGGCAGCTAGGTGGCACGGTAGATAGAGTATTAAACCTGCAACTAGAAAGACCTGAACTGAGATAAAAATTGACCTCAGACATTTATTAGCTATGAGACCTTGGACAAGTCACTTAACCTCTGCTTGCTTCAGTTTTCTTATTTATAACATAGGAACCCATTCCCTAAGGTTGTTGTGAGGATTCAATTGGATAACAAACAGAAAGTGTTTTTCATATCTTAGAAGCATTATATAAATGCTAGTTATTATTATCATGTGTTTTCTTGTCCCATTAGAATATAAACTCCTTGAGAGCAGAAACTCCCTGATCGCTTATATTTGCATCCCCAAAATTTAATACACTTCCTGGAATACAGTGAATGTTTAATAACTACTTCATCGTCATCATCATCACATTTGGACTTTAACATTACAATTACAGATGTACTTGTAGAGAAAGTGAAGCAAGCATATACAGAAGAGGCCCCCACTGCAGCTGACGTGCTTTTGAAGGCATTGAGGGATTATCAAAGGTAGCTGAGGAAACTGAGGCAAGCAGACATTAAGGGATTTGCCCAGAGTTGCATTGTCTGAGGCCAGTTTTGATCTCACTTCAGGTCTTCTAATTGCAGGTTCAATACTCTATTGTAGCACCTTGCTACCTCATGGGGAGATAGAAAGTAAGAGGCAGGGGTATGGATGAGGGTCATGGTTTGGAAATGGCTGGGGGAAGTGATGTGGACCTGAATCCAGGCAAAGTCCTTTATAAAATTTGGACCTTATTATTACTAGGGGGGAAAAGATATCTGAAAGAACATCAATCACTAGTGGTTGATATGCCCATTTTCCTAGCCATACAAAGTTTTTAATAAGGATATTTGCACATATGTGTTGGGCATACTTGATGAGGGTATCAGAAAAGAGCAAGCAAGATTTTACAAGCTATATTACATCCTAAGCCACGTTTTTACAACCACATAATTAACCGAACAATATAACAAATATGAGATTCCATTGTGCCTAATATTGTTGGCTATAAAAAAGCCCATTTTTAAAAATACCAATATTCTTCTAGTATGATTCTGTGATCATGAGTCATGCAACATAATAGTTTCCAAAGAACTGAAGCTAAGCAAAGGGCAAAGGAGAGACACGTGGTGGGTGAGAACAGACTGTAACACTTTTAAAAGAAGAAATTACAAAGGAAAAATGTTGTAAAGATGGCATCAAAGAAATGTATAAGTGGGAAAAGAAGGTGGGCTGGTATCAGGGGTGTGCTGGAGCCAGCTCATACTGGTTCCTGAGAGCTAATTGTTAAAAAAAAAATTAGGGAGTGAGAATTTATACTTTGGAAATCAGCAAATGCTATAAATCAAGACTTCATTTATTGTTTTGTTAATTGTCTAGACTTAAGAAAGTGATAGAGGCAAATATTAATAATGTTAATTAAATTTTAAATGTGTTTTACATTCTCTCCCCCTAACCACCCAGAAATGGTTATTAAACATTTACCAGCATCACTCTGGCTGGTATGGATGGCTTTTAAACAATATTATCAGAGACAATATCCACATTGATGAGATTAGAAATCCATTTGCATGTCTGAGAGTCAAAACAATAACAAAATGCATTTAGAACACTTAAAAATCAAGAATATCAAGTGAAATAATGAAAAAAAATGAGAAAGAGGGTCCTGCGGTTTTCATAGGATCAGAGTTTTAAACCTGGAAGGGACGGTAGAGATCTTCAGTCCAATATTCTCATTGGGACCTGAAGCTCAGAGGGCTAAAGCTGATTTGCCCATTTCCCCCAGGGCCATCTTGCCATCCCTCTGTAGTCATCCCACTTCTCTCCACTTTTGGTGGTTTTTTTTTATGTGTTTTTTAAAATTTTTGCCTTTTTTTTTTGGAGGGGGAAGGTAGGGCAATTGGGGCTAACTGACTTGCCCAAGGTCACATGGCTAGTAAGTGTTAAGTGTCTGAGGCCAGATTTAAACTCAGGTCCTCCTGACTCCTGGGCCCGTGCTCTTCCCTGCACCACCTAGCCTCCCCTGCCCCACTTCTCTCCAATTAGAAGGACCTCCATAAACCAAGTCCCAAGGTCTTAGAGGAGTTTCTACTTGGGCTTGAGGCTAAACTATTACTACTATATGCAACTTTGCCTGGATTCAGGTCCACATCACTTCCCCCAGCCATTTCCAAACCATGACCCTCATCCATACCCCTGCCTCTTACTTTCTATCTCCCCATGAGGTAGCAAGGTGCTACAATAGAGTATTGAACCTGCAATTAGAAGACCTGAAGTGAGATCAAAACTGGCCTTCAGTTATATATATATAATATATACAATATTGTCATTATGTTCTGATTGGGTACAATGTATTGTGTTTATTGCATGAAGTTATGGCTAACTTCAGGAAAGTCTCATGGGAATGTCCTATATCAGGCTGCCTGCCCATGCATTGTAGTCAGGATGATTACCAGGAACTAGATCAGAGGCAAATTTCTGAAAGCTGTGCAGTGTATCTATAGAGACTCTTGCATATACTGTATAATTTGCTGTGCAGTGTATCTATAGAGACTTGCATATACTGTATAATTTGCTGTGTAGTGTATCTATAGAGACTCTTGTATATACTGTATAATTTGCTAGGATGACAAATTCTACACTGGACAAAGACAGGGCAGCTCAAAATCTGGAAGGCTTTTCACTACTAATATTGCATGTGAAAGGTAAGAATTTAGAACCAAGGATATGAGGTAGAGAATGATAGTCATTTATTTGTTCCTCCTAGTCATTTTATCTTGACTTTTCCCACCTAATCATTTGGATGGTGGACTCAGAGGAACCTGAGAAACTAAGAGAACCTGGTAACTCACAGCCGCAAAATTCTTCTATTTGTTGGAATGCATCATTCCCTGTCCTGGTCTTGCTACATGAAATGATTTGAGGGGTAGTGAAGGTTGATAGTCAGGTTAACTCGAGTTAAAGGGTATTTTCTAACTCAAAGTCAGATATAAGCCCAGCACAGGGACTTTGATCCTATTAGTAGGATGAAGTAAATTCAAAGACAGACTAATTCAGGATTAGAATTAGCTTGCTGTTAGGTCTATGTTCCCAAAGAGCTTAAGCCCTAGGCCTAAGAATCTTGGAGCTGACAAACTTCTCTCCTTAGGCAGGGAAATTTTCTTTTCCAAAATCTGATGAATATGTGTGTAAAGGTCTCATTAAAAAACTTGAAGATTAACATTTTGACTAAAACCTGAAAGGGAAACACACACACACACACACATACACACACATATACACATAGATGACAGAACCAGCTTCTCTTATGTGGACATGGTAGCACCTCAGTTGAAGGCTACAGTTGAAACCCAGTAGTTGGCAGAGTTGAAAATAACCTAGTTGTGATTCTATATCCAGAGTAGAATGCAGTCTTAGTACAGAGTAGTATAATGATATTATCAAAATAAACGGGTGACACTTCTGCATTCGAGCCATGGGTTGTCCTCTATACAAGTACATTGGCCACATATTCTGAGGGCATCCTAGTCACATACATTTCTAGTGTGTCCCCTACACACACACACACACACACACACACGATCCCTTGTTGTTTGTCCTTTATTTTCAAAGAGGTCCAATGACATCCTGGGTGGTGTCTTGACTCCTGCATGAATTGGATATAAGTGAGGCAGAGTTGCACAAAGTTGTGAGCCTCCCTCCCTCCCTCTCTCTCTCTCTCTCTTCCAGAGTCATCAAAGTCTGGTGGCAAGACAAAAATCAAGATGACTAGCAATGGATTAGGATGCAGTGGACACCTTTGGCTTCTTCAGTGTCTAAGCTCTAAGCACTCCACAGTACCTACCTTAGCTGTCTTCATGGCTATTGGAACAAATTGTTCTCATCTGCCCATTCCATCAAAGGAAGTCTTCATATGCTTGTGGCAGATATCACTCTAACTCACCAACAGCTTTGAAGCCTGTCACTTACCTTCAGCCTGGTTTAGCCTTCCTGCCAAGACAGTTTACCAGGGTGCAGCAGCTGCACATGTTACAGCTTCTTGGAGTCACAGTCAAGAGTTAAGTGCCAGGGAGATACCAAAGGTGGTGTCTTAGTAACTAGTGGAATGGGCAGATGTGTGTGCCAAAGATGGTTAACATTTTTCCATTATTATTTTCACTTCTACGATAGAAACATTTAATTCTTCTCAAGTAGTATCAAAAATACAAAGAAATACCCCCACCTATCCTGCCTCCCTTGCGTCAATCTGGCTACGGAGAAAACACAGGAAAACAACTTCAAATATAATATTGTTATGAATTCAAAACTTTATTAGTGTACAGGATGGATTAAAGGGAGAAGAGCTAAGAAGTGAAGAGAAAGAGAACATTGTAATAGTCCAAGTAAGAAGTGATTCATGCTACATAAACTGAACTAGGTTCTCACCCCTACAGACCAATCCCTTTAAATCCTTCTGTGAGTAATGGCAAAGCTCTTCTATCCTCTCAGTTATAATGGATGATTTAACCTTCTTCCCTGAGAAGGTGATCTCCCTTCCTCATAGTATCCTAGATTTAGAGCTGGAAAGGACCTTGAAAGTCATCGAGTCCAACCTCCTAATTATACAAATGAAGAAACTGAGGCCAAGAAAGAGTAAGTGACTCATCAAAAGTCACACAGTTCCTGTCTGAGGCAGGGTTCAAACTCGTTTTCTGTCTCTACCCAGCACCACTGTACTACATAGCTGGCATTCAGTTCTCCTCCAGTATTCCTCCTATTTCAGAATAATAACTTCCTCCTGATCCTGACACATCCCCTTTCTCATTCTTGATGTATGTATTTATGGAAGAATATGTCCCAGGTGAGTGATGAGAATGTACTACTTCTATTATTATTATTATTATTATTATGTTTAATTAAATGTCCTTGCTTGAAACTGACTATATTCACTAAATGATGAGTAGAAACACACACATTAATAGGGGTTTGTGAGCTATTACACAGGATATCTTGAACCTGAGGTGCTTTCTCTGGGGAGTTATGTGAAAGAGGAGGCACCAAGTGAATAGTGTATAAAATTTGATAAAAATAAAAGCAAAAATGACTTGAAGGAACAAGAAGTAAAGACGATAGGGGAACATAATGAAGAAAAGTAAGAAGATGATGTCATCATTATCTTAAACTATGCTGTCATGTAGTGATTATCAGACTGACTTGGCCTGATTCAAATTGGAAAGTAGATGCTTAGAATAAACTGAAGAAAACCTAGAAACCAGATAAGGATAGAAGTCAAGTACACAAACTGCTAGGGAGGGGACTCCTTATTTTGACAAGAGCTGTTGGAGATAAAAGGGAAAACAGCTTAGAAAAAATTGAGTCTAGTGCAACATCTTATACCTTATATAACAATAAAGTATAAATGGATAAATAGTTTAGAGAGAGACTATATAGGGCTGTAAACAGGATCAGGTAGACCTGGGTTCAGTTCTTGCCTCTGACACATACTTCCTGAGCAACCACGACCAACTTTCTTCACTTCTCAATGCCCTAGGCAATTATCTAAGATCATTAGTTTTAGATTAGAGTTGTTGGAATGAACCAGTGGAAGGATTTTTCTTCAAGAATGAGTTATGGACGGGGCAGCTATGTTTTACAGTGAATAGAGCACCAGCCCTAGAATTAGAAGGACCTGAGTTCAGATTTAGTCTCAAACACTTACTAGCTGTGTGTCTAGGCAAGTCACTTGACCCTTATTGCCCACCACACACACACACACACACACACACACACACACACACACACACACACAATAGTGAGCTATGGTACACTAGAGTGCTATGAATTAGGCTAAGTTTGGCTAAAATTGCTACCCAGAGTTCAAGGCTCCCATGTTTCCATTTCATGTCCCCATTTGTCATCTGCTGATTGCTTTTCCAAACTTAGAATTTGTACAGAGTATCAAAGCTGCCTCCTTTGTTGTTAGTGCTTGGGAAGTAAGAAAATAATAGGGTGAGGAAATGGGGGAAAGGAAGATAGAAGAATCCTAAAGTTCAAGTAATGGGTCTGGAGATCTCATTGCCAGGGAGTCCTTCTTTGCTGCCAGCTTAAAAATTTATTGTGCAAGGACAGCTAGGTGGCGCAGTGAATAGAGCACTGACCCTGGAGTCAAGAGGACCTGAGTTCAAATCTGACCTCAGACACTTAACACTTACTAGTTATGTGACCTTGGGCAAGTCATTTAACCCCAATAGCCCTGCCTTCCCCCCTCCAAAAAAGCAAAAAAAAAAAAAAAAAAGTACATTGGGCCACAATTCCTCACAGCAAAGGATGCTGGTCAGATAGATAGGTAGATAGAAAGATGAATAAATTAAGTTTGAGAACCATTGCCCTTCATTGATGAAATCACAGATCCAAACACAAAATAAATTCATTTATATATGTGTGTACACGCACACATATTTGAATATATAGTGTA
>CM053587.1:297804020-297850666 GCA_028646515.1 Pseudochirops corinnae
TAAAAAAGCAAGGTCCTAAAGAATTGAGAAGTGAAGCAAGTTGGTCATAGTTGCTCAGTTATACGTGTCAGAGGCAAGACTTGAACTCAAGTCTACCTAATCCTGTCTACCACGCTATATTTTCTCTCTCTAAATGATTTATCCATTTAGACTTTATTGTTGTTTAAAGTATAAGATGTTGATCTAGACTTATTTTTTTTCCAGGCTGCTTTAACAATAGACAATCTTTTTTTTTTTGCCTTAAATTTTTAAAATTCATTTTGTACTTAAATACAAAAAGGCAAAGACAAAAGAAACAAAACAAAAAATAACAACCCATTTCCAAGCGTACAGCACAACAGAAAAAGAGGATTCAGTATGAAACTATGAATCTCCATTTCTTTTGCTTTTTTTAAACTACATAATAACTACTACACATATTTTCAAAGCTACTCTGCTTTTCTGTGCTTCCTTCTGTTCTTTGCTGTGACCTTTTTTCCCCTTCCTCCCTCTCCCACAGAAGAGATGGCTGCCCTTAGTTATAGACATGTGTATACACACATACACATTATATATATATACATATATATACATACACACACATAAATGTACATGTAAAAGCATACTATACATACTTCTACTTTTCAGTTCTTTCTCTGGAGGTAGATAGCATCTTCCTTCATAGGTCCTTTTTTGTTTATTTGAGTGTTTAAAATACTCAGAATCTCTCAGTCATTCACAATTCTTCTTCTAACAGTACTGCCATTACTGTATCCAATGGTCTCCTGGTTCTGCTCATTTCATTATTTCATGCAAATCTTTCTATGGTATTCTAAAACCAACCAGCACATTGATTCTTATTGCTCCATTAAAAAATAGAAAATCTTAATTATAAAAATTATGAAAAACTTTTGTGTAAATAAAACAAAGACCATTTGAACCAGGATGAAAGATACAGCTTAGGAAAAAAAAAAACACTTTGCATTTAGTATTTCTGATAAAATCTGACATCCAAAATCTATAAGGAATTGTCATGAATATCTAACATGAAGAGCCATTCTCCAACAGACAAGTAAGTGGTCAACACAACCCATGTTCAAAGGAAGAAATACAAAGTCAAAGAGAATGGTATGGTACAGGGGGAAAGAGTTCTCTACTTGTAGCCAGAGAACTGTAGTTCAAATCTGACTTGGGATTCTTACAAGTTTTCTTACAGGTATAATTATGTGAGAATGATAAAGAAATTACTCTTTTACATATCTTGTAAAATTTTGTACATTTAAGTCATAAAAGTTTAAAAGAAACTAGATACATGATCCCATGCTTCCTCCAATGCCATAAAGTTGAATAAAACTTAGTTAAACAGTCATAATTTCATACAGTCCCTAAGGAAACAAACCTAGTCAAACAAATTCTATAGGTAAATTAAGTAAGGTTTGGAGTAGCAAGGTGGTGCAGTGAATTTAGTACTGGTTCTAGAGTCAGGAGGACCTAAGTTCATATGTGACCTCAGACACTTGACTCACTTACTAGCTGTGTGACCTTGGGCAAGTCACTTAACCTGAATTGCCTTGCCTTCCCACCTCCAAAAAAAAATTAAGTCAGCTTACAGATTAAACTATATTTAGAAGGGTTCACAAATAGGCTAATTGAGGAGGAAGATTTACGTGTCTCCAAAGAGTCAGGGACAGTTGAGATTCTTCCTCTGGCTTTTTATCTAAAGAATGTTTAAGACTTCAAGTAAATTTTTTATCCCATGTGACAGGTTTTGGTCAACTCAACTACCTCTCAACTAGGAGAAACAGCCCTGACCTCCCCTTAACATTATTATTCCATGAGCCAGGTTTTGGTCAGGTAAGGTTAACATTAAAATAGACTTTTAGTTAAGCAAAATTTGTAAGAGGAATAGCCCGAGTCCCAAATGATAAAAGGAAATTAAAAATTTCCATAACAAAATATATAAAAAGTTTAACTGTGCCCCTACAGAACATAGTTCAAGCTCTAAGTCCCAAATCCCCTAGGACTCCAGAACCAGGCACCCCGGTTTCTCAGGCCTTCCCTTTGCATCTGGCTGGCCCCATCATCCTAGCTGCAATCTCACCTTCACACTCGCCATGGCTCCAACTTCCTAAAATACATAACAAGAGAAACTGTCTCAGGCCTTGACATTTTAAAAGAAGTCTCCAGTTGGCTATGCAAACAATGAAAGGAGGCTATTCCCATCTATGTGATCAGAAAAATCGAGGAAGTAGAGTGCCTCCAGGTTAGGACATCTGAGCATGCGTTGGCAAGCCCTATTTCACTGTTAATAACTTCCCCTTTAAAACGTTCAAAATCACTAACAACCTGAGAAAGGTAAGTAATTACTCATTAAAACAGGAAAGATGCTGAACGTTAGGAAAAGTCGCTGTTGGAAGGGTTGTGGGAAGAAAGGCATGCTAATTCCCTGTTGTAGCTCTGAATTGGTTCAGTTGTTCTCCAAAACAATTTAGGATTATGCAAGAAAAGTTACTGAATTGTTTGTACCCTCTGACCTAGAGATCTCACTACTGGGACTATATTCTAGGGAGATTCTTGACAATGAAAAAAGACTAACTTGTATAAAAATGGTAGTAGAAGTATAGAGGCATACCATTGATAAATGACAGCTCCTAATGAATTTGATGAGTTTCCCATCCAAAGCCTCCATGTATTTGAAGAAAATACTGGGTATGAACCTTTATCTGGAGGGTATCTCCCTTGGGGATAGGCATTTACTCTATAGCATCTCTCTCTCTGAGGTCACTGGGAATTCCTCTGATTGTTTCCCAATGATTTGGTCTTCCTGCCAGATGGTTAGGGACATAAGAGTCAAGGGATAACCTGAGAAGAATGGAAGAGCACTGTTTTCTTTCCCCTGGACTTCAGATCAAAGGGTAACAAAGGGTCAATCAGTTAACAAACATTTATTAGACACTTACCATGTGCCAGGCAATGTGCTAAATGTTAAAGATACAAAGAAAGGCAAAAAGGTCCCTGCTCTCAGGGCATCTCACAATCTAGGGGAGGAGATAACATACAATTACTTACAAACAAGCTACATATAGGATGAACAGGAAAAAGAAAGAATAGTAAACAGAAAGAAGGCATTAGAAGAATTAAAAGGGATTGGGAAGTTGAGATTGAAGCCAGAAAGTGGAGATGAGGAGGCATTTTAAGTCATGGGCCACAGCCAGAGAAAATGCCTGGGGCTGAGGAGTGTCTTACTCTGGGAGCAGCAAAGAGCACTGTGTCACTGGAATGAAGAGTATGTGCCAGGGACCGAAGTATAACAAGACTGGAAAGAAGTGGGGAGATTTTGAAGGGGTTGGCATGCCAAAGAGATTTTATGTTTGTTCTGGGAAGTGATAATGAGCCATTGGAGTTTACTGAGGGTGGAGGCTGGGAGGAGGGTTAGGTCATGACATAATCAGACCTATGTTTTAGGAAAATGGAGGATGAACTGGAGTGAGAGAGACTTGTAGCAGGCAGACCAACAAGTAGGGTACTGCAGTACTCTAGATATGAGGAGTTTAGGGCCTACACCAAGATAGTGCCAGTACCAGAGGAGAAAAGGGAAACATATTTGAGAGAGCTTACAAAGGTAAAATCTATAGGCCTTGGAAATAGATTGGATATGAGGGAAGGAGGGGGAGGAGGGAGTGTAAGATGATGAACCCAGGATGATACCTAGCTTTCAGCCATGGAACACTGGGAAGATGGTGGTGACCTTGACAGTAAAGGGAAAATAATGAGTTCTGTTTTAGACATGTTGAGTTTAAGATGTCTATTGGACATCCAATTCAAAATGTCTAAAAGAAAGTTGGAGATAATATGACAAGAGGTCAGCAGAGAGGTCAGGGCTAGATTAGTAGCTTTGAGAATTACCAGCATAGAGATGATAATTAATTCCATGGGAGTTGATGAGATAACCAAATGAAGTGGCATAGAAGGAAAAGAGAAGAGGGCCCAGAGCAGAGCCCTATGAGATGCTTATGATTACTGGGTATAACTTGGATGAAGTTCCAGTGAAGGAGACCAAGAAGGATTGGTCAAATGGGTAGGAGAAGAAACAAGAGAGAATACTCCTGAAAACCTAGAGAGAAGAGAGTATCAAGGAGAAAGGGGTAATCAACAAGGTCTAAAGATGTAGAGAGGTCAAAAAGAAAGAAGATTGGAGAAAGGTAATTGGATCTGGCAATAAAGAGATCATTGGTAATTTTAGAAAGAGCGGTTTTGGTTGAATGCTGAGATTAGGAACTGGATTATAGAGAGCTAAGAAAAAAGTGAGACGAGAAGAAGTGGAGAGACCTACCATAAACATAGATGGCCTTTTAAAAGACTTCAGCCACAAAAGGTAGAAGAGATAGGGGGTGGTACTTAGCAGGTATGGAAGGATCAAGTGAGGATTTTATGAGGATGGGGAAATATGGGCTTGTTTTAGGTAGGAGAGGAGCAGCCAATAGATAGAAAAAGATTGAAGATAAATGAGGTTGGTGATAAAGGGAAAAGTCTGTTGGAGGAGACAAGATAGTTTATTTGTACAGGTAGAGAGAGGGGTTTACCTTGGCAAGGAGAAGGGTCACTTCTTTGTGTGAGATGGGTAAAGGAGGAGATAATGGCAGAAGGAATCTACAGGGGCATAGTGACTTAGAAGAGATACCCATGATGAATCTAAAAAGGGGTTAGTCAAGACCTTCAGACTGCCATCTTTGGGCTTTCTATTTCCTTTTCTGAGCATTAGTCAGAGGCTAAAGCACATGGAAATTGCTGCTGCTATTTGTCCTTTGTTTTTGAAGAGGACCATAACATCAGGGAGATAATGCTATGACAAGCAGGTGAGTTGGATTTAAGTAAGGAAAGGCTGTGCAAAGTCACCAGCCTCACTTTCTCCTCTGGAGCCATCTGGGTCCAGTGGCCAGATATAGATCAAGACAACTGGAGATAGCCCAGGATGCAGTGGGGGGACCACTGTCCTTTATCATTGTAATCCCAAATTCAAAAATTCCCAAGAGATAGAGAGTTCCTGAATGCCATCATTTAAGCACAGCCTCCTAGAGGAAGAAGTTTCCCTCACTACTATGCTTCTTGGAGAAGAAAGGGAATGACCAACAGAAGACTGCATGCAACTGAAGTACTAAAATCATGCCATGGTGAGGCAAGAAATATGGATCTTGTCAACCTTGCTTTTACTCTGATTTCCTGGGACATTTAGGTTCCATGTAAAGGGCAACTGTCTGTTCATTAGACCCTCAATGTATGTTTAACTTCCAAAGGAATATGATAGTCTGTTTGAGTGACTTATGTTTTTGTATTTGTTTATGGACTCATGTGAGTTGCTCATGTCTTCTGCATGTCATATGATAGGTAAAATAAAGGCTGTCCCTTCCCTGATGCCCATATTGAACACTGAATGACTGTACAGAAGTTGAGAACTTTTTGAGGAGTGCAAAGACTTGGGAAAACCTAGATATGAGCCATGTCATTGTTGTTATTGTCATTCGATGGTTTTAGTCAAGTCCAATACTTCTTGACCACATCTGGGGTTTTCTTGGCAGAGATGTCGGAGTAGTTTGCCATTTTCTTCTCCAGCTTATTTTAGAAATTAGGAAACTGAGGCAAACAGGGTGAAGTGACTTGCCCAGAATCACACAGCTAGTAAGAGTCTGAGGTTGGATTTGAACTCAGGAAGATGAATCTTCCTGACTCCAGGCACAGTATTCTATCCATTGCACCACCAAGCTGTCTAGCTCATTAGATATGACTCATACCTAATCTTTAATTTGGAATTTTCCCCAGAGTAAAACTCTATGATGGGGGCATAAGCCAAAGAGAGAAGTAACTCTTCAAGGTCAAACTCTTGGATTGAACCTGTCCTTTGGGAGATCAGAGTCCTTGAGGATTCTTGGGTTATGGGGCAGAGGAGCCAGATAGCACAGTGAATAGAGTTCTGGGCGTGGAATTAGGAAGAGCTGAGTTCAAATGTGACCTCAGACACTTACTAGCTATGTAAGATTATCTCAGACTTGAGAAAGTCACTTAACTTCTGGTCTCTTCAACTATCAAATGGGAATAATAATTGTACCTTTATGCCAGTTTATTGTGAGGCTCAAATGAGATAATATTTGTAAAGCACTTCGCACAGTTCCTCATACATATTAAGTGCTATTTAAGTGCTATTATTATTACTACTTATAATGATAATAAAAAGCTAGAAACCAAGTATGTGCCCAGTTACTGGGACATATCAACAAATTAAGGCATAATGAATGGAATGCCATTATGCCATATGGAATAATAAATATGAAAAATTCAAAGAACTGTGGGAAAACTTATATGATCTGATAACAGAATGAGGTAAGCAGAGCCCCCAGAATCCTCGAATCAGATTTTAAGGGGACCTTAGCAACCATCCAGTCCAACATATACTAGAAGAGAATCCCCTGAGAAGTAGGCATCCAGCCTCTGCTTTAAAGTCTTCCAAAGATGGAATGTCCACCACCTCCCAAGGCACCCCATTCCTCCTTTGTACAGCTCTAATTGTTCAGAAATGTTCCAGATAACTATCCCAAATCTGCCTCACTACAGTGGGTCCCTCTGGGATCAAACAGAACAAGGTTAATGCCTTTCTAAATGGCAATCCTTAAGATGCTTGAAGAGTAATATCATGGCTCCCGGAGTCTTCTCCTTGCCAGATTAAGAATCATTGACTTCTTCAACATATGATAAGTCTTTCACCATCTTTGTTGCCCTCCATTTTCTAGTTCATTAATATCCTTGACTGAATACAATCCAGTCAGGGACCACTGTACAAAGGGACTATCATATCCTCATTCTTGGAAGTGATATTTCTTTTGATGCAGCCCAAGATCACATTAGCTTTCTCAGTTGCCATATCATATTGCTGACTCATATTGAGTCTGCAGTGTTTCAAAATTCTCAGATCTGTTTTAGAAAAACTGCTATCTAACCATGCCCTAGTAGTCTTGCACCTGGGAGACTGATTTTTTTGAACCCAACTATAGAACTTTACATTTAGCCTTATTGAAATTTACCTTAATAGATTTAGCCCAGTGTTCTGGCCTGTCAAACTTTTTCCAGCTCTTGTCATTCAATGTGTTGGTTTTCCCTCTGAACTTTGTGTTAACTGCAAACTTGGTGAGCATGGTATCTATTCAGACAACTGATAAAAATGTTAAGTAACTCCAGATCAAACACAAATTCTTGAGAGCACTTCACTGGAGTCCTTCTTCTTCATTCACAGTGACCCATTAAAACCACTGTTCAAATCCAGTTATTCAACCAGCATTATTGTCTAGAGCACTGGTTCTCAACCTGTGGGTCGCAACCCCTTTGGGGGTCGAATGACCCTTTCACAGGGGTCACCTAAGACCATCGGAAAACACATATTTCCGATGGTCTTAGGAACCGAGACATGGATCCTCTATCCGTCTCCAGGTGGGTCTGCCCACATGCAGATACACCCACCTACAAATATTAAAGGGTCTCAGCATTAGGAAGGTTGAGAACCACTGGTCTAGAGTCTATCCACAGCATTTATTAAGAATTTACTTTGTATAAAGCATTGTACTATCCACTGGGGATACAAAGAAAAAAAGTGAAAATAGTCCCTGTCCTCAAGGAGCTTACAATCTAGCTATGAGGACAAGGGATTATTGAAGTCAGCACCTACTCTTGAGGGGCAATTGTCAAATTTACATTGTAAGCACTGACGCCTTGAAATCAGCAAACTACAAATCAGGGCTCAGTTTATTTTTTTGGATGTTGACGTTTAGACTTAAGAAAATGATGGAGAAAATGTTACTAATGCTGATTAAACTTAAAAGTGTGTCAGGTATACTTTTGTGTGTGGGATGGGGTGGGGGGAGGGAAAGATCTGATTCTTAAACATTTACTTACTACCATTGTTTGCCGGACACCCACAGTCAGGAAAGCCTGTTGTCAATGAATGCCCAGCAAGAGACCGAGAAAAAGCAGTCCGACAGGGAGGAGGAAAAGCAATGGAGAAGGAGAGGATGGTCAGTTATTGTCCAAGGCTACAAAGAGGTCAAGAAAGGTGAAGATTGAGAAAAGGACATCAGATTTGGCAATTAAGAGATCCTCGGTGGTGACTTCAGAAAGGGCAGTTTTAGTTGAGTAGTGAGGTTAGGAAACAGATTACCGAGGGTTTTAGGAGTATTTAAGAGGAGAGAAAGTGAAGAGGGTGAGTGTAGATAGTTTTTCACAGAGTTTGTCTAAGAAAGGGAGGAGAGAGAAAAGACAATAGTTTGTGAGAGATGGTAGGATCTAGTGAGTTTGTTTTAAGGCAAGGGAAGATGGATTTGTAGATAGCAGGGAAGAAACGCCCCCCCCCCTCCCCCAAAAGGAGAACCCTTTCTATCTTCTCCAAAATCTAGGTAGATTATAGTTATGACATTCCTATCATACATCATTTTAGGTTAGGGAATAGACCTGGGACTTCACTGAGTGTGCTGGCAAATTTTAACAATAGGCTCTCCAGGGGGAAAGAAAACATCAAGCTCTGATTTGTGGTGTTTATTGAAAGCATGCCTAAGTAGCCTCAGTCCTCAAAAAACCTTTTCTTGGACTTTCCATTCCCAATGGCCAATATTTCTTCTACCCTTTGGGGCTAAAAGCTGAGAAGGCCATCTACAATAGATGGTTCCACTTCTCCTTTTACTAACTTCATCATTCAACTGAAACTGCTCTCTCCAAAGTTACCAGGATCTCTGTATTGCCAGATTCAATAGCCTTTCTCCAGTCCTCTTCCTTTTTGACCTCTCTACAGCTTTTGACATTGTTGATCACTTCCTTCTCCTTGACACTCTCTTCTCTCTAGGTTTTCAGGAATCTATTTTCTCTTGGTTTTTCTTCTATCCATCTGACCAATCCTTCTTAGTCTCCTTCACTGGCTCTTCATCCAAGTCATGCCCACTAATCATGAGTGTCTCACAGGACTCTGTCCTAGGCCCTCTTCTCTTCTCCCTCTATTCTACTTCATTTGGTGATCTCATCTGCTTCCATGCATTTAATTACCACCTCTATGCTGATAATTCCTAAATCTACTAATCTAGCCCTAACTTCTCTGCTGACCTCCTGTCTCACATCATCTCCAGCTACCTTTTAGACATCTTGAACTAGTTGTCCAGTAGACAACTTAAACTCAACATGTCCAAAACATATCTCGTTATCTTTTCCCCAAAATGTTCCCACCTTCCAAACTTCTCTACTACTGTCAAGGGTACCATTGTCCTCACATTCTCCGAGGCTCATAAGCTCAATTCCTATTGTGAAGGCCTGTAGATTTCACCTTCGCAACATTTCTCAAACATGCCCCCTTCTCTCCTTTGACACTGCCACTACCTTTATGTAGGCTCTTATCTTCTCATGTCTGAACTATTGCAATAGCCTCTTTGTTGGTCTGACTTCCATAAGTCTCTCCCACTCCAGGCCGCCCCCCATTCAGTTACCAAGATGATTTTCCCAAAGCAAAGGTCTGAGCATGTCACTCCCCCTCAGTGGCTCCCTATTATTGCCTCCAGGATCAAATACAAAATCCTCTGGCATTCAAAATCCTTCATCCCCACCCTCCCTTGTACCTTTCCTGGCTTCTTACACCTTACATCTCTAACCCCCAATCTTTGATCCAGTGAAAAATATTGGGTTTTTTGTTTTGTTTTGTTTTGTTTTTGCTGGTACTCTGTCTCTCAGCCCCAGGCATTTTCTCTGTCTGTCCCCCATGCGTCCTCATCTCTGCCTCTCAGCTTCCTTCAAGACCCAGTTAAAGTCACAACTTTTACCCAAAGCCTTTCCCAATTCCTCTGAATTCTAGTGCCTTCCATTTGTTGATAATTTCCTATTTATATTATACATACCTTGTGTATTCATAGATACTTTCTTTTGCCTTTCTTTGTAACCTCAGCACTTAGCACAGTGCCTGACACATTTTATTCTTGTTGTTACTTGGTTATTTCAGTTGTATCTAATTGTTCATGACCCTGTTTGAGGTCTTCTTGGTGAAGATACTATAGTGGTTGGCCATTTCCTTCTCCAGCTCATGTGACAGATGAGGAAACTGAAGCAAACATGGTTAAATGACTTACTCACAGTCATACACCTAGTAAGTATCTGAGGTAAGATTTGAAGTAGGGTCCTCCTGACTCCAGGTCTGATGCTCTATTCACTGCATTACCTACCTGTTCTTATACCACCCAACTGCCTTAGAAAAATCAAGTACAAACGTCAATGTAGGATAAGTTGGAAATAAACAATAGACAGAAGGTATTAGCAGTTAGGAGTTGGGAGGTGGATTCACGACCAAGGATATATTTCATCTGCTTTGGAACATTTGAATTCATCAAAGACATTTACTTGCTCTTTTACCATCTCCTTATCCATCTTGCTAGCCATTTTTTGTTCTGTCATTTTAAACACAGAGGTCATTTTCTTTAGCAGAGAAAACAGAACTAAATTAAGTATTGAACAGTTCTGCCTACCCTCTCTTGTGAATTATCATCACTCCATCCACCCCAAGCAGAAATCCTATTCCTTCTTCGAACTTCCTTTTTTTTTCTCCAAATAGAGTTTTTTTAAAAACTCCTTTCTGAGGGGCAGCTAGGTGGCACAGTGTATGAAACACCGGCCCTGGAGTCAGGAAGACCTGAGTTCAAATCTAGCCTCAGACACTTAACACAAAATTATCGGTGTAACTAGCCTGGGCAAGTCACTTAACCCCAATAGCCCTACCTTCCCCTCCTCAAAAAAAAGCAAAAAAAAAAAAAAACAACCAAACCCAACTCCTTTCTGGTATTCTTAATCTCACTTGCTGACCTCAGCTCATTTTTGAGCTCTAGCAATCCTGATAGTATTTTTGTAGAATTTAAAACACACTTAAATTCACCCTCTATTACTTGCCTTTTAGGTCATGGGATCCAGTTTGCTTTCCGTTGAACCTTTTGAAATGTATTTTCCCAACATTTAGGGTTCAAAGGATTTTTTCTTGAACCTTACAAGGATTTTTTCTCCTCAATCTCAAACACTGGGAGTAAATAATCACTCAGGATTCCAGTCACTTCCAACCTTCCCTTCCCCCCCTCCCCCGCCCATACTTACAACTCACAACCACCAATTCCTCCCCATTAATAAGAATCATGTTTAAAGTAGTGCTAGGTGGCGCAGTCAACAAAATGCCTGAAGCCAGGAAGACTAATCTTATCTTCTGGAGTTCAAATCTGGCATCAGTAAAACTTTGTATACCCTCTGATCCAGCAATACCACTTCTAGGTCTATATCCCAAAGAGATCATAAAAACAGGAAAAGGACTCACATGTACAAAAATATTTATAGCAGTTCTTTTTGTGGTAGCCAAAAATTGGAAGCTGAGGGGATGCCCATCAATCGGCAATGGCTAAACAAGTTGTGGTATATTAATGTGATGGAATACTATTGTTCCATAAGAAATGGTGAGCTGGTGGATTTCAAAAAAACCTGGACTTACATGAACTGATGCAGACTGAAGTGAACAAAACTAGGAGAACATTGTACACAGTAACAGCAGCATTGTGTGATGATTAACTTTGATAGACCTAGCTCTTCTCAGCAATACAAGGTTCTAAGACAGTGGTTCTCAACCCTTTAATACAGTTCCTCATGTTGTGGTGACCCCCAACCACAAAAGTATTTTCATTGTTACTTCATAACTGCAATTTTGCTACTGTTATGAATCGTAATGTAAATATCTAATATGCAGAATGTACTTTCATTGTTACAAATTGAACATAACCCACAGGTTGTGAACTGCTGTTCTAAGACAACTCCAAAAGACTCATGATGGAAAATGCTCTCCACATCTAGGGAGAGTGTGTCTGAATGCAGACGGAAGCATATTATGGCTCTCTTTTGTTGTCGTTGTCTCCTCTTTCTCGTGATTTCGACCATTGGTTCTAGTTCTTCTTTATGGTATGACTAACATGAAAATGTTTAACATGAATGTATATGCAGAGCCTATATTAGATTGCATGGTGTCTTGCCTCAGTTTCCTCATCTGTCAAATAAGCTAGAGAAGAAAATGGTAAATCACTCTAGTATCTTCCCAAGAAAATCCCAAATGGGGTTGGACTCCACTGAATAATAACAAAATCCAAAAAAACCAGCAACAATGTCACAAAATCAATGTAAAGGGTCAACAAAATTGCTGGTCAAACCCACTTGTTAATATTAGTTGCATAGGCAGCAAAGTGGTGCACTGGGTAAGAGTTAACTTGTTAAATCCAAGTTAGGCTTTTTTTTTTTTTTTTTTTTGCTATTCCAAATTTTTTAACAAGAGTTCTCTGCAAGGCATTGAAAGTAACAGTTTGTGAGGATAAACTGTTGGAGAGAGACAATACTGAACACAGGTAGCCATGGAGTTGAGGAATTGATTTGGGGCAGGATCTGAGAGTTTACTGTTTTCCGATCAGCCTTGTGCTGCTGCTCTGGAATCTCGTATTTCTCTTTTTCTGTGTCAAAAATCTCTCCTTCTTGGTGTCTAGGTTAACAGAGCCTCTCCTTGAAGTAAGCATCAGTAATATAATTTGGAATTTTTACACCCCAGAAGTTAACCCTGGGAGAGGCAGTAATAACAGCTTTCTGATGGGTCCTTCTCAGAGGAATGTGGTTGATAATCAGAGGTCCAGTCACCAATAGCAAGCCACTAGCCAGCTGCTTCAGGAAAACCACTCATTTGCTCTGATGGCAGCCAGTGAGCAGGATCAGAATAGTGCCTTGGGGTGATGCTAACTGGAAGTCTCCTCACATGCTGGCTGAAGGGCTTTTTGCCATGACTTAGCAGCTTTCTAGGCACATCCTCAGTAGGGTAATACCTAGTCGTTTTGTGAATCTTTACCACACAGGTTCCTCCATTCTTATCACCACCAACTGGCTTTGAGATAAGCAGGTTACTCTCTTTTTTTTTCCCCCTTTCATTCTGGGTTTTTGATGAAGTGTATTTGGTGAAGTGGCTCTCCTGGAATACATTGCAGACCTGGAGTATCTACCAATCCCTCAAGCCAAGACTGGGTTCCAACTGCGATGCTTTCAAGGATTTTTCACCACCTTTTCAACCACATCTTCCTTTTTGTTTTCCTTTTTTTCCTTTGAGGACTTTTTGTCTGCCATCTTGAGGGAACGAGCCAAGTTAGACTTAGGAGTCAGAAAGACCTGAGTTCAAGTGCAAGCCTGAGATTGTAGCTGCATGACCCTGGGCAAGTCACTTAAATGGTTAAGTGACTCTAAGTTTTTCTATCTGTAAAAGGGGATAATAATAGCATCTTTCTCACAGGGTTGCTGTAAGGATTATATGAGATAAGCAAGTCTTAAAGTGCCATATCAATGCTGGTTACTATTATTAACTATTACTATCCTGCCCATGGTGCTCCTTTCTTTTGACAATCCAGAAAATGATTTCTCGAGGATACACTTTGTAAAGGATTTTGTTGAAAGGTATCTGTTGTGCCAAAACTAAATACATTAATACATTTAATTTCTAAAATTTTAGAATTTTAATTTAATACAAATTTAAATTAAATAAAAATAAATTTTTATTTTTAAATTGAAAATGAATTTAAAGGACGTTTAAAGTTCAAATTTAAAGGATAATTCTTTTTAGACCTATTTCTTCATCATCATCAATCATCATCATTGCTAGCACTTAGATAGCACTCACCCTGGAAAATAGGTGATATTATTGGCCTCATTTCACAGATGGGGAGACTGAGGTAGACAGCCATTAAGTGATTTGCCCAGAGTCACACAACTAGCAAATGTCTGATGTTGGGTTTGAACAAAGATCTTCCCGACTCCATGCTATCCATCGGGACATCTAACTGCCACCCTCCCCCCCCTCCCCCGCCCATTTCTTCATTTTCTGCAGCAGACGAGTGGTGGATAAAAGTGCAAAAAATTGTCCACATAGACAATTTTACATATACTTATTCCCATTGTAATGATTGAGGTCTTCGGATTTGGGTATGGGGGAGGGTCTCACGTGAATTCGCTTTGGCGTGTGGCTGAAATAGGATGAAAGTAAATGGTTGGAGTTCAGAAGGTAGGGGGATCACGGTTAGTTGTCAGGGTCGTATTGGAATCTGTTCGGAGGGTGGGTGGTTCCCTCGGACTCTTTAAGTGTGAGGTTCTGGAAAGAGCCCTGGGCTGGGGATTGAGGAAAGGGGAGGTCGATGTGTAAAAGAGCCTTCCCTCCCTAGGCTCCACTTTCCACGCATCTGCAAAGCTCGGGGGTGTGAAAGAGGGGATCTGAATCCCGGGGTTCTGGGTTTTTCATCTAGGTTGAGAAGTGTCTACACTCGGGCATTTATTCCCACTTTGCTAGGTGGCCTTCAGAGGTTAATGGGAAGAAGGTGGTTTTCCTCCGCTCCTCTCCGCCCCTCCCCCTCAACCGGCCCACGCAAGACCGAACCTCGTGGCCCTAGCATTCTTTTGGGAGGAGCTGACAGCCCGTGGAAAGCCCAGAAACCCCGGAGAAGCGGCGTCCCCTGCCGGCTGCGGCCTGCACCCTCCTCTCGTCCTTCTCTCACTCTCTTCCTACCTCCCTCCCTCCACGTGCGCTGCACACCTCCTAATCTCCGCAGCCTCTCCCTCTCCTCTCAGTCCCTCGCCCCTCTCGGCCCCTTGCCCCGCCCCTCCTGAAACCTGTCTCCCATTGGCTGCCGGCCTCGTCCCTCCGACCGCAGTCGGGTTCCCCCAGGATGGCCGGAAGGCCCGCCCCCCAAACGCCAGCCCCGGCTGCTCAGTGGCCGCGGCTGCCGTCAGTTCGGTCGACCGGGGCCCGAGGAGGCGGCGGGGGCCGCGGTCGGTTCGCGACCCGGGTCGTGTCGGTTTCCGGTTCCGCGGGGCGGGCGGCGGGCGGGCGGCCGGGGAGCGGCGGCGGCGGCGGCGGCGGCGGCGGCGGCAGCAGCGGCAGCAGCGCCTGACACAATGAGGGCAGTGGGCCGGCCGTGAGCTGAGGCGGCGGCGGCAGCGGCTGCGAGGAGGAACAGGAGACGGACGACGCGGGGCCCGGGGGGCGGGGGCGGGGCGCCAGCCATGGACAATCAGGTGAGGAGGCACCGCGGGGCCCGGGGTCCCCTTCCCCGCACGCCCCCCGCCCTGGCCCGGCCCCCGACTCCCCGCCCGCACCCCCCTCCCTCGGAGCCCCGGGCCCGCGGCCCTTCCCCCCAGACTACCCCAATCCCTGGGCCACGGAGCCCCCTCCTCTCCGGAGCCCATCCCCTCCCCCCTTCCCGGTGCCCGGCCCGGTCCTTCTCTGCCCCAGTCTTCTCTCCACCTCCCGCCCTTCTGGGGAGGGTGTGCTTCGCTTGCAACTAGGCATCCTGCCTTGGCGCCTCCCTTCCAAATCGGAGCCATCTCCTATCCCCCCCAAAATTCTCAAGCCTTTACGATTATCCAGCCAAACCCAAGGGTCCTAGCTTACCTCTCTGTTACACACCCATCTACCTACCCATCGTCCGTTAAAACAGATCTCTTCCTCCCCCTATTCCCAACAATTAAAAAAAAATCTCCCTGCTGGTTTTCTCAAAAACACCAGGATCGTTGCCCTCACCTTCCACTTTCAAGCCCCCACTCCCATATTTTCCCACTTTTTATCCTCCTCTCCCCTCCCTCCTTCAACACCCCAGGGGTCACCTCTCGCCCGGATACCTTCAAAACTCAGGGGTCATCTGTAAAATTAAGGGATGGGATTGGATGGGTTCAGAGGTCACTTCCAGCTCTTGATATATCAAGCTATGATCTCTTCCCCACCACTTTCAAAACCCCCCAGAAGTCGTTCCCCGCCCCCCCCAGCCAATTTTCAGAAATTTCCCAGTCTCATCCTTTCACAGCCTTCACTCTTTTCTCTTCTGAAACCCATCTCCCTCTTTGCAAAAACCCAAGGCCAGCTTACTCCCCAAATTGGATACCATTTCTTAATTCCCCCCTCATCCTTTGTCTCAGAAAACTGGGGTCATCTTTTTCCCTTGTTCCTCAAAACATCCTTCCCAAACACTTCTCCCTTAGGTTGTCCTTGGGGGTTGGGGGAATTTGAAGGGGGAGTCTGGTTGGAATATTCATGCTGTTAAGTAAGGCAAGGTTACAGTGCTGAGGAGGTGATTGGTGGTACTTTTTTTTTTTTTTGAAAGCTGTAGTTTTGTTTCAGGGCCTAGGTGTCTCAGGTTAATTAACTTATATGAACATTTTTTAGTCACTGTAGCTGAGAGGGATCAAAGTTTTGGTGCTGACTGACCATTGTGCCTTTTTAGCTTAAAAGGGGTTATGTGTTCTGTTCCTGACTGGTGAAATGTGCCAGATTGAAGGACTCAAGGATTCCACGTGAGAGGTAGTGTGGAGTTTATTTTGGGAAAGGAAGAATTTATAGCAGTTCATTGATGTTTTCAACAGAAAACTTTGTGAGCTTGCAAACTCCTGCAGAAGTAACAGCTTGCTACCTCTGACCTGTATTGAGTGGTTGTTTGTTTTTTTTTTCCTACCAATAGCAAAACACCCTGAACTGCAGCCTTGTACCTACCTGATCAACTGGCACAATCCTAATGGTGTTCTGCAGCCTTTAGGATTATGCTGTCTCTGTTACTACAGAAATTCTTACCCACCTTAAAGGACCTACACACACTTTTATCCATTTAGCTGATATCCTGGAAAAAGCCACATTTGTATTCTCCAGAACATTTTTTATATCTTTTTACCTCAATGACTTGAGGTATGAGATACCAGGTTGGTTGCAAGGAAGAGCTTCCTAACAATTAGAGGTATCCAGAAGTGGAATGACCTGCCTCTGGGAAGTGGAAGTTCTCTCTCGCTTGAGGTCTTTAAGCAAAGGCTGGTGGACATAAAGAGGATTCTTGTTTAGGTGTGGGTTGAACTAGATAGTCTGTAGCATCCCAACTCTGAGATTGTGTGATTATGAAGTAATGTATTATGGTTCTTCTAACAGTTAAATCCTTCAATTGTCCACCATTGACCTAGAGTAGAAAATGGTGTGAGACAGCCAGAGTTTAGCGGAGGTGCCAGCTATGGGTGATCCCCAGAGTCATGATTTGGGCATCTGTGCCTTATAAGACAGTCAGCAAAAGGGTCCTGACCTTTTGCATTGTCCCTGCCCCTGAGTCAGCATCCCTTAGTGTTACATATTTGACTGAAAAAAGTAGATGATGTTTGTCTAGCTATGGTCTTTGTCTGCGCGATCAAGTATGGTTCTCTAACTGTATCCAAAGGTCCAAAGTACTGAAAGGGCAATTCTGAGAAGTTTGGTTTGTGCTGACATTAAAGAGTCACTGAAGCATTACTTTTCCTATCTTTATTATCCATGTAGCTTGTCGAGGATATATTGCTCTCACCTTATAGATCCAGTAGGATTAAGCAGAATCAAAAGGGGAGTAATGCTATCCTTTCTCTTACAAGGGAATGGGATTGTTTTATTCTAGGGAATTAGATGCAATAACTAAACTTAAGAGATAATTATATCACTTGGTAATGTGTGAATTCCCAGAGGAAAGTGCATCTGTTGGAAAGAATTCCCACTAGAAATTCATGGGAAGTGTTATATATAAACTAGTGGGTAAAGACTTCCCTGTGGGGCTCAGGATTAGGGGATACAGCATTTGCAATGTTGAAGCAAAAAAGATCTGCTAATTTCCCTGTCCCTTGTTGCTTTCAGAGTTCCACTCTTGAGGTATCTATTGGCATTGGTGTGGGATAACCTGGAGTGTTTGGAAATGGACCAAAAAGCCACTTGATTTCTTTTGAGGGAAAGGGGATCCTCACAAAATTGAGGGATGGCAGTAAATAGGAAGTCCTTTTCAGCTAATGATTATAAAGGCCTTGCATGGTAATTTCTATCAGATGGTGTTAATACCTGGAAAAAATTTCACCATCCTTCCCTTAACCACTCCCATATTAAGGAATAAATGAAATCCTCAGGCCTTCCAAGCTTTACTTAACCATTCATTTCACTGCTTCTGCTATCTACCCTTTATAAGAACTGTAAGTACACAACTCAATGGATTGAACAGTAATCCAAATCACAAGTATGTGTGAGGTTGGTACCTTTCTCACAACAACCATGTGATATAGGTAGTTCAAGTATTATCTCCTTTTTATAGGTAAGGAAATTGAAGCTTAGAGAGATTGAATGTCTGTGTGATCACAGTGTTCAAAGTAGGATTAGAACTCGGGTCTCTTGGCTTCAAGTCTAGCATTCGGTATACTGTGTAATGTTGCCTCTTTGTTCTAACATTCAAAGAAATTATCAAAAGATCAGGAGGTGGAATAAGGAATGGATGGGCTATAAATTGAATATTCTACCTCCTGGATGTGGAATTGATTAAATCATGCCCCGCCCCCAGTATAGGATCTGGCCACATGCCAACAACATATTATAATATGAAAATGAATTGTAGTTAACCAGGTTGACAGATGACAATTTTCTCATCTTAACATATCATGTTGTGCTTTGAACAACTAAATGCTTCATCATTGCTTAATTCCTTCTTCTGTATGGCAGGAAAGAGATGAAGTGTCTTTGGACTCATGTTTTTTTATTCTATGATATAGTTATTAGTTCAGTTCTTTTCACCTACCCTTTGGTGAATAAGTGACACATATATTCCAGGCTGAAGCAGCGTTTCTTCCTAACATGGTCAGGTCAAGAAGCAATTAAAAGCCAAATTATTTCTGGCCAGAATCTGATGTCCAAGGCTTTGGACAACATTGACTGGCTTGGAGTAGGTTGCTGTTGCAAAGGAGACTGGCATTTATGCCATGCCTTCATTCTGGCACAAGAATTGAAATAATAGCCTGCCACTGTCTCCAGCCTGCCTGTTGACTTTGGCTGGGGAGGCTCATTTTGGCTCTTATGTTTTCCTTCCTGATTAAATTGCTTTCTCCCATTCTTTTCCAGTAACTGTATCGCAACATGTATGTCCTGTAGAGGACCCCAAATTTAATCACAAATACCAGAAAGCCAATGGGTAATTTGTTAAGCGTTGTGAATGGGTGAACAAAGGATACTAACAGTGGTATGATGTTTGAATACTGTGTGTGAATGAATGAATTCTAGAAACATTTATTAAGTGCCTAGTATGTGCAAGACCCTGAAGCAAACCTCTGTGGGCAATACAAGGATTAGTAAAATGTAGTCCCTGCCTTCAAGGAGATTTTTCTGAGCATCTTAATATCTAGAATATCAAACAGTCTACAAAGAATTCAAACCATTTTGCAAATACATATTTTTTGTCTCTAACCTTTCTAGCAACCTAGTTGAGAAAAACAGATCATAGAGAAAACTAGTGGCTGATGGCTTTGTAATCATTTGTAATCATATCCAGGTACAAAGACTTATTTGCTATTAATCAGTGAATAAGATTTTTGTTCACTATAAATACATAGTGATGGATGATGCTTAAACTTACCTGTCCATCCATACCCTTTTTTTCATTCCCTGTTTCATTCCATATTGAGTGTTAGCCATTACACTTGGATGCCTGCCAACACCTGGAACTTAAGATGTTGTAAATCAACCTCCTCCTCCCCTTAGCACCACCATCTTCTTAATTCTTTTAGCCTTCCAAATATGACACAGTTCTATTTAACTTTCTCAACCAGTTCCAAACCTATAGTTTTTCCTTAAAAGTATTCTATATAGAACTACAAGAATAATCCCAATCACATATTATTTCCATCCCATCATTCAGGAACTTCCAATCAAGTCTAAAAACATAAAATTTGAGGCCCTCTACCAATTGTAATCTTCTCTGTAGCACATTCCCCTTGTTTTTATTTCTAAATAGGACTTTTCTTTTGCCAAGAGGCCTGTAATTCTGTTCCCATTCTCCTCAGCTTCAAACCTCATGAGTCCTTTTACACATGGACTGCCCTTGTACTTTCTGCTGGTCAGCTTCCTTTCCATCTTAAAAAATAGATAGATACAGATACATGGATGGATTGATGCCTTCTGCACACCAGTATTTTCTGGGGGAAAGGCCAAAAGAAACACCCTTCCCTGTGGTGAAGAAAAACAACCAAGTAGAAAAATCTAGTACAGTGACTGCATCTGACCGTGGTTTACAACATTTTGTCATAGTAGTTCCTTTCCTTTTATCATAAGGAAGACTGCCTGCCTATCTTTCACAACACTGTCCCAGTCTCCTCCCTCTAGGAAGGGTTTCCTGATGACTTATCACACTCATGTACTTACCACATTCTGCTTTATATTTTGTGTGTGTGTGTGTGTGTGTGTGTGTCCCCATTTTAGTTCTCTTACGAAGCTCCATGAGGGCAAGGATTTGGACTTATTTATCTTTGTGTTCCCCACAACATTTAGCACCCAGGGCATTGTGGAATAGTAGGTGCTTAGTAAACTTCAGTTCAGTGAATGAATTAAGCTGACTGACTGATTATCCTGTCTGTCTTCCTGAACTTAAATTACCCATTGTACTTGTTTTTGTGTTGCTTTATGCTTTTCCTCTTTGGGTGTACTTACAGCTTGCTGTCCAATTGTGGTGTTAGCTTTTTAGGAGCTGTGGGGAGATTTGTTTCTGTTTCTGTTTTTTAATGGAGTGATTTGCATACAGTGGGCTTTTAATAAATGGTGCTGATTGGCTGATGTGGTGATGACCCTTTGAAATAGGAATTTTAAGTGTAACTGTAAAAACTCTTGGTTTCTTCATATTTAAGTGATAAATCAGATCTGTATAAGTTAAGTGAGCTATGCTGCTGATTGCAGCTATAATGTGAAAATGAGTTGGTTCATTTTTGCCTTTACATCCTCATGGGTAATCAAAATTTTGCTTTGAAAACTTACAGCTGATGTTTTTGTTGATAATATGCATGCCTGAAAAGTAACTCTTTGTTCTCTATTTGGGGTGAAGGAGAGTGTAAAGGCATAAGTTAATCCAAGAAAGTAGATGCTTTGAAGGTATATCAGAATTATGTAGGATTCTTTTTGTATAGTTTCTTTGCTAACCTCTCTGTTATAGACGACCATGTGTGATTTTTAGAGTCCCAGCTTGTTAACCCTTCCCTACCACATCTTCTGTTGGTTGTTTTGTTTTGGCCCCAGTCAAACTTTTTTCCCCCCTTTTTAGTGCACTGTACAGGTGAAGCTAGAGCTGGGACACCGAGCCCAGCTGAGGAAGAAGCCCACCACTGAGGGATTCACTCATGACTGGATGGTGTTTGTTCGAGGTCCAGAGCAATGTGACATCCAACACTTCGTGGAAAGAGTGGTGTTTCGGCTACATGATAGCTTTCCCAAACCCAAACGGGGTGAGTGCTGTCCAGGTTCTCATAATCTTGCCTGGAATGGATGTAACATCAAACTCCTTAGTCTAAAGATATTGTCAGTTTTGTTCCAACTTTTTCCAAGGGAACAGTAGAACACATGTTATACATTCACTTTAGAGGCCTTATCTCTGGGCACTCTTGTTTAGAAGGAGATTGGGTAGGATATGACCTTTCATTGAGGAATAAATGCTTTTTCTCTTTTTCTTATTTGGACCATTAGAAAATGCATTCTTTAATGTTTGAATTAATTCTAGGAAAAAGGAAAAGGACACAATGAGTGATGAATGAACTTGCTCCCTATTTTTTTAATGGAAGTGAAGAGTAGCAGGATGGTCTAAAATTATTTCTATTTGCTTATACAATTTTATAATTCCAGAGGGATTATTTTGAGACTGGACCACGTTTTAGACAAAATAATGAAAACAAGCCCCTGAAATGAAACCTTATTTTACTGCTGTGCTAGCTTTCTTGTGTGCAGCTTTGCTGTTAGAAATTGGAAAGCATCACCTCTCAGAATGATGTAAAACTTCAGCAACGGGAGTTGATTTTTTTACTGTTCGCTGTGTGACTCATTTTCACTGGATATATAGGGCCAATAATGGTAATTATTTTTTCATTTAAATGCTCTTTCTTGATAGCTAAGCCTGAGTGTGAGGGGGAGGACCTCTAACCTCCTTCCTTTTGAGCTGCTGATTGAATTCTAAGAGTAAACAGATATGTCAATAAGGAAGTAAATGGAACAGGTGGTAATGTCAACAAAGAGATGAAAGCAATGTGGATTATCCCTGAATAATTGAGTCAGAACAGGGGTTAGCAGTGGGTTGCAGTTAGGGATGAGAAAAGCACCAGATACAGTCCAAAATAGATTGGTGGTGGCCAGATAACTTTTTCCCCTTTTTTCTATTGTGGTTTCTCCTATATTAAATTTTACAGAAGGGCAGAGGCTGCCCTAACATAGTGCTTTGTAAGTGGTGAGTAACTAATAAATGTTTGACTTGAATGAATTACTTGCTAACTCATTTTATTTTCACTGCTCATCTTTTCCCACCACTCCCAATTTTCACTTTTTTTTCCACTTCAAACACCTAACTCAGTAGAAGCATGCGCCATTCATTGAGTCTCCTGTATTCTAAGTTATCAGCTGTTAAAACCTAACATATGTAGCAGAGACCTTGATTTTCACTCATCTCCCTCCCTATTAGGAGTATAGGATCATAGGTAGAAGGAATTTTGAGAGATCATCTAGTCTAGTGCTCTTATTTACAGATGAGGAAACTGAAGCTCTAGGAGGTAAAGGGACTTGCCTAAGGTCATGCAGATAGTAATTAAGTTGGAATTTGAACCCAGGTCTACTAAATCCAGTAACTTTCCCTTTATACTATGCTTTTCTCACTTCTCCCTCATTTTCTCCTCCTAGAGTCAGTAAGAACTGGGAGAGGATACTTGGGAGAACTCCCTTTACTACTTTTTCCTTTCCTACTACAATCAGTTATGAGAACTGCCAGTAAAGGAAACCTGCCAGAGTTGAATTCTGCCCTCATACCCTACTATAGATGATCTTAGGGACTTTCCGTTATTATTTGAGGAGAAATGAATTATGCTAACAGGTAGTCAGTCAGGGGAAAAGAAAGACTGAGTTGATTTTAGTATATGGAAAATTGGTTCCCAGATATTCAAGGGTGACTTCTTTTTCTAGGGCTTCTGCCCTTCTGTTGTGGCATTTTTGAGGACAGTCTTGAGAATGGCATAGCAGATGTAATATGGCATATTTAGAGAGTCATCTTAAAGGGCCCTATCAATACAAACTGTTGTAAAATCTCTTGGTCTAATAAGTGCAGTAGCAACGACAGTTACAAATGGATTATAATCATGTTCTCTGTGTGTGTTTATTGGTCAGTTAAGAAGATGAAATCTAATAGAAATAAATCTAAAGTTCTCTACTTGGATTCAAAAAAATCAATTATACAGGTATTCTGGTTCTACCCTGAATATGTTTGTGTCTTTGGGCAAATTGTTTAATGTCTTTTTTCCTCCAAATCACACCTTCTAAAATATAGGTGTTCCTATGGTTCTGTTTGGGAGGACTCCTTTCTTCCTCTGTACTACTTCACTTAATGAGCTCATCAGTTCCCACGAATTTAATTACCATCTCTGTGCTGATGATTCTCAAACACTGATCCTTCCTTAATCCCTCTTCTTACTGCCAACCTTGCATCTCCAGCTGCCTTTCAGACATCTCAAACTGGATGTCCCGTAGACATCTTAAACTCAACGTGTCTAAAACTCAACTCGTTATCTTCTTAAGCTGTTCCCCCCTGTGCCTCCAAATTCCCTATTATTTTAGAGGGTGCCACCATTTTCCCAGTCCCTTAGGCTTAACAGCTTGTCACCCTCGATTCCTCACCATGTGTCTGTCTGTCTGTCTCTCTCTCTGTCTGTCTGTCTGTCTCTCTCTGTCTCTCTCTCTCTCTCTGTCTCTCACACACACACACACACACACACACACACACACACACACACACACACATATCCAGTCTGGTGCCAAACCCTAATTTCACCTTTCTAACCTCTCTTGAATATATCCCCTTTGCTTCTGTGACACTGCCACCATTCTAGGGCAGGCCCTCATCACCTGACACCTGAATTTTTTTGATAGCCTGCTGGTCAGTCTGTCTGCCTCAGTTTGCTCCCAATTCTAATGCATCTTCCAGCTACCACAGTGATTTTCCACAGTGCTAATAGCAGGTCCTACCACATCACCTCTTACTCAGTAAATTCCATTGACTCCCTTTTGGATCCTGGATCAAATATAAAACCCTTTGTTTGACTTTCAAACTTCCCACCTTGTACTCTTCAATCCATTGACACTGGCCTCTTTGCTGTTTCATGAACAAAACATTCCATCTCTCTGCTCCTTCATTTTTTCAGACTGTCCTCTATGTGTAGAATTCCCTTCCTGCTTATCTTTGTCTACTTGCTTCTCTGGCTTCCTTTAAGTCCCAACTAAAATCTGTTCTTCTTAAGGAAGCCTTTGCTAACGTCTCTTAATTCTAATTTCTTCCTTCTTTTAATTATCCTACTTAGGGGTTAAAAAGGAAGTAACATTGTACATAGTTGTTTACATGTTCTCCTCTCCCTCCCCCCCATTATATTCTTTGTGTTCAGGAACTGTCTTTTGCTTCTTTTTATATCCTTAATGATTACTAGAGTACCCGGTACATAATATACTCTTAAGAAGTATTTATTGATTGACATATAGTGGGCACCACGTCATAGGATAAACATTAACATATTGGAACCTGTATAGAGAAGGGCAACCAAGATGGCAAGAGGAAAGAAAACTAGGGCATATAAGGGTTGATTGAAGAAACTGGTTTAGCCTAGAGATAGAGGACTTAGAGAGGCATAATGGCTATTTTTAAGTAATTGAAGGACTATTATTTAAAAGGAGAGAGTAGACTTATTCAAAAGGTCCTTATTCTAAGATTAGCAAATTTCTACTTCTTCCTCTTCTAATCCTGGTGATAACAGACTCCCTGGCTGCCTATAGGGGGGACTTGCTAGTGGCCCTTGCTACTTTTCCCCTAATCTCCCATCCCTGTCTACCTCATTCCCCAAATCCTTCTCCAATTCTTTCTCCCCTTCCATTGTATTCTTTGAAGCCCCTGGTTTTATAATTAACAAAATTTTCTTTATCTTAGTCTTTTTTCTGACATTCTCAGGGTGCTAACTTTTTTTAAAATTGAATATACAGTCATTCATACTCAGCAACCTATTGAGACAGGAAGAGGAACAGGCATACTACTTGTTCCTCACTACACCTTCTAGACCTTCCATTTGTTTTGATTACTGAGCAGCTTTTCTAACTTTTGAAATATGTTCTATCTAGGTACCATCCTGTCAAGATCCTGTTGGTATATATCTACCAAGCCCCAGGTCATTTTCCCTTCTTTCTTAAGGGATTTAGTACCTAGCTCAGTCTTCCTCCGTATTCCAAATCCTTCCCTTTTATTTAGGGACATCAGTATATACAGGTTAATAATGAAGTAGAAAGAATGCTGGATTTGGAATCAGGAAACTCAGGTAGTAAGTGGCTAAGTTCAAAATATAGATTAGATGTTAATGGGTGTGAAAACATCCTTTTAGAGTTTCGTGTCCTTCAAGTGATCTGTTTATTTATATTGTTTTAGTCATTGTGTATATAGATCCTTTGTTTCTGCCTTTTTCATTCTGCATTAAGTCACAATTCTTCCCCATGGAGAAATTCTCTCAATTTCTCATTTTTTCTTTGTATGTAAGAATGTTCACAAGAGTATACATGAGGATATTTCCCAACCAAGTATCATACGCATCTCACATTCAGCATGTGCCAAACAATTTATGTGTCTCTCCCAAGTCTCCCATACTTTCACATTTTTCTGTTTCGGATACTATCATCTTGCAGTGCAGTCATCAGAATTCATAGTATAGTACATCCTTCTGAACTCTTTACTCTTTCACCTCTCTTATATAGTCAGTTGATTCTCCCTCTACACATCTTATATTTGTCCTCTTTTCTACTCACTGGTCACTAACCTTACCACTTCTTGCCAACTTTATTTCAATAGCTTCTTAATTGATCTCCCTCTTTTCAGTCTCTCCTCTTTCTAATCCATCTCCTACCTAGTTTCCAAAATGATATTCCTAAAACATGGGGTCTTTCTTATTCCCTTGCTTAAGAAGCTTCAATGGCTCCTTATTGCTTCTATGATAAAAGCCATTTAAAGACCATCACAGTCTGGCTCCAATCTGTTTTTCCAAATCAATTCGTATTACTCATGCATTCTTTGTGAGCCAAACTGGCCCACTTGCTGTTCCCCATGGATGACATTCTGTTTCACACCTCCATGCCTTTTCTCTTCTCTAGAATGTAAGCTCTGTCTTCACTCTCCATTCTGGAATCTCTAGTTCCCTTCAGGGTTCGGCTTGAAGGCCACCTCCCACACAAGACCTTTCTTGATCTCTCTTCTCTGCCCTTTCTCCCTCTCAAACTCTCTTCCCCACCAGCCCATCCCCCAGTTGCTGGTGCTTTTTCCTACCTAGAATTGCTTTGCATACTTTTTTTTATTGACTTCTCTGGGCACATTATTTTTTCCCCCAGTAGACTATGAGCTGTGTTTTGTTTTATCCCCAGCATCTAGCACCGTGTGCTGCACATAGGTGCTTAACAAATGTTTCTTGATCCCAGTAGGCAGAGCTGTGAGTAACAGGTGAAAGTTGGAGAGAACATTTTAAACTAAACATAAGAAAAAAATTCTAACAATGAGACATATCCAGAGGTACAGTGATCTGTCTCGGGAGTTAGTCGGTTTCCCTTCACTTGAACTCTTTTTTATTTTTGGACAAATTAAGCATCTATTAAGTGCTTACTATGTGCCAGGCACTCTGCTAATTACTGGGGATACATTTTTTAAAATTACATGTACATACATATATAGATAAATATATAGTTAAAACATTATGCAATATTATTATATACACTATAATAATAATAGCTAACATTTACATAGTGCTTACTATGTGCCTGGCACTGTGCTAAGTGCTTTATAGTATCTCATTTGACCTTCACGTCCACCCTGGGAGTTAGGTGCTATCATTATGCACACTTCACAGATGAGGAAATGGCAAGCAAGAAACATAAGCAAGCAAAATAGTTCCGTTTCCTTAAAAATATATAGTAAATCACACACTTCACTTTCAAAACTGTCCTTTTTGTCTTTGCTTCCTTCCATTCTCTTTCTCCATGTAAAAAAATTTTCATTGAATTTTTGGGAGAGTAGGCATCACTATTGCTAAATCCCTTTTCCAGTTAAAAACCAAGATATTTCAAAAAACAAACACCTGTCATTAATAAACATCATCAGGCAAAACAAATCTACAAAGTAGCCATGGTCAAAAATGTATTTTTCTTTCTACATTTTGAGTCTGTCACTTCTCTGTCAGGGGTTGGGTAGCACCAACCTATGTCCTCTGGAGACACACTTGGTCATTTCCTTGATCAGAATTGTTTTTCATTATAATATCCTTATAAGTTATTCTCTTAGTTCTGTCCTTTTCACTCTGTACCATTCCATACTACCCAGTACTCTTTGAATTTCTCTCTTTTGTAAATTCTTATGGTGTAATGGTCCACTGCCTTCATATATCACAGTTTGCTCAGTGATTCCCCAGTTGATAGGTACTGCCTTAGATTCCAGTTTTTGTTCTTTTTTTTCCCTTTTAATTCCTCACTTCAGCCCTTCATAGGATGGTTAACCTTTTATAAGAATGTTGAGAAGGGATTTAATTCTCCTAGTTCAATGATCTTGCAGTGTATAGAACATTTTGGTGGATAAGATGGGAGGATGCTAGTGAATCAGAGGACAAGGTCTCTCACCTTCTGAAGCAGTGTGGCATTGGTGATGTTTAGTAAGCTGCTGTGGATTTCATCAAAGTGAGGCTGAGCCAAGGCTGGTATTGGAAACCTTTCTGATTATATCTGAAAGTGAAGCCATTGCCTGCTTTGTGATTTTGATGGACACTCTTGTGTCCTTTGAGGTGCTGTTAACTAGGTATAAGCCATTTAAGACTTCCTCAGGTTTTATAGCATCTAGCTCTTCATTGTCTACTTTTTGATTTGGTGTCTGGTAATTTAACATGGTAAGGAAAGCACTGGCATTTAGAGTCAGGAAAGTTAGCTTTAGGTTTTATTTACTTTGTTTCGTAACATCACTTAGATATTCAGTTTCAGGTTCCTCTTCTGTAGATGGGGGTAGTGGTATCTTGCCTACCTTAAAGGGTTATAGTAAGGAAAATAGTTTATAAAATTTAACATTCTCTACAGATTTCAGCTGTTATAGTACAAGTAGTAAAGGAAAACAGTTGAATAACTCAATGATTAATTTAAAGTAAACTTTAATCTCCAAGAAAGCTTCCGTTTTTATATATAAAAATTCTGTTTTTATATATAATAACTAATGGTCTTGAAGCAGATTGTGTCAATAGCTTCCATGGCATGTATGAGTACATTGATCAGAAATGGTTTATTACAGAGAGGAGATGAAAAAGGAGGTAGAGCTGAGGAGGTCATTTAGGAACTATTCTGAGACCCCAGATTCAGCTGCTTTTGACCTTATTTTCATTTCATGTTGCTACTTATATATAGGATGACTGAGCACTAGAATTTAGTGCTCAGTGAAGCCCTTCACTGCTCCTGCCAAAAACCTACTCCACTGACTGGTTTAGCAAAGCTTCCAGGTTTTTAGGGAAATTGATCACTTCAGCCTTAGTTCTCTTAGTTTCTGGAGAAGTCAAGAACACAGTTAAGCATAGCTGTGGCCTTGAGAGTTAGCCTTTTTAGCAGTGTATTGCTTTCCTCAGGTAAAGAAGGGGATAGAACATGTGCTACCCAGCTTATGCGATATTTTGTCTCAGAAACAACATAGTGTAAATATGGCCCTGGAGTCAGAGTCAGGTAAACTTGGGTTCATATCCTGCCTCAGCTATATGACCTGAGCAAGTCACTTAGCCTCTCTGGATCTCAGTTCTTTGTCTGTAAAAATGAGGGGTTGAACCTAGATAAACTCTATGGGCTCTTCTAGCTCTAAATCCTATAAGTTGCCCTCCTCTCTTGGTCATGAATATTTCCTATCTGCCACAGCTGCCTTGTGTGATTACATGATGTTCAGGATGATCATTTAGAAGGACCAGTGGGACTTTGCAGGAGGAAACCCTCTGGTCCTTTAGCTTTGTTCTTTTTTATAGCAAGGATGAAAATAGCTCAGTGAATTTTGTTTAATGGTTTATCAAACATTTTATATTCTTCACTGCAGCTCCCCATGATAGTCCTGTGATGTACATAGTGCAGGTATTTTTACTCTCATTTTTGAGATGCAGAAACTGAGACACCATGAAGTGACATGACTTGGCCAGAATGACATAGCTAGTTAGTATTGGAATCTGGGGGAATTGCATATAAATCCACCCTCAGATTCCAAGTCCAGCATTCATCTTAACTTACTTAACCTCTTAGCTGCCTTCTCTAGGAATTACCTTAAATAGAGCAATGGACAAAACTTGCCTCATTTATGGATTTCAGGATTAGAATGAATTTCAACTTAACAGAGAAGTCAGTCAACCAACAAGCATTTTTTTAAAGCAGCTACTATGTTCAAGGTACTGTTTTAAGCACTAGGGATACAAAGACAAAAATGAAATAGTCTCTTCTCTTGAGCTTACATTCTAATGGAGAAAATAGATGTATATACATATGTGTGTGTTATCACATAATATAACATGGAAAATGAATACAGAGTAGTTTTGGGAGGGGGGTACCAGTAGCCAGGGGAAGAATTGGGAAAAGCTTCATGTTGGGAGTCTTTTTTTTTTTTTTAGGAAAAAAAATTTATTTTTTTACCCAGTTACATATAAAGACAGTTTTTAGCATTTCCTTTTTAAAAATGTTGAGTTTCAAATTTTCTCTCTCCCTCCCTTATCTCTCTCCTCCCTGAGATGGTAATTAATTTGATATAGGTTATACATGTTCAGTCATGCAAAATATATTACTGTGTTAGTCACATTGTGAAAGAAGACACAGACCCAAGAGGAAAAGAAACTCCATGAAAAAATTACTCAAAGTAAAGAATAGAATGCTTCGGTCTATATTCAGACTCCATTTGTCTGGGCGCAGATAGCATTTTTCATCATAGGAGCCTCTGGAATTGTCTTGGATCATTATTGCAGAGAATAGCTAAGTCATTCATAGTTGATTATAGTACAGTATTGTTACAGTGTACAATACTCTCCTGGTTCTGCTCAATTCACTTTGTATCAGTTCATGTAAGTCTTTCCAAATTTTTCTGAAATCAGCTGGTTTATCATTTCTTACAGCACACTGATATTCCATTACTGTCACATAACAATTTATTCGTCCCAAATGATGAACATCCCCTCCATTTTCACTTCTTTGCCTCTATAAAAAGAGCTTCTATAAATATTTTTGTATGTATGGATCTTTTCTTTTTTTTTTTAATGTCTTTGGGGTACAGACCTAGTAGTGGTATTGCTACATCAAAGGGTATGCACAGTTTTATAGCCCTTTGGGCATAATTCCAAATTGCTCTGGTTGGATCAGTTCACAACTCCACCACATCTTGGAAGTCTTGAAGTGAGAGCTTATCACAGGAGTACTTCATACCAAAGAGAAAACTTGCATGGTGCAGTGAAATGGGCCATTGGCCCAAGTAGGGCTAGAAGGGCAGGAGACTCCTATTCTGCACATTGCCCTGACTCCATGACTTTGGCCAAGTACCTTCTTCTCTCTGGTCCTCTACTTCCCTATCTTTAAGGGGAAAGTATTGGACTAGAGCAGGAGTTCTGAACCCTTTTTGTATCATGGACCCCTTTGACAGTCTGAGGAAATCTATGGACCCTTCTCAGAATAATGTTTTCAAATGTATTGTATATAAAATACATAAGATTAGAAAGGAAACCAGTTATATTGAAATACTATTATTATAAGAAAAAGTTCACAGAACACAGGTTAAAAACCTATGGACCAGATGATTTCTAAGTATCCTTACAACTTTAACATTCTTGTTCCTGTGATTCCACTAAGTTGCTTTTCTAGTGTTTATTTTTACCCCTTTAGGCTCTCATAAATTTACCCTTCACAGATAACCTGGTGTTTTGGGGCATGATATAGAGGGTTATGTGGAATTTGGTATTTCTGCATGAAAGCCCTGCCACCCAAAACTCTTTATCATTGAAAAGGCAGCTAATTATTGAGCCAGCAAACAGTGAATAAGGTTGCTTGGTAAATAGAGCTGTTACTACTGAGGTAGTTATTGCTGGGAATTTAACCTTTTCCAATTTTTCCTCCCCAGTGTGCAAAGAGCCCCCTTACAAAGTGGAGGAGTCTGGCTATGCGGGTTTCATCATGCCCATTGAAGTTCACTTCAAGAACAAGGTAAAGAGTTTGCTGCCTTGACTTTGATTCTTCCCAGGCTAGGTAGGGGGTTGGAATTGCCATGAGTTTCCTGACTTGGAAGAGGCTTGGCTTTTGTTTCCTCTGATAAATAGAACTCAGCCCCAAGTCTGATCGTTTGGGTATTCCCTTCAGTAGCACAACTACTTGTTCCATACCATGGTATGTCTTTCTGAATTGCTGTACCTTAAACATACTCCTACTGGTCAGTGGTCAATCTTCTGATGTGAAGCTTCTTTGATCTTACGTCTGAGCTCAGATGACAGAGCACACAGCTTATTACCTGTCCTGTGTGTCTTTGCTTTTTGGTTTTGGTAGGGTTTTCTGAAGTTTGAGCTCCAGTGGTAGTACCAGAGGGAGCCCAGGATTACCTCCATGCCACAAGAAAGCCTTGGTGAAGGACTTGACTGTTAGTGTTTGGTGAAGAGTAGAAAGTTTCTTGCTATCTTAGTCATTTATGCAGTTTTCCATAGTGACTATGTTGGGATGAGTGAACTCAAAACAATTTTTATATTAATGAACTTTTGAGAAGAGAGCTCAGGTATTTCATTCAGCTGGAGGTTGACCTGAGCAGAAGCTGTGTGCTATTTTTGCAGGCATCCATTCTCTCATAGAACACTTGCTTTCGGGACCTTTATGGGAACCTGGCCAAGTTCACATTGTCGCTTTTAAGAGTTTAGAAAAGACTCATGTCCATTTTGGTGGGAAACAGACTTTTTCACTATTATGGATTAAATCATTGAGCAGTATCAGTTTCCATGTGTAACAAAACAATGAAATGATTTCTGAAATTAATATTCACTCAGACTTTGGACATATCATTCTTGGTTGAAAGAATTCTTTCTGGCTAGCCAGAAAGGTATTCTTTTTTTTTTTTTCCAATTAACAGGTATTTATTTTCTTTCTCTGCCAGTGCTCCCAACTGAAAACAAAAACAAGACTTTTATAACAAAAATGCATAGATAAGCAAAACAAATTCTTAGTTTCGGTTTGTTAAAAAATGTGTCTCAGTTGGCCTGTTTATTCTTATCATCTAGCAATCAGGGAGTGGATAGCATTCTTTCTCTTTCATTTATAGGATAGGATTCATTCATTCATTAGTGTTCTAGAAAGGGTTGGTCCCACAGTGTTCTTTACAGGTATTATTCAGTTTTTTTTCCTTAAACCATATTGTTTAGTGTTGGTTAGATGGGGAACAGGAGAGATTCGTCTGTACCCAGGAAATGGCATTGTTTCTTGATATTGGGAGGTAGGGACAATGTTTGCCCAGGTAAAATAATATATGACTATCTTTGAATTAAGTTTATTTTATGTGAAGGAACTGATTTAAGTCATATTGGCTAGGTTCTTTGAGTTTTGTTAATTACTAGATTTGGATTTTTGTTCCTCAGTGATCTCTTTACTGTCAGCCAGGTGGCACAGTAGATAGAAAACTGAACCTGGAGGTCAGGAAGCCCCATGTTCAGATTTGATCTTAGGCGCTTACTGACTGTGTAACCCTGGGCAAGTTAACTTTACTTCTGTTTGCTTCAGTTTCTTTGACAATAAAGTTAGAGTAGTAATAGCACCTGCCTGTTGGAGTTATTGTGACGATCAAATGAGATAATATTTGTAGCTCAGCACATTCCCAGCACATAGTAGGTGTTTAATAGATTTTTGTCTTCTTCCTTCTACCTCTCCAGCCAAGATTTTATTTTGAAACTAATATTGCTCTGTAAATATGTTGGTTTATGGTGTTAGATGGCATGCTGAGGCAGGAATCTACAAGTTCTACCAGTCTGTCTCAGTCTTGCCTAATAAGTCTGCAGGTTTGTTACCACCCTATACTTCTCTTTCCATTTGCTGGAATTTCGAACTAGAGTACCATCTTCTTCCTCTGGGCAGGGATGGTTGTCAGCGCTGTACATGAATATTAGAAAATATGGAAAGATTACATTTAGAGGGATATGAAATACAGTTTTAGTGATTGAAGAGTGAGTTATGATAGAATGATATACCCACTTTGCCTGTTGCTTTATGAGTGATCTGACTTTCAGAATATTTGTCAGCTAAATGTTTGCCCCTGTTTATCTTCTTGGTTAGAAACCACAGCATTTAACAGACTAGATTTGTTGGTTGATAGACTGTCTCATGTTGTCAGTTTTAACAGGATAGAAAAGAGAGTCATGTAAGTTTCATTTGGAAACCAAACAGCCAGGCTCTGATGGCTACCAAGCCTTATTTTTAAGGCTTTTGAAACTGGGAACCAGATTCTCAATTTGCAACTACCAGGATCAATTCCTACTGAGGACGGCAGGTGGTTGTTGGAAATATTTCCATCTCTTTGTTATGTCTTCATTTAAGCCCCAGCCTGATTTGGAATTATCCTACCTGTGTACTCTGAGTACCTAACTGTTTCTTAACTCTTGATTTACCGTTAGAGAGAAGTACCTGGTACTAGTGGTCATGTAGAAATTAATGCAGAAAAGCAGATTGTGAAACAGACTGCTTACTGTTATGTTTCTACTTTTGTACATGTTTGATGTCATTGGCAGAAGTTGTTGGCTAAGTAGTTGAAAGTTTTTGTGAGATGAAATATTTGTCACTTAGTGAAGAAAATTGGAGGCTACCTGTATTGAGCAGTTGAGTTCCCTGAAGTCAAGCTCTCATTAGTGCCTAGCATGGTGTAATATGTATACAGTAAGCACTTAGTATGTGTTTATTGAATTTAATATTTCTAAGTGAGATCTCAATCTTTTTGGACTTTAACATATTAAATGGAAGTTATTTTAGCCATTATAGTTATCTTTCTTAGGTGCTTTTATACCCCAAAGAAGACTGAAGGAGAGCAGGGACGATATCTTAGCAAAACTTATCTTCCTAGTGTCTAGTACAGTACACATAATAGTTGTATAGTAAATCTTTATTGAGGCAATTAAGAGGTGCAGTGCATAGAGTGCCAGGTTTAGAGTCAAGAAGACTCCTCTTCCAGAGTTCAAATCCTGCCTCAGACACTTAGTAGCTCAGTGAACCTGGGCAAGTCACCTAACCCTGTTTTCCTCATCTGTAAAATGAGCTGGAGAAGAAAATGTCAAACCACTCCAGTATCTTTGCCAAGAAAACCCTAAATGAGGTCATGAACAGTTGGACACGACTAAAAAATGACTAAACAGCAACAAATCTTTGTTCATTTGAATTCCCAAAGGCTTTAATTTGACATGGAACTCTGGGCCTGTGCCTTTTAAAATACCAGAAGCATCATTGAGCATTTTTTCAGAGCTCCCAGCTGCACAGTATGGAATATTCAGACTTAATTGTGAGTCCCAGAGGATTTTGAAGGTATGCATTTATTATAGTGAGTGTTTTATCCTGCTTTTTGAGGGCTGCTTCTAATGGCCGACTGTGTTTCTGGAAGAGAAGCAGAAAGTCTCAATTGATGGCCCAAATGCCAAGCTGGAGCTGTTTGAAGTCAGAACTTGTCTGGACCCATTTTCAAATTCTTATTTGGATTTTTTTCATGACAAGTGGCTTAAAGGATTCTTTTTGCTTGACTTTTAGCCACATATTAGGAATCTTGGTTTGTTGGTTCTCCTTCACCATCACCATTTTCACATAGCATTAAGATGTGATATTTTGGAAATTATAAAACATTAATAGCTATAATAATACTGCGTACAGGGGGAAGTCTAAAGTTGAGATGAGACATTTCTGTCCTGATGGAGTATGGAGTTAAGACATGAACATATGACTGTTTGTTTGAATTCAGCAAACATTTATCAATTGTCTACTGTGTGCTGTGCATTGTATTTGGCAGTGGGTCTACAAAGACAAGAAAGAAATCATCCTTACCCTTGATCCTTCATTCTGTTGTGGAGGAGATATCTCATAGATGGAAGATGCCAGAGACCTTTGAGGTTATCTGCTCCAACCCCAAATTACACAGATGAGTAAACAAAGTGTAGAAAGTCAGAGAGGCAGCCTGGTGTAGTAAATAAGAGGGCTGACTGAATTAATCTGGGATTAGGTGTCACTTCTTGACTTACATGGGCTTTGTGATTTTAGGCAAGTCATTCAATTTCTTAATGCCCCAGACAACTTTCTATGTCTGTAAATTGTAGAAGAGTTGCTCATCGACTTTGATAGAAAGAATTTCTTCATCTACCTCTCAGAGTTGTTGTGAGGACCAAATGAGATAATATTTATAAAGTGCTTAGCACAGTGTCTGGCACATGATAGGCACTAATATATTAATACTTATTTCCCCCCTCCCCTCCCAGGATCTCCTTACATGGAAGTTACAGGTGTAAACTTAAAAGAACGTGTAGATGTACCAGTATGCAAAGTAACTTTTAAAATTTCCAAATTCATCTCTCATCTGCTATTCAGAGAGCTGTCTCTTATAACAGAGAATAAAAATTAAAGGGGGGAACCAGTTTAGCAAAACTGAACACATTAACTGTGTCTTAGTATATGCAGTAGTCGTCTTTCTCTGCAAAGGAGAGATATAGTTTCTCATTTCTTTCCTCCGACAAACTTGGTCATTATAATGTTTAGTTTCTTTCTGTTGTTTCCATTTATGTTGTTGTTGTCGTATATGTTCTTCCTGGTTTTGTACTTTCAAGTTTCGTAAGACACTTAAATATAAGATCTCATTTGATCCTTACAACAACCCATTGTGGTAGGTGTTATCCTCATAGAGATAAGAGGGAGCTATCCAGATTGACCCGGAGTCAAGAAGGTCCGAGTTTAAATTTGGCCTCAGACACTTACTAGCTGTATGACCCTGGGCAAGTCACTTAATCTCAGTCTTTCACAGTTTTCCTAACTGTAAAATGGGAGTAGTAATAGCATCTTTACGTCCCAGGATTGTCAGTCAGATCAAATGAGATAATGTTTGTAAAATGCTTAGCACAGTGCCTGACACATGCTTAATGATGAGGAATAAAGGGTTTTAAGGTATGGAACAGGGAAGAAAAAGAAACTCATGGTGGATCACCTCTATTTTTTCAGTAAATTATGAGGTAAGGTCCTTTGCTGAGAAGAGAGACAAGGTCTAGTATATGTAGGAGATTTAAACAAGAGAAGTAAAGTTTTGCAACAACTGCTGTGGGAAGTGACTTGCCTTGCTATTGGGAGGGCCCATTTGAAAATAGATAAAATAGAGTAGGTGCTTACAGATGACAAAATTGAGACTGAGAGAGGTTAAGTAATTGATCTGAGTTGAACAGCTACTAAGTATCTGAGGCGGTCTTTGAACCCCCATCTTCCTAACTCCAAGTCTCCTCTTTATCCACTGTGCCATACTGCCTCTAGATTCTTGAGTTCCACTCCTTACCTGAAGCAAGAAATTCCTTCAATAGCATAGAATCCTAGAGCCTTGGAGACAGTATCTAGTCCAGCCCCACCTGAGTATCTATGAAATCTCCATTTTGAATCTTAGAATCCAAGGTAGAAGGTGCCACAGGGACCATGTAGTCAGCCCATTCCTGCATAAGAATCCCCTCTCTATCATATGGTAAATGATTTATAATCATCCAGCCTTTGCTTTAAAACCTGCATTTGAGGTGAACCAATTGGCCATCAGTGGCCTGTTTTTGTTTTGGATAACTCTAATTGTTAAGAAGTTTATCTTTGTCAAACCTAAATCTGCCTTTCTGTAATGTCAAGGTGTTACACCTTGTTTTCCCTTTTGAAACAAAGCAAATTTTCCTTTGGGGAGATATCCAAATAATTGAAGCCACATTGCTACTATATCTTGCCTATGTGCTGTCTTATGACCTGTTTCTGTCATGCCACCTCTGGTTTTTTTTCCTTTCTGTTCAGGTGTTTTGCTGTATACTCTGATGACATTATTGTTTCTATTTCTGCCTCTGTTGATCTCCCACTAAATGTTCTCTATATCCAGATTTACCCCATTAGTTTCTGAATTTACTCACATGCTTTAAGTATATCATTTTATTCTAGTTCTTTGTGGCATTTCATGCAATAAATCTTTGAATACAAAAGAAAAACTATCTTCTTTCTTTCTATCTTCTTAATAAACAGCGTTAGTCCACTATCATCCTCCCAACCCTTTACATCCTTTTTACTTCACTCATTTCAAAAAATGTATATCCTTCCAATGCTGAATTCTTGTGGGTCTATCCCCTCAAATATCAGTGATGCTTATGAGGACAACTAATAAAAATACTAGGATGTATTAAACACCCGTTATGTGCCAAGCAACAGCCTAGGCAAAAATGAAAGAGTCACAGTTCTCAAGGAACTTAGATTCTGTTGGAGGGAAGCAGTATGAACACAAAAAAATCTTTTCCCAGTCATGTTCTTAGGTGAGGTTGAACAACATGACATTCTGCCTTCTTGTTTCAGCACTTATACTATAAACAAGTGTCCTTTTCTCAGCCTACTTAGTGCCACATTTTCCCCATTTTTGTGCTTTTTATTAGATGTTCAAAATGACTCCCAAGCATAGTGCTAAAGTGCTGTCTAGTATTCTCAAGCACAAGAAGACTGTGAGGTCTTATGGAGAAAATATATGTGCTTCCTTCAGGTATGACTGCTAGTGCTGTTGGCTGGTAGTTCTGTTAATCAGTCAACGATACAGTGTATCCAGAAAAAGGAGGAGCTCGTTTACTTCTCTGCATGTGAGACTGTTCCAGAGGTTGCTAAAGTAAATGTGACCAGAGGCTCACAGGAACCCAGCCTTATATTTCCTCTAGTAGCAAGGGTTCGATATTCCTTAATTCTTTGGGTTAGGTCATTTAATTTAACTGTCTTTAAATCCCGCTGACTGTACTGTCACGTAGCTCACTTTTTTCCCCCTCAAAGTGCCATAAAAGATTGTGTTAAATGCTTTGCTAAATCTCTATGACATTCTCTTCAGAGTATTTACAATGACTTTATAGAGTATAACTACCTCAAATGACAAGAATTGACTGTAATTTTTGCAAAATGTTGGTAGGACAGATCAGGAAAAGTTTTGAAGGAAACTAGAGATTCTAGAGACAGAGAGGAGAGGGAAGTGTATTCCAGGCATGCAAGGACTTGTGAAAAGGCCTGGAGATGGGAAAGAGAATGTCATATGTGATGAACAATTAAGAGGCCAGTTTGACTGGAATATAGAGTTCATGAAAAGTAATGTGCAACAAGACTAGAGGAGTGGGCCAAAACCAGATGGCAAAAGGTTTTTTAAGTGCCAAACGAGAGTTTGTATGTGGTCCTAGAGGCTTTAGGAAGCCACTGGAGCTTTTTGAGCAGGAGGTGATATCATCTGTCTTAAGCTTTCAGAGTATCAATTTGGCAACTATGAGAAGGATGACTTGGACAGACGAGAGACTACAGGGAGGAGACCAATTAGGAAACTGTTGTAATAGTCCAGTCAAGAGATAGTGAGGGTCTGAATGTGTGTGGTGACCATCTGAGTGCAGAGAAGGAAACAGGTATGATAGACGTTTTGAAGGTAGAAGCAAGATTTGGCAGCTGATTAGATATGTGGGAGAATGAAGAGTGAAGTCAAATGGAGATTTTCTCTTCTTGCATTTGAGAAGTAGGTTCTCTTGTTGAACTTGATTTTCTGCCATATTTTGTCATTTATTATGAACTTCTAAAATCATGAGGTTAATGGTTGACTTCTTCCGTGGATTTTTTTTCTGTGAGCATCTTTACTGCTATTCTTGCTTTATAGCTGCCTTCTAGAATATCTAACTTAATTGAATATACCTATGCCATTTCTTCTTTTCCCTTTTTAAATGTAGTTAAATTTACAAGACTAGCTAGGCAAATAGACTTTTACCAGTCTTTGTTAGGTATATTCCATCTCTAGTCTATATTTCAAGCTGTAGCCCAGAAATAGAAACATGTTTTCATATACCATCATTTAAACGATGGAAAGTTCATTGATTGTTCTTTAAGGGGCTCCATTCTGTTTTGAGGCATTGTTAATTTCATTTCTTTAGTGAACTGAAATAATTTCTCTCCTACAATTAACTCCCTATAATTGGTCCTACTCCTGCCCTTTGGGGTCAAATCAGATCAACTGGAATCAAGTAGAATATGTTTAATCTTCTTATTTAAAAAGATATCTGAAATGTTATGAGAACAAAAAATACATTACCCTGAACTAAAAACTACCATCTCAGATTCAGGTTTTCAAGTCAAAAATTTCTGAGAATTTTTTAGCTAATGCATTTTTGGTCTCTAAATGTAAGTTGCCGGTATAAAGTAATAAAATTGCTTACTAACCAAAATATACCAGAACTTACATATTCAAATGATCAAATATCAAATTACCACCTCAAAGGATACACATTTATTCCAATGGTACCTTTGCTCAGAATATTTTAGAAGTTCCTCCATGGAAATTGCCTTCAGGGCCACAAGAAAAATGACTATTGCTTATTGACTCCAAATAGTGTTTATCCATTTTATTCACCAGATGGCACTCTGGATTTTTTAACCATTTCAAAAAATCAAACCCGTTATCAAAATTATAAATATCTTCTACCATCAAGGGTATTGAAAAGCATTTGGCTTAGGCTCTGAGAGCAGTAGAATCAATTTTATTAAGATGATGCTTATTTCTTGGGCCTTCCAGCATGTGACAACTTTGAAGGCCATAGCAATTATTTGGATAACAATGCATTCTAGCGTTTTTTGGAAACATAACTAAATCAGAGGCTTCAAAGTATTCTTTAGTCCTATTTTGTACCCCTTTCACTTCTGTGGTAGTAAACAAGAAAGCAGAAGGTGTTGAGAATCACAATTTCTAGACATTCTCTAAATATTGACTTAATTGTTGACACTCTAAATGTGATACTCTTGTTCAGTGACCAAAGCATGCCCATACTACTGGAGGAAGTGATCCATATTGTGCCAGCATTCAGAATATGTGTAACAAGAAGACAAAAGAACCCCAGTGGAAGTATGGCTCACAGGTTCTTTGAAAGGCAAATAAAGGGCATAGCAGAATTGATATTTTTATATGTCCAGTGGCAACAAGAAACATTACGTGGGACATTTAGTCTTCTTGTATTGTTCTCTAATAAATATGTGCAGAAAAACTACCACAAATATAATTGTAACTTATGCATTAACATCTGTTGCAGAGGATGAGAAAGTATGGAGAATTTGTGACAAACTTAATAGGACTCTCCAAATTAAATCAATATATAATTAATAGTGACTTCATCTCTGAGGTGGGCGTATGAAAGAATGACCAAAAAAATGTTTTCAGTACAGTTTAGCAATAGGAAACAAAAGAGGCTAAAGTCTTGTAAGCTGTTCAAAAGTCTTATACCAAGGTATAACAAATCTTTTCCTTGAAAAAATTCAAGCACTATTAATCCCGGTGAACACATACACCAATTAATTTTATTATGACAGGAAACAACTGGTTACTGACTTGGTCATTCCCAAATCACTGACTTATTAAAGAAAAAAGTAGCAACTTAGAAGGAGGATAAAAATGAGGAGATAAGGTGTTGAAATGAGCATCTCTAGCTTCACCTGTTCCAAGTGAGATGGTGACAACCAAAAAATGGGAAATAGACACTTACTATGTCCTGAAAATGTTTAATATAAATAAACAACCATAACAAAGAGACCGAAAACCCCTAGAAACTACTGTAGGAGCAAACACTGCATCACCTTGCCAGTTGGCAAGAGATTTCAGCTATGGATAGTCAAATCAAAACAAGCATTTATTAAGCACCTACTGTGTTCCAGGAACTGCTCAAAGTTTTCAGAGTACAAAGACAAAAGCAAAACACTCCCCACCCTAAAAGTGTTTATATTTTAATAGGAGAGACAACAAATATATCTTTAGGTCTATTACACACATGCACGCACGCGCACACACACATATGCACACACACAGAGCACATACAAATAACCTTAGAAGACACTAGCATCTGTGAGGACTAAGAGAGTCCTAATGTAGAAGGTGTTACTTGAACTGAATACTGAAGGAAACCTGGCATTCCAAGGAGCAAAGTTGATGAGCATGGGGGATGGCCAGTGCAGAAGCACAGACATAGGGGAAGGAATGTCATAAGTACAGAACAGTTAAATGGCTAGTTTAGGTGGACCATGGGATGCTTCAAGGGATGTAATATGTTATAAGGCTGGAAAGGTAGGCTGGACCAGGTTGTGAAGAGCTTTAAATGATAAACAGGAGTTTATATTTCATCCTAGAGGCATTAGGGAGCCAATGGAATTTGCTGAATAAAAATCACTTCAGTAATTTTGTGGAGGGTCAGTTGGAAGGGGAAAGACTTGAGAAAGGAAGATTATTTCGGTAGTCCAAGAAAGATGTGGGTAGGACCTTAATGAACTCAGGTGATGGCTGTGTAAATAAGAGAAGGGGATACATGCAAGAGATATTATATTAGAGGGAAATGGTAGGTTTTGGCAACTGATCTAATGTTTTGGTTTTTTGTGTTGTTGTTTTTTAATAGACATTGGAGAATTATATTTCTAGCACTTATCACAGTTCTTGGCACAGAGTAGGTGCTTAATAAATACTTTTTGTCTTGACTTAGTTGACTAAGTAAGTTCATGCAGCTAGTGAAAATCCAGGAGCAAAGCCTGAAGGAAAGAGGTACTAAAGACTTAGCTGTATTCTGGTGAGATCAGAATAGAAAAACTATTACCCAGTCATCAGAGGCAATAATTTAATGACCTTCCCTTCATTTCTTTTCTTTTTTTTTTTTTTTTTAAAGTTTTAATTTTTTAATTTGTTTATTTTTAATTTTCAACATTCATTTCCACAATATCTTTGTTACAAATTTTCTCCCCATCTTTCCCCTACGCCCTCCAAAATAGCGAGCCTACTGAATACCCTTTCCCCCAATCTGCTGTCTCTTATATCCTTCCCCATCCCCCCTCTGACTTTCTAGTACAGCAAGATGGATTTCTATACTCCAGTGCCTGTATATCTTATTTCACAGTTGCATGTAAAAAACAATTTTTTTTAACATTTGTTTTAAAACTTTGATTTCCAGATTCTTTCTCTTCTTCCCTCTTCATCCACTCCCACTGGGAAGATAAGCAGTTCAATGTAGGTTGTACATGTGTAATTACACAAAACATTTCCGTAGTAGATATGTTGTGAAAGACTAATTTATATTTCCCTCTATCCTATCCTGCCCCCCACTTATTCTATTTTCTACTTTGACCCTGTCTCTTTTCAAAAGTATTTGCTTCCAACTACCCTCTCCCCCAATCTACCCTCCCTTCTAACATCCCCCCTCTTATCTCCTTCCCCCTACTTTCCTGTAGGGTAAGATACCCAGTTGGGTATGTATGTTATTACGTCCTTAAGCCAAATTCATGAGAGTAAGGTTGACCCATTCCCTTTCACTGTCCTGTTCTTCCACTCCATTGTAACAGTTTTCTCTTGCCTCTTTTATGTGAGATAATTTACCTTATTCTGTCTCTCCCTATCTCCTTCTCTCATTATATTTCTCTCTCACCTCTTAATTTTATTTTTTAAATATCATCCCTTCCTATTCAACTCATCCTGTGCCCCACTGTCTATATATAGATGTACACATATATATATATATACACATATAAATATATATACACACACCCCCTCCTATACATACGTGTGTGTGTACATACATATTCCCTTTGACTATCCTCATACTGAGAGAAGTCTCATGAGTTACAATTTTTGATTTTCCATGTAGGAATGTAAATAGTTCAGCTTTAATAAGTTCCTTATGATTTCTTTTTCCTGTTTACCTTCTCATGCATCTCTTGCTTCTTATATTTGAAAGTCAGATTTTCTGTTCAGCTGTTTTTTTTTTTCATCAACAGTGCTTGAAAATCCTCTATTTCATTGAATGACCATATTTTCCCCTGAAGTATTATACTCAGTTTTGCTGGGTGGGTAATTCTTGGTTTTAATCCTAGCTCCTCTGACCTCCGGAGTATCATATTCCAAGCCCTTCGATCCCCTAATGTAGAAGCTGCTAGATCTTGTGTTATCCTGATTATGTTTCCACAGTACTGAAATTCTTTCTTCCTGGCTGCTTGCAATATTTTCTCCTTGACCCGGGAACTCTGGAATTTGGCTATAATATTCCTAAAAGTTTTCATTTGGGGATCTTTTTCAAGAAGCGATTGGTGAATTCTTTCAATTTCTATTTTGCCCTCTAGTTCTAGAATATCAGGGCAGTTTTCCTTGAGAATTTCTTAAAGGATGATGTCTAGGCTCTTTTTTCGATCATGGCTTTCAGGTAGTCCAGTAATTTTAAAATTATGTCCTGGATTTATTTCCAGGTCAGTTGTTTTTCCAATGAGATATTTCACATTGCCTTCTATTTTTTCATTTGTTTGGATCTGTTTAATAGTATCTTGATTTCTTATAAAGTCATTCGCTTCCATTTGCTCCAGTCTAATTTTGAAGGAATTATTCTCTTCAGTGAGCTTTTGAAATTCTTTTTCCATCTGGCAAATTTGACTTTTTAAGACATTCTTCTCCTCATTGGCTTTTTGGGTCTCTTTTGCCATTTGACATCTTCAGTATTTTTTTGGGTTTCCTTTAGCAGTTTGTTGACTCAGTTTTCATGATTTTCTTGCATCATTTTCATTTCTTTTCCCAATTTTTCCTCCACTCCTCTTACTTGATTTTCAAAATCCTTCTTGAGCTTCTCCATGGCCTGTAACCAATTCATATTTTTCTTGGAAGCTTTTGATGCAGGAGTTTTTGTCTTTGTTGAATTCTTCTGGTTCCATGTTTTGATCCTTTTTGTCCTCAGAAAAGGATTTCTATGGTCTGATTATGCTTCCTCTGCTTGCTTATCTTGCCAGCCAATTACTTTACTTTGGAGCTCTTTGACATGGTAGAGCTCTGCTTCCAGAGTGGAGAGCTTTGTCCTAAATCACTGGGGTTTTTGCAAATGTTGTCAGAGCTATGCGGAGGGCAACCTCTCTACAGACACTCAAAGCTCTGGCACACTGGCCACATACCCCAGGACTACCACCCAAGACCACAATCCAAATCCAAGCAGGTCAAAGTAAGAGCAATTACTCTCTGAATGGTTGCTTGGTCCCCCTACGATCTGTAGGCCAGGAGCTCTGGAGGTAGCCACGGGGCTGCAGCCACTGCACCTCCACCACCTCTTGCCCCAGGGGCAGGGGCCAGACTATGCTCTTCAGTCACCTGCTTCCAACAGAGTTCCCCACTACCCTTTTACTTTCTTTTTGGCGTTTATGGGTTGAGAAGTCTGGAAACTGCCACTGCTGCCAGTGATTCACTCTCCTGAAATCTACTCCAGCCAGTCTGGGCCGCTGGTCAGGGCTACCCCAGGCTTAGCATGGCTCACACGGGTATATGCTCGGCTCCCACTCTGGTATGATGGACCCTTCCTTTTGGCCTGCCAGGTTGTCTTCAGCAGGAGAATTATTTCTGTCATTTTATGGGTTCTGTAGGTCTAAAATTTGTTTAGAGTTGTATTTTACAGGTATTGGAGGTGGTTGTGGTGGGAGCTCATGGAATTTGCTGCTTCTGTTCCACCATGGTGGCTCCCCCCCAACCCCCCCGTGATTTGGTTTTTTAAGCATGTAAGATATTTTGTTATGTTCGTAGGTAGTAGGAATGGAAAGATTGAAGATTAGAGTAAGAGAGATGGAATGATAGTGTGGGCAATCTGCTAGAGAAGACAGAGGGTGATGGGATCAAGGTTACATTTAGATGAGTTGATCATACCTAAGAAAAGGACCAGTACTAGAGGCAGTAAAGGAGAAAGTAGCAGGGGATGATGTCTGGTCAAGTCAGCAAACATTTATTAAGCATTTTATATGTCCCAGGTACTGTGGGAATGCAAAGAAAGGCAAAAATTAGCCTCTACCCTCAAAGAGCTCATATTCAGTGTGAGAGGCAACATGCAAACAACTCTACTTTTAAGGCACATACCAAGTTTTCATAAGGTAATATACAGAGTAAATGTTGTCAAGGATTTTGAAATGAGAAGAGGAAGAAGGAACTCACAGTGAATACTCTTGATTTTTCTCAGAAAAGTATGAAATGGGGATAAAGGAATTCCAGATTTCTTGATCAAGGAAGTGAACCACTTAAGGGTATTGGCAATATCAGGGATGTGATCATCCCTGTGTGTAGGTTAAGTAGAATGGAAGAGTAGGTTCTGAGAGCTGAGTAGATTTGGGAAAATGGGAGGTTAGGGTTTGTAAAATCGTAGTGGATGATGATGGAAAATTTTACGTAGTATTACCTCAGAAGTTAAGAACGAAATTATAAGGAAAAGGAAAACAAATTATAGAAAGCTAACAATGGAACCAGCTAAGCAGAGTCATCCAGAGTACTTACAGGATGAAACTGGAGAGAAGCAAAAGAGGTAAGACATGGAGATATGTAAAGTTTTAAAATAAATAATTCCTTTTGCCATTAGCTACAGTGGAATTACTACATTTGTACTCTGCATCACACTCTTGGATGTATTATATGAGGAAATGAAAATGGCATGGAAAAAGGAAAAGATGAGTAAGGGCAGCTAAATTTATTTACTTTAATCCTTTTTAAACCAGTTTGCAGTTTATTTAGTATTTGGATTAGTATGACACTTGGAGAATTAGCTGCACTATTAATATGTAGGGCCAGATAGGTGACACAGCAGATAGAGTGACAAGCCTAGAGTCAGGAAGACTCAATCTTCCAGAATTCATTTTTCATTTATTTATTTATTTATTTGTTTGTTTGTTTTTTAAATTTTATTATAGTTTGCATCATTCATTTCCACAAGATTTTGAGTTACATATTTTCTCCCCTTCTTTCCCCCACCCACCGCCCCAAAACAGCCATCCCAGTGTGTCCCCCCCTCCCCCAGTCTATTCTCTCGTATGTCACTTTTCAGTAGGTCAGGATGGATCTCCCAACCGCAGTGCCGGTGTATCTCAAGTTCCAGTTGGATGTAGTCGATAATAATAATAATAATTGTGTATATAGATAGATAGATAGATATACATTCATAACATTTGATTATGGAACTCCAGATTCTTTCTCCTCCTCCCTCACCACCCATCCCCACTGGAAGGACAGGCAATCACATACAGGCTGAACCTGTGAAATTATGCAGAACCTCTCCATAGTGAGCACACTGTGAGAGTCTGATTAAATGTCCCTTCTTCCTATCCTGCCCCCCCCATCCACTCTTCACCCTGTCCCTATCCTTCTACAGAAATGTGAACATTCATCAGCCCTCCACCCCACCACTCATCCCCCTTCCCCCAACTCTTCTATGTGGCAAAATGCCCAGTTTAGAGTTTATGTCATTCCTTCCCTAAGCCAAATTCT
>CM053587.1:297851166-297867904 GCA_028646515.1 Pseudochirops corinnae
GGCATCCCCTATATTTCCAGTTTTTTGCAACCACAAAGAGAGCTGCAATAAATATTTTTGCACATGTGGGATCTTTTCCTGCTTCTGTAATCTCTTTGGGATATAATCCCAACAGTGGTATTGCTGGGTCAAAGGATATGCAAACTAATCTGATCTTGATAGTGATCCAGGACAGTTCCAAAGTATCCATGATGAAAGATGCTATCCACCGCCAAAGACAGAATTTCTCAACTTTGAAAATGCGGAGTGGAATATATTTTTTTACCTTCTTTATTTTTATTTTGTTTGTGTTTTCTTTTGCAGCATAGCTAATGTGGAAATATGTTTTGCGTGACTTCACATGTATAATTGATAGCAAATTATTTGCCTTCTCAAAATGGGGGGAGAGATGAAAAAGAGAGGGAAAGAATTTGGAGCTCAAAATTTTAAGAAATGGTTGTCAAAGTTTTTTTTTAACATGTAATTGGAAAATATTTAATGAAATAAGTAAAAATAATTTTTTAAAAAGAAATTATTGGCAGAGACCTTTAAAAAAATAACATATCCCAGGGTGTTGGAATACTTGTATAATCTTTGAAAAAACAGTGGTGAACAAGAGATGTACTTCAGAATTGGAAAAGGGCAGTTGTCTCCATTTTCAGAAAAGAATGAGAATGGACCCTGGAAATTATAGACCACTGAGTTTGACTTTGATTTTTGGCAGAATTCTAAAATGGATTATTAAGAAACAAAGTAAAATCTCCGTCAATAAGGGGAGGGCTTAATAGATTGTGGTTTGTGAAATGTGATAAAATATTATGTATAAAGCTCTAGGAATGTAAATAAAAAGCCAGATATTCCTTAGTTTTAATTAGGGAGACAGTACTTAAGGGAGAGATGAGTAGCAGAGCTGGTAAAAAGGCCTGGTAGTCCTTATGGACCAGGGGCAGTTATGATGACGAGGTCCAGAGGTCTTTAGGTTATGTTATCTGGAAGGGAAAATCATGGTTGAAAATCTTCACCACATGGTTGTGGTGAAGTGACCACAAAAATGTAAATGGAACCACAAAATGAAACTGAACTCTCCATAATTAAAATGATCCAGCTTACCCCCAAAGAAAAGAGGAGAAAATGCCCCTCTGTCTTTTCTTTGCCAGGGTGAGGCTTTGAGTGTGAATCAGCATAAATATATGGTCAGGCTGAATTGATAATGATTAGTTTTGCTGATCTGCATTTTTCTTTTTTAATTTTTGTTATAAAGGATAGCCCATTGGAGAGGAGAAGGAGGAAGGATACATTTCAAAATGAAGATGATATAAAAACAAAAAAAAAAAATCCATTAAAAATGTAATGGATTGGGGCAGCTAGGTGGCATAGTGAATAGAGCACTGGTCCTGGAGTCAGGAGGACCTGAGTTCAAATCTGGCCTCAGACACTTAACACTTACTAGCCATGTGACTTTGAGCAAGTCACTTAACCCCAGTTGGCCTCCAAAAAAAAATGTAATGGATTGTTAAAGAAGTGGTCAGTGAATATCTGGAAAGTGAATTGGTCATCTCAAACATCCAGCTTGATTTTATCAAGAGCAGGTAGTGCCACTTTTTGACAGGAGTATGAGATTGGTAGGTCAAGGGAAGACTGTAGATAACAGTTTTCGACTCTGTCAAAGTTTTGGGCAAAGGCTGTCGTACTCTTCTTATGGAAGATACAGTGAGAGAAAAAAGAAATGCGGTAGTCAGTAGTATAGTTAGATGAATTCAAAAGTGGTTAAATGACCATACCTCCAAAATAGTCATTAATGGTTCCATATCATTTTGGAAGAAGATTTCCAAGATATTTAACAAGCCCCTCCTCAGCCCTGTGCCGTTTAATATTGTCAATGACTTGAGTGACAGTATAGTATAGATGGCATGCTTTGTTGCATGTATAGGTGATACAAACTTGGAAAGATAACTAACGCAATGGGTGACAGAATCAGGATGCAATAAAATCTCATTAGGCATAAAGAAAGTTAAATAGAATAGGAATAAATGTGAAGTATTACACTTAAATTCAGAAAATCACTATCGTAGATACAAGGCAGAGAAGGTGTAGCTAGCTAGACATTACTTTTTCTGAAAAAGATCTTAGGTGTTTGGTGGACTTCATGTTTAAAGTTAGCCATTACAAAAAACTGGAAATTAAGGGGATGTCCGTCAATTGGGGAATGGCTAAATAAGTTGTGGTATATGAATGTAATGGAATACTATTGTGCTATAAGAAATGAGGAGGAGATGGACTTCATAATTACCTGGAGAGGCTTATACAGACTGATGCTAAGTGAGAAGAGCAGAACCAGGAAAAATTTGTACACAATCACAGACACATTGTATGTGTGATGACCAACCTTGATAAACTGGATTCTTCTCAGCAACGCACAGCTATAAGACAACTCTACAAGTCTCAGGGTGGAAGGAGATACCTACATTCAGAGAAAGATCTAGAAAGAGCAGAGTTTAAATGGAGACTGAAGCAAGCTACATGCTATCGTTCTTTTCCATGTTTGGTTTTTCTTTCTTTTTTCCATTGTTCACTCCATTGGTTACAACCCTTCTAATAAAACCAGACTAATGTCCAGTGTGAGAGTATATATAGATCCTATACTTGATTGCATACCACCATGGTGGGGGAGGGGGGAAGAAGGGGAGAAAATTTGAAACTCAAAGGATTGTGGAACTGAATTTTGTAAACTAAAAGTAAATAAATCAATTTTTAAAGAAACAAAAAAAAGAAAATGTGAAAGGGACTCTGAGATTCCTATAAAAGCTAAAGGCTGTCCTAAAAAAAAAAAAAAAAGATATCCACTCTCTTGCCTGAGAAGGTCACACCTCATCTTCTGTTAAGGGATTCAGAATCCTTCAGACCCCATATTTTGTGGAGGTTTTTCATATTTTGTGTCTTATCAAGTTCACCTCCATCCCTACCTAAAATCTTTCCCTAATCCATAATCAGTTGGTAGAAGGGGGAGGTGATTTGTCCTGAATGGTCTGTAATAGAGAGGTGGTAATAGCACTTGAATTCTCTGTCCAGCTTGGTTAGGGAATGGCATGTTCTGGATAAGTAAGCTTTCCAAGCTGCTGAAAATTGTGCTAAAATATTTTTAAATGATCTCTTTTTGATTAAAATCTTTAGAAACTGCATTTATTACCTAAGCATTTGAGATGTCTTAAGTAATAAAGACTATTGAATATAATTAATCAGTTGGAACAAATGATGGCTCAGTATAAGTTGCAGGAGTGGAGGGACTGTTTCCTCTTTTGTCTTTGTGTCCCCACAGTCTAGCTTACACATCACAGGTACTTAATACTGAATACTAAAAAATAGAAAATAAAATAAAGTTGGCCATTAGTATGGTGGGGCAGCCAAAGGAACTAACAGTCTGAGGATACAGTAAGGGGAGCATAGTGTTCAGAACTGTTGCAGTTACTATAATTCTGTTTTACTCTACCCTGGTTAGAATACTTTCAGAGTTTTGTACTCATTGCAAGACTGTGACCAGGATGATGGAGAGCCTGGAAATCCTGCCATATGAGGATTAATTGGAGTAACTAGTTAATAATGTTTAGCCTAAAGAAGAGAGACTTACTGCTTTTGGTCAGGTATTTGAAGGGCTGTCATATGAAAAGGTTAATCCCATAGACTTTATCTGCTTGACCCCAGTAGACCGAGGGGCAGTCAGTAGAAGCTGAATAGAGACAGGTCTGGGGAATAGGATGGCTTAAGAAGTGAGTCTGAAAACCTAGTTAGAAAGAAGTCTAAAAGTTGTGACTACTTGTTAGGTCTTTTGTACAGGGCGTTCTTATGCTTGGATTTGGTGGTTTCTGAAGACCCTTCTAACTTAAATTCTGTGTTTGTGATGAATTTCTTACCCAAAACAATTAAGTCATAAAGGAACCATGTAATCCACCTTGATGAAGGGAGTACCCGCGTCATCAGTTCAAATCACTAATATGTATTGCTTCATAGTCCAAAGATATGAAACTACCTCAGAGTCCTAGAGCCTTAGAATGAGAAAGTAAGCTTTGAGCCAAGAGGCATTTTGGTACAGTGGAAAGGTCACTTGGGCTTTGGAGTCAAAGCATGTAGGTTCAAATTCTGCCTCTTTTACTTACCTGTGTCACCTTGAGCAAGTCATTTAACCTCTTGACTTCAGTTTCCTTATTGGTAAAATGAGGGTTGAATTAGATGGCTTCTGGGTTCCTTATAGCTCTAAAAATACAATGCTGTGATTATCTAAGCCAAAGTACCAATTTTACAGAGGAGAAAAATGAAACATGAATATTATTAGTTACTGAAATTTTGCAAAGTTAAAACTAAAAAGACAAGTTTTGTTATTCTTTTTAAGTGTCAGGATTGTAAAACAATCATTTAACATTTTCAGCTGAGAAAGCAGTTTGGATCTCTAAGAGGAGGTGCTGTTAAATTAAAGTTAAGCAGCTGCATCTTACAAACAACTGGTGTATAGCAATGCCTCCTCCCTGAATTCTTTAAGTATCATGTTAATTAAATAGGATTTTTATAAACATCAGTTCTTGTACCCACTTGAAAGAACATGAGCTAATCTAGAGGTATTTATATAATTGCCTTCTTGACCAGTTGATAGGGTTTTATGTTGCTTGTAAATCTAGATACCATTGTATGTCCTGACTTGTAGTTATTCCCTTAAAAATAAAATTTGGCTTAGGTTGTGACCTTGTTAATAAAGCAGAGATTGGTATTTGAGTAACTTTCTTATGCTTATTTTGTATCCTTTCCTGGTAAGAATAGCACTTTAAAAGAAAAGAAACTGATCCATAGGCCACTCTTAAAAGTATTAGCCCAGTTAAGGAAAGGGTGATTGTTGAAACATATCCTTTAATTCTATTCAGGATTAGAAGTGTTTCAGGGTACAAGCTGTTAACTGTTAAGAGTTTCAAAGAATTTTTGTTACCTATTTCCATGGGATTTTTAGGCAGTCTGGTAAAATCCCTTTGCTGTATTTTATTAAGGTCCTCATTTGAACTGGAGACATTTTCATTTTATTGATCTTGGATGCTCGAAACTAATTCCTTCTCTTTTGATGGTTTGGATAATAGCAACTGGGATGGATATTCCAGTGCAGAGCTAAGGATGAGAGAAGGAGATTGGGTATCATCCTGGTCTTTGTTGGCCTTTTCTATAATTTGACTCTCCTGTATTTCCTGTAGTTCTTTGCTGCCAGAACAGATTAGACAGGTAGAAAGAACCTGGAGTAGCCATGGAAAAGCCTATGCTTCCAGGTATCTGCAGGTAGTCTTGTAGGTTGCTTTGGGAGAACTGTAGGTCAAAGTACTGTATGCCTACTTATGCCCTTTATGTTGCTCTCAAACAGCCCTGACAGAAGCTGTCAAATTGATGGTGTAGTGAGAGCAAAGTTTTTAACATGCTCATTTATTGAAGTTGAAGTGTGACATAAAATGGTGAAGTAAGTGTTGTGAGAAGATATATAGGACTTAGAAATAGGTAACAATGGATAAGTTTGAAGGAGAGGAAAAGACTGTGGAACCGGTCAGAGGGGAAGAAAGCACTTCTTTAAAAGAAGAAAGAAAAGAAAAAAATGTTCACAGAAAAGTCAGAGTTAAGGAAATCAAAAATTTTCATAGATTGGATGAAGAAGAAAATTGATAGCTGTGTCAGAGATGAAAAGTGAAAAATTAGGCAGGCTCAGGGTCCATAAATAAGTTTTTAAAATTTACGTTAAGGATATTGAGAGGAATTTGAGAGATTTTGTTCAGTTACCAAACTGAAATGGTGAGGATCAAGAGAAAGAGATTAAATTTTAAGCCTGCGGATCTAGATATTGAAGGGAGGAGACAGCAGGAGATTAAGGCAGAGATGTAGGATTCAATGGTGGCTCTTTAAAGATGGAGACAAAGGAGACAAAACCATAGAATTCAAGTATGAAGAGATTTTGAGACTAACTTATACCTGAAATCTTCTTTATAACATCTCAACAAGTGCTCATTCAAGTCTTTAGTGGAAAGATATCTCATGAAACCTACTACTACCTCCAAAAGTCTGCTTAAATCTAGCAGAGCAGTAAATAAGGACAAACTACTGATGAGGAAAGAATTTGATTATGGTAACAATGATAAGTAAATGAAGGGGAAAGGAGGTGTAAGAGATTGAGATAGTGTATTATACACTGAGAAATGGAAGGGACTTTGGAGGCTAGCTAGTGCAACCCTCTTATTTTAGAGACTTTAAGGGGATAGAGAGTTTAAGCGGCATACTTGAGCTGTATATAGACATTAGGTCAAATAAGGAATTGGTGAAAAGAGCAGGAATGAGACTGTAGAGCAGTGGTTCTCAACCTGTGGGTCTCAATCCCTTTGGGGATCGAACGACCCTTTCACAGGGGTCACCTAAGACAATCCGAAAACACATATTTCCCATGGTCTTAGAAACCCAGACATAGCTCCTCTATCCATCTCCAGGCAGGTCTGCCCACATGCAGATACACCCATATACGAGTATTAAAGGGTCGCGGCATTAGGAAGGTTGAGAACCACTGGTGGAGAGGTAAATTGATAGGAATCATTCATGCTCATTGGAAGATGTATATATCTCCATTTCAGTTCTAGAATCCAGGCCTAGGTTAGCAACTGTCCTTGAAGTGAAAGATACTAAATTGAGACTTTTCTCACTGATGTAATTAGAATTGAAAGAGCATTCAAAGAAAGAAGAGCTTTGATTATAGCAAAGTAGTCTTGGTGTTTTGTATAGAAACAAATCTCAGGTTTGCTTTTTCCTGGGGATTTCTTCTCTCTCCCTTAGGTAGGAAAAATGTTCTGTGGACAGCTCACAATTAATGGTTTGAATTTTTTTGCCTCAAAGAAACTGGAAAACTTCTTGACTATAGTATTCAAGAAACACAAGTTTTTATCATGCATTGAAAGTAATTGTTCTGTGGTCAAATAGGTGCTTGGGCATAACCTTCTGCCCTTGGGTCATGGGCCAGTACTGTCTCAAAAATCATGTTTTCATTGTTTATATGCAAGTTGCAAGAGGTAGACAAACTGTCTGCATTAGGAAGACCAGTTGATCAAACAGAAGGAAACAGGTGATAGAAATGTCTTTTGTCTAATAAGCCAAGTGGCTGTCTTTAGTCAACAACCATCTTTTTGAGCCTTTGCAGTTAAATTTCTAAGTTGATTGAGTGATAAATATACTACTTTTGCCCAGCTTACATTGCTAACACACTAATTCAGCACCTCATTGATAATCTGGTTTGCTTCATAGACTTAAATTTTCAGTATGGCTATTTTGGACTTTCTTCTTTCTGACTGGAATAATTGGGAGATCAGAAATCAAATGGTCAAGAATCATAATCTACTCATCTTTTAAGTCCTCCAGGGCATAGTGCCAGACCTTTTGGTTACCTTTGCTGCTTTTGAGACACATAATTATGTTAAAGTTTCCAATTACCTTCTTTTTTTCCCAACAATTTTATTGATATCTTTTGTTTTCACGTGACCTATGTTTCTCGCTGTATTTCTTCCTTTACCATCATTCAGTTAGTTATCCCATATGATAAAGAATAATTTTTTAGAAGTCAGTAAAATTAAGTAGCATATGAAAAAAGGCCAGTGTTGTAGTGAATGTTTCAACCCATGGTCCCTCACGTCTGCAAAAAAAAAAAATGATCAGAGGTATTTTCTCATTTCTCTTTTGGTCACATGTGGTCATTATAATTTAATGGCTTCCAGTTTCAATTGTTTTTGTTGTTCTTTCCATTTACATTGTTATAGTCCTTGTATAAGGTGTCTTCCTGGTTCTACTTATTCTGTTTGGCATCTATTAATTTAAATATTTTCATATTTCATGATAGTTATCAAGTTCATAATTTCTTAGGATAATCTGTTATAGGTATGTGCTACAATTTATTTAGTCCTTCCTCACCTAGGGGCATCAATGGGCATTAATTTCCAGTTCTTTGCTACCACAAAAAGGGTGGCTATAATTATTTTCATATATATGGGAACTTTCTTCTTAATCATCCACCTCCTTGAAGTCTATACTTAGCAGTGGACAGAAAGAGAGGACTTTTAGATTTTTTCCTCACATTGTTTTAAATTGTTTTCCAGAATGGTCAGACCATTTCATAGCTCCTCTAACATTAACTGTTGTCATCTCTGCGAAATTGCTGGGTGTGAGGTGAAACTTCAACATTGTTTTCATTGTTATTTCTCTTATTGTTAGTCATTTGTTCATATCTTTTGATAACTTCTGGGTTTTTTTTGCCGTTTATATTTTTGGTAGTTGTCTGTGTTATATAAATTGGTCATCAAGTATCAGCGTTAACATGGAGTAGTGGATAGAACTATGGACATAGAGTTAGGAAGATCTGGGTTTAAACCTCACCTTATACATTTAATACCTCTGTGACCTTGGGCAAGTCATTTAACCTCTCTGAGGATCAGTTTCTTTATCTGTAAAATAAAAGATTGGCCTTTAAATTCCATTCCTACACTGTCTATGAGTCTATGATACTTGATTCAAAGTTTTTTTTCTAGTTGACTACTTTCTTCTTTAACCTAGTTGTATTAATTTTATTTGTAACAAGATTTTCAGTCTAATGTAATCAAAATTATCTATTTTTTGTTTTGTAAATTGGGCTCTATCCCATGTTTGGTTAAAAATTCTCACCACTTCTGCCCAGGATGACTGCCTAAAAGGGAGACTTATTTCCCATAAAACTACTCCAACAAAATCCTAAAATTTCCACTAGACCAAATAGCAATCAAGAAATTAAATGAGAAAATGCAATTAAGTGACTACTTCTACTCCAGAATCCTATAAAAAGTCAGCCAATAGCCCATAGGCAGCAGTAAAGGTAGCCTCCATCAAAGCTAGCACAAGTATGGGCAAACAAGACTGCAAAAACAAATGAGACTTTGTTTCTGGAGTCAGAAACAGGGAAGGGCTCCCCTGAGAAAGCCCAGGGTGGTTGGCATAACATGAAGGGGCAGAGGGAATCATGGAAGCCCTGGGGAACAGCAGTGACCAATGTAGCATAGGGCTTGAACTAGGACAGTTAAGTCCCAGGAGCTCCAAGGTCCTTAGCACTCTGTCCTGAGACACTTGAAGGAGGGCCCTGAAGGTCCAGTGCTCTGAACCTCAGTGATCCCAGGGAACCTAACCTCAGGTAGAGGTCAGTGCAGGAACCCAGATGACTGAGGGGAAAACCAAGTAAAGCCAACCACTCTATTCAAAATCATGGCAGGGTACAGAACCTGGTTCTGGCACAGAGCCCCAGTTCAGGAATTACAGCTATAGAGAGGAGTAAAACAAAGAATACACCAACATATTTTTAATATGTGTGTGTGTGTGTGTGTGTGTGTGTGTGTGTATACACACATACAGAGAGAGAGAGAATGAGTAACTCTAAAGATCTCATACATACACAGACAAACAAGGGAGGGGATAACAAGGAAAAATTTCAAATAGTGGCTCAAAGAGGGAAAATGAATTTTCCATAAGGACTACATGAATAGTACCAAAAAAATTTAAATTAGACATTGAAAAAATGAAATAAAAGCTCTGGAAGAAAGAATTGGAAGGAGGCTAGCTTAGGAGAGAAAGTGGTAAACTTTACCCAAGTGATATACTCACTGAAAAAGACTAAATAAAACAACTCCATGACGTAAGAAATAGTAGAACAAAATCAAAGGATTTTTTTAAATGGAAGAAAATGTAAGATGCCTGATATCAAAAGTAACTCACCTAGAAAACAGGTCAAGGCAAGATAATTTAAGAATGATTTGACTGCTAAAAACCATGATTGCCCTCCACTGCTGCTCCACGCCCCTCCACCCAAAGCCTAGAGACTGTATTTCAGGAAATCATAAATGAAAACTACCCAGATCTGTTGGAACCAGAGGGACCAAGTGAAGACAAAAGAATCTACTCATGGCATCCTGAAAGAAATATCAAAAATAAAAGTCCTAGAAATGTTATAGTCAAATTCCAGAGCTCCCATGTCAAAGAAAAAATATTTCAAACATCCAGAAAGAAACACTTTAAATAGAAAGGAACAACAGTCAGGATCACCACACAAGACCTGTTAGCTTCTGCTCTTAACAAGAGATCTTGGAGTACGGTACTCCAAAAGACCAAAGAAAAAGATAAGATAACACAAAAGATTCCCCAATGAGGGAATAAAAGGGAAAAAAGAAAAGTCCGGAGCTGTGTGGGAACTTTGAAACACAAGCAGAAAAGACAAGTGAAATTTAGACTAATTTATTTAAGCAATTGTAAGAGGCTGTGTGATGATGTAGTGCCAATATTCCAACAGGGAGATAAAAAATAAATATCTCTTCAGAACCTTACTGTCTTCAAAGGATATTGAGGAACTTATTTAAGAAAAACAGAACCAAGGGATCAGTTTTATTCTGAGAGTTTTAAGAGGATGGGGGGATAAAAGACATATGGTAGTTTAAAAAGGAGAAATAAGAAGGTAGAACATAGGGTGGCTAGGTGGCGCAGTGAATAGAGCACCAGCCCTGGAGTCAGGAGGACCTGAATTCAAATTTGGCCTCAGATACTTGACACACACAAAAACTAGCCACATGACCTGGGGCAAGTCACTTAATCCCAACTGCCCTGCTTTCCTCCTCCAAAAAGCAAAAAAAAAAAAAAAAAGAAGAAGAAGAAGATAGGGTTTGATTTTTTTTCATAATTAGGGTGCATGAGAAAAAGCACACAAATACAGAGGAAGGAGTAGAGAAGAAGGGCACCTGATGATTTCATTAAACTTCACTCTTTTTTATCCAAGGAGGGTGTTTGTTGTAAACTCAAAAACTCACAGTTTGTTGTAGAAATATATCAAACCCAGCATGGAAGCATATAGGGATGAAGATGTCAGATTAAGAGGGAAGGAATAGTAAAAAACATACCCAAAAAACCCAACATCCCCCCGAAAACTTCCTGTTCCAAAAGAGTTCATTTCAAAGAAAAGTAAAAAATTAGACTCTAAGGGTACACCTATCAGTAGGAGAATGGCTAAACAAATTGTAGTACAGTGTATATGAATGTAGTGAAATGTTATTCTTCCATAAAGAAATGATAGAGGTAATTTCAGAAAATCTTGGGTAGCATGCAGTGATACAGAGTGAAATGAGCAGAACCAGAAAAACATTTTATATAAGGACAACATTATAAAGGAAAACATCTTTGAAAGACTTAAGAGCTGATAAATACAATGACCAACTTTGTCTACCAAATTCCTGCGAAGTATGTTAACATCCTTCCCTGTCCCCACTCCTATCCTGCACCTCCCCCCCCATGCACAAACATAAACAGTGATAATGGATTCAAGGTGCAGAAAATGAAATATAGAGGGGCAGAGCCAAGATGGTAGAGTAAAAGCAGGAACTTGCTTGAGCTCCTGCTCCAACCACCTCCAATACCTGTAAAATATGACTCTAAAAAAGTTTTTAGAGCTACAGAATCCACAAAGTGACAGAGAGAAACAGATCTCCCACTGAAGGCAGCCTGGCAGGCCAACAGGAAGGGTCTATTGCACTAGGCTGGGAGCCGAGCACCGTCCTGTGTGAGCTGTGCAGGCTCAGACATGCCAGAGCAGACTTTGGGAAAGTGAATCACTAGCAGCTGTGGTGGCTTCCAGACTTCACAACCCATAAACACCAAACAGAAAGTAAAAGGTCAGTGGGGAACCCTGTTGATCCTGGATGAGAAAAGAACTTGGTCTGGCCTTTGCCCCCAGGGCAGCTGCAACTGCTGCCACTGCAGCTGCTTCCAGCTCCAGGCCTATAGATTGTAGGGGAACCAAGTGACTGTCCAGAGGGTATTTGCAAGAATTTCTGCTGGCACTGAGGCAGGATTCTCTTGCTTTGCCCTGCTTGGTTCTGGGTCACAATCTTGGGTGGTGGTTCTGGGGTGAAGAGTGCTGGTGTGGCAGAGCTTGTTGAAGCTGTGGAGAGAAAGTCCTCTTCACAGTTCTGAGGCAGGTGCCTGGAAAAAACTGACAACATCTGAGCAAAACTCTAGAAATTTGGGACACAGCACTCTCCACTCTGGAAGCAAAGGTCTGCTGTGGCAAAGAGCTCAAAAGACAAGTAATTGGCTGGCAAGATGAGCAAACAGAGGAAGTATAATCAGACTATAGAATTATTTTGGGGGGGACAAAGAGGATCAAAACATAGAACCAGAAGAAGACAACAAAGTCAAAACTCCTACATCAAAAGCCTCCAAGAAAAATATGAATTGGTCGCAGGCCATGGAGGAGCTCAAGAAGGATTTTGAAAATCAAGTAAGAGAAGTAAAGGAAAAAATGGGAATGATGCAAGAAAATCATGAAAAATAAGTCAGCAGCCTGACTGAAGAAAATACTACCTTAAAAAAAATAGACTAACTCAAATGGCAAAAGAGGCTCAAAAAGCCAGTGAGAAGAAGAATGCCTTAAAGAACAGAATTGCCCAGATGGAAAAGGAATTTCAAAAACTCACTGAAGAGAATAATTCCTTCAAAATTAGATTGGAGCAAATGGAAGCTAATGACTTTATGAGAAATCAAGATACTATTAAACAGATCCAAACAAATGAAAAAATAGAAGGCAATGTGAAATATCTCATTGGAAAAACCACTCACTTGGAAAATAGATCCAAGAGAGATAATTTAAAAATTATTGGACTATCTGAAAGTCATGATAAAAAAAAAAGAGCCTAGACATCATCTTCCAAGAAATTCTCGAGGAAAATTGCCCTAATATTCTAGAACCAGAGGGTGTAATGGAAATTGAAAGAATTCACCAATCACCTCTTGAAAAAGATCCCAAAGCTCTTCTGGTTACGGACCTGACAGAAATTAAAAACAGTTCAGCGTCTGACATGCTGCCGTAGGCTGTCCTACAATACAGCTTCCAACAAAACTCGGCTGTCACGAACCCCAATTGTATACGTTTATACCAAGAAAGTTGGAAAAGCACCAAAATCAGCCTGTGGTGTATGCCCAGGAAGACTTCGAAGTGTTTGTGCAGTGAGACCTAAAGTTCTTATGAAGCTATCAAAGACAAAAAAGCATGTCAGCAGGCTTATGGTGGCTCCATGTGTGCTAAATGTGTCCGTGACAGGATCAAGCGTGCTTTCCCGATTGAGGAGCAGAAAATTGTTGTGAAGGTGTTGAAGGCCCAGGCACAGAGTCAAAAAAGTAAATAAAAAGGATATGTTTTTTGAATAATAAAGAAAATTAAAATGTAAAAAAAAAAAAAGAAAAAGAAAAAGATCCCAAAAAGAAAACTAGGAATATTATAGCCAAATTCCAGAGTTCTCAGGTCAAGGAGAAAATATTACAAGCTGTCATGAAGAAACAATTTGAGTATTGTGGAAACATAAGAGGAAAAAGAAATCATAAGGAACTTATTAAAGATGAACTATTTACTACATTCCTGCATGGAAAAACGATAATAATAACTCATGAAACTTTTCTTAGTATGAGTATAGTTGAACACAATATGTGTGTATACATATATATGTATACATAAATATATATAGGAGAGTAGGCATATATGTATATTTATATGTGTATATGCGTGTGTACATGTATACATAGAGGGGCACAGGATGAGTTGAATAGGAAGGGATGATATCTAAAAAATAAAATCAAGAGGTGAGAGAGGAATATATTGTGAGAAGGAGGAAGGGGGAGATAGAATAGGGTAAATTATCTCACATAAAAAGAGACAAGAGAAAACTGTTACAATGGAGGGGAAGAGCAGAAAGGTGAAAGGGAATGAGTCAACCTTCTCTCATTGGATTTGATTTAAGGAGGGAATAACATACACACTCAATTGAGTATCTTAACTTACAAGAAAGTAGGGAGGAAGGAGATAAGAGGGGGGATGATAGATGGGAGGGCAGATTGGGGGAGAGGGTAGTTAGAAGCACACACTTTTGAAAAGGGACAGTGTCAAAGGAGAGCATAGAATAAATGGGGTTGGGGGCAGGATAGGATGGAGAGAAATAGAGTGAGTCTTTCACAGTATAACTACTATGGAAATGTTTTGTGTAACTACACATGTACAACCCATATTGAATTGCTTGTCTTCCCAGTGGGGATTGGGTGAGGAGGAAAGAAAGGAAAGAATCTGAAAATCAAAGTTTTAAAAACAAATGTTAAAATTTGTTCCTTACATGCAACTGGGAAATAAGATATACAGGCACTGGGGTATAGAAATCCATCTTGTCCTACAAGAACATAAGTTGGGATGGGGAGGACAAAAAAGAGAACAGATTGGGAGAAGGGGTATTCAGTATTCTTGCTTTCTTGAGGTGGGAGGTAGGAGAGAGATGGGGAGATATCAAAAAAAAATTTTAACTCAAAATCTTGTAGAAATGAATGTTGAAAACTAAAAAATAAATAAACTTACTAAAAATAAAAGAAAATTAAATATATATTTTTTGCTATGGCCATTGCATGTATTTGTTTTGCTTGACTTGTTTTACTTATTTGTTTTAAGTGTTATTTTCTTCTTTCTCTCTGTTTTTAATTGGGGGGGCCAGGCTGGAGCTATTACAAATGAAGAAGGTCCATTGTAACATTTTTTAAGGGCACAGAAAAGAACAGAAGGAAGTTCAGAAGAAAGTTGAAAGAGGACAATTCTAAAAATAACTTGGAATTTAATACATAATTTTAAAAAAATAAATGTTATGAAGTGGAGATTCACTATTCTGTGAACAATCCTCTTTTTGTATTCTGTATATATGAAAAAGTTTTTTTTTTCTTTAAGGATAAAAATAAAATGGGTTTATAAAAATAAATTTTATCTATATATTTTGTTTTCGTATTGCCTAATAAGTTTCCCCCGTCTCAGAGGGAGACAATCCCATATAGCCAAAAATTTTTAAAAAGAAAAATGGCAGAAAAGGGGGAAAAAAACAATCAGCAAAACTAATCAATACTTCAGAAAGATCTGAAACTATACATATTGTTCCATACCTGTGGGCCTCCCACCTCTGCAAAGGATTTGGAGGAGTTGTCTTTGCATTTCTCTTTTTATAGGCCCTGTATTCTTTTGCAACATGTACTTCTGTTTTGTGGTTGTTTTCTTTCCATTTACCTTGTAGTTAGTGTGCATTTTATTTTCTTTGCCCTACTCATTTTGTATCATTTCATGTAAGTCTTTCATATTTTCCTTTATTAATGTTTTTAATTTCTCTGTATTGATCATATTCATGTCTTACAGCATATTAATAATCAGTTGTAACTGATATAACAGTATTTTGCAGTTTCCCCATTGATGAGCGTCTTCTTTGTTTCTAATTCTTTGCTGACACAGAAAGTGCTGCTGTAACTATTTTGCCTATCTTTTTATTAGTGACTTCCTTAGGACGTAGGCTTATAAGTGGAATCTCTGGGTGGGTCATTTTGCTTGCACAATACCAAGTAGCTTTCTCAAGTGATTTTACTAATTCACAGCCCTAGCCACAGTTGTATTAGTATTCCTTTCTTTCCACACCCTCACAACATTAACTATTCCTTTTTTTTTTTTTAATTAAACATCTTTGTGTGTGCTGAGTGTGAGGTGAAACTTCAGAATTGCTTTGATCTGCATTTCTCTTATTATTGGTGATTTGGAGCATACTTTCATATGGCCACTATAGTTTACAGTTCTTTCCATAACTATTTCTTCATATCCTTTGACCTCTTATCTCTTGGCTTTGATCTTATATATTTATATTTGTTGTCTCTATATCTTAGATAACAAACCTTTATCTGAGAATGTGATGCAGGGATTTTTCCCCTTAGCTTTCTTCAATTCTTGTCCTAGATACATTAATTTTGCACATGCAGAAGAAAAGATTTTGGTTTTTTTTTTTTTAATCCTGAGGGTTCCTTTTGAGATCTCAGAAAATTAGGATATAGATCCAGAGTAATGAAGAAAAGTAGGTTTGCTGCAATTCCAGAGCACCGGTGAAGAAGCATGCTTCTTCTTTACCCTCCTAGCAAAGGATTCAGGTGCAAAAAGACACATTTATGAATGTAATCACTATGGGACTTTATTTTATTTGACCATTTATTTACTTCAAGGATTTTCTTTATGGGGGGGGGTAGAAGTAGAAGAGAAAAAGGGATTAGTTAAAAAAGAGAGTCATTGATGCATTTTTTTTAATGTACAAAAAAGAACCAGAGGAAAGCCAGAAGGGAACACAAAGGAGGGCAGCTTTGAAAGTTTCATGTTGATTTTATTATATTTAAATGGAAAAGTTAGTTGTACATAATAGAAATTTTCAGTTTTATATATAGTTCTGCTTTGTATTTGGAATTTCTCACTTTATTTGTTACTTGTTAAGATCAGATAAAATTAGAATAAGAAATTTTTTTAAAAGAATTAACTCCCTATTCAAAGTCATGAAAGGTTAATGATGTCAATTTTTTATATGACTCAGGTCACCCATTTGTTTTAAGTTTATTGTTTGATATGGTATAAGATCTCAACCTAATTTCTGCCAAACTACTTTACAGTTTTCCCAGGAGTTCTTGTCAAATGGGAAGTTCTTTTTTAGGTAATTTATATTTTTGAGTTAATAAACTCTGAGTTGTTGAGATCATTTATTTCTGATTTTTTTTCTTGTCTAGTCTGTTCCATTGATCTACTTTCCTGTTTTTTAACCAATGCCAAATTATTTTGATGTATGATTTCTTCTTTTTTTTTTTTTTTTTTTTTTTTAGAATATTTATT
>CM053587.1:297868404-297914077 GCA_028646515.1 Pseudochirops corinnae
AATTACTATCTGTGACTTTCCCTCCATTTTACTCCCTCCCCTATTTATACCTTAATGTCTTCCTTCTCCCTTCCCCTCCTTAAGAGTTTTCCTTTTGATCACCGCCTCCCTCAGTAATCCCTCCCTGTGACCCCCTCTGTATGATTTCTTCTTGATCATATTGTATGAGGTCCGGGGATACTATTCTCCTTTATTCTTATCTTTTTTCCCTCTTTTTTCTTTTGTTATTTTAGCTCTTTTGTTCTTTCACTTGAGTTTTGTTATTTTGTCTGAAGTTTGTGAAATAATTCCTTTTGAAGTTTAGTTGGCATAGTACTAAATCTTTAACTTTGATAATGTTGCTATCTGTATTATAGTGGGGCAGTACAACCACAAACACTTTGAATATTTCTCCAGTTATTTAAGTTATTCTTTATTTTTAAAAAATTTTGTAATTGTATCTATAAAAGTATTGAGGGTGCTTTCGTAGATTGTATTTTATGCATTTGGTAGTTGTTTTGAATGGGACTTTCATTTTATTGCTTATCTCTTTCATGTTAGCCCTTCAAACTAAACTATATGGCAGGATTATTATATAAAACATTTCAGACCTTATTTTGTCATTTTGAGTAAATAACCCTGTAGTAGTGCCAGACAGGAAGTACTTGCTCATGTCCTGAAGTTACTTGTTGATGAGTGAAGTCCTCCTTGAATCTGGACTCACAGTATCACAGAAAGGAAAAGGAGGTGACCCAGGGCTAGCTTCAGGACATTTTTGAAGTTGTCTTTTTTTTGAACACTGTTAACTTAGAGCTGGAATTCATCTTTGAGCAAAGTGTAATAAATTCTAAGCATCCTTTAAGTGCTGAAATTCTCTGGGCTCTAATCAGGGTCTGTGCTAATGATGGCTTTGGTGTGGAGTCTGGGGGAAGTGCATATTGCCTGTCTGAATATTATGAGTTCTTACAGCATCTGGACCAAATAGTTCTGACATCTGAGGTAGTATAGGGAATGATTCATTTTTCTGTTGAATACTGAAATACATTTCCATGGACTTCTGGGCAGGGTGGGGAGGAAAAGGGAGGACAATATGGCCAGAGTGAACTCGGGTTTAAATCTTGCCTCATACCTAAGCTGGATGATCCTGGGTAAGTCACTTAGCTGCTCAGAGCCTGTTTAGTCATCTGTCAAAAGGGAAGTGGTCAGCAATACTTACCTTATTTACATCCCTAGGGTTGTAGTGAGAAAAGCCATATTTGTGAGTTAGTACCACTTGGTGGCACAGTGGCTAGAACACTGGCCATGAAATTAGGAAGATCTGAGTTCAAATGTGGCCTCAGATACGTACTAGCTGTGTGACCCTGGGGAAATAATTGAATCTGTTTGTCTGTTTCCTCAACTTAAAATGGGGATCATAACAGCACCTGCCTTGCAGGGTTACTGTGAGGATCAAATGAAATATTTGTAAAAAGTGTTTAGCACAGTGCTTTAGTATGTAGTGGGTGCTATGTAAAGCGTAATGGGCATAATTTTTTAAATTGAGAATTAATTTTCTGGAATTAAGGTTCTGTCCAACATAAATGGGTATGAGAACTATGAGGTGACCGACAATCGTCACATCGGGTCTGATGTTGCATTGGACCAGTTTCTGGAACTGGACTGGTTTGAGTATTCAGACAGTAAGAACTACAAACAGAAGAAGTCCATGGTTGGGGAACATTTTTTCTTCTAATTGATTTTACTTATTAACACAGCAGTGCCAAACAAGATTTGATAGTTGCTTTCCTTTGTCCATCTTAAACATTTATTAAATTGGAAAACCCAAATAATGTTGACCATTGACTTGAGTTTAGATATTAGCCACAACTGTGAATTTAGAAACATAGGACTTGGAATCGGAAGAAACCTTAAATATCATCCAGGTCAGCTCACATTCTGCAAATGAAGAAATTAAGAATACAAGAGGTTGCTTATCTAAGTTCGCACAGGTAGCCAAGCTACAAGTTAACTTGTACTGCACCATGCTGCTACCTATTAGCATTTGTCTATACTTTTTGAAAGACTACATATTTCATTGGATTAATTTTGTATTTAAAAATATATATAAATTTCTCCCCCCTACCAAAAAATAAACAAGTATAGGAATTTCCTAAGAGACTCCAAATACTTATGGCCCTTTCTGCTGACCTGAGCTTGCCGACTGGTGTCAGCCACCTGAACACAATGACCCCTTCTGTTGTCGGACTTTTGGACTTGCTAATTAGTTCCTGGCTGAAAGATCAGACAGAAGTACCCAGAGAAGAAAATCCGTACTCCACCCCTTTTCTTTGCACATAGATTTTGTAGCTGAAATGGGATGGGGGTCAAAAGCCTACTCTGCCATTGTCTGAAACTTTAGGCCTAGTTGATAGGTCCTGCTTGACTTGTTAAAATGCAAGTCAGTTAGGGCTGGTCTTGAACAAATTTATTATTCAGAGGACCCAGTTCATCCTAATTAATTTTGTCCTCTGGCTCTATTTTAGACTAGTTCTCAGACTGTTATCTCTTTCTCCCTTATCCTTGGAAGATGAGAGCCTCCCAGATTGCAAACTTGGGGCATGCTCCCCCTCCTTGCCTCCTAAGAGCATTCTGAAGTTGAGAAGGCGGGCAGGCCTGTCTCTTTCAGCCTCTCATCCCCTCCAGGGTGCTGGCTTCTGATGGTTGCTATGTGATGTGTGGACAATTGGCTGGTTTTTATGTAGCTGAAGAAGAATGTCATTACCCAGAGATTCGAGTGGGTTTTTTTTTTTTCTCTTTAAGCTAACTAATGGACCAGAACAGAGGGGATATTGTGTGACTAGACTTGGGTAAAGGTCAAAGGGCAGTATAGTTGTGACAGGACCGTATGAATTTGTCCTTAATGTGCAGCCTGTGGTGTTTTTGTTTGTTTTTTTTAAACTTTTTAAATCTTTGGATCAGTTGCTTTAGGTGTTTTAGGGAATGTATTTTTAGAGGGTAGTATAGCTAGTTTGGGAAGGTCAGGATAGTGTATTTTGAATTATATACAGCTTAGACTTCAACACAATTGTTAAGATTTCTTTGCTGAACTCAAATCATGCATATCAGCTTCTTGCAGACTGTCTCCTACTGGATATCCCATAAGCATCTCAAGCTCATAATTAGTACTGTTTTGAACCTGTACTTTTCTCCAAAAACCACCTTTCATCTACACTTACTTATTTCTATTAAAGAGACCACTGTCCTTCCAGTCTCCCAGATTCACAACCTTGAAACTATCATCTTCTTTCTCTTAATCAAATCGTGTCAGTTTTCCCATCCTAGTTCCATTCACATGGCCACCACACCCGTTCAGGCATTAATGCTATTTCCAAGTACTCCTGAAATAGCCCAGTTAGTTTCCCTGTTTTCTTTCTCTTGCCTCTACTATCTTTCCTTCACACAGCTACCAAAATAATCTTCCTAAAAATAGGCGTTTTTGGTGGCTCTCCATTGCCAAAGGAAAAATACGAATTTCTTAGTTTGTCATCTAAGGCTGTCTATACTATCTTCCTAGACTTATTTTTGTGTTGCTCCTTTCCATGAACTCTGCATTCCAGGTCAACTGGACTAGTAGCTATTTCCCTAAATCCAACTCCCTTCTTCCTAAATCAGACTTCTCCTGGGCTCCTGAGGATTCTTGTCTTATATCAAGGCTCTTCTGAGGTACCACCTGTTCCTTGCAGCCTTCACTGTCAGTCACCCTTTGTTTTGTTAATGCTCCCTTTTTTTTTCTTGCACAATACTACTTGGTATACATTGTATATCCCCCAATAAAATAAAAACTCCCAAAGTAGGAATGGAGCAGCTAGGGGGCACAGTGGTTGAAGTGTCGTACCTGAAATCAGGAAGACTCATTTTCCAGAACTGAAATCTGGCCTCAGATATTTACTACCTGTGTGACCCTGGACAGGTCACTTAACCCTGTTTGCCTCAGTTCCTCGTGAGCTGGAGAAGGAAATGATAAACCACTTCAGTATCTTTGCCAAGAAGACCCCAAATGAGGTTACAAAGAGTCAGACCACAAGCCTATTAAGTGCCAGGCTTTTACCAATATTATCTCATTTGATCTTCATAACAACCCTGTGGGGTAGGTGCTATTATTGTCATTACCATTTAAACAAGAAAGTCATCATCCTGCTGTGTTCTGATCAGGTCACCCATCTGGATCATTATGTTCAGCTCTGGGCAACACAATTTAGAAGGGACATTTACAAGCTGAAGAGCATCAGGAGAAATCAGAATTGTGAAGGCCCTTGAGTCCATGTCATATTAGGCATAGAGTGAAGGAAATGGGAATATTTAGCATGGAGAAAAGATTCTCGGCTGGGGTTAGAATCTTCATATCTGTCACATATTAAAGGTCTCTGAATGTGGAAGAGAGATTGAATTTGTTCAGTTTTTTTTCCTAGAGATCAGAAGAGGTAAATTTAAATTCAATGAAAGGAAAAAATTTCTGTTATTAGATGTCTTCAGGCCAGGGTTGGATGACTGACCATTTGCTGTATATGTTGTATGGGGCATTATTTTTTAAGGTAATAGTTTTGAAAAGAAAACTGCTTAGGTCTTTTCCATCTCTGAAATTCTATGTCTGAGACCTGGTCTCAAGACCCACTAATTCTATGATCTTAGGCAAGTCAGTTCCCATTTCTGGGCCTCAGTTTCCCCATTTGTAAATTTTCCCCATATGAAGAGGTTGGTATATATTATCTCAAAATTTTCTTCCAGCTCTAATTTTCTTTCTCCCTTTAATTTTTATTGCTATCTTTTGAATTTATTCATTGTCCAAGAGTTTCCATAATAGGAGTGCCATACCCATTAAAATCATGGGCCTCATTCCATTTCATCCCCATGAGCCTTCCTTCCCTTCTATTCCCATTCATGAATCCATCTCTTACCACAAAGTAAAAAGGCAAGAGGGGGGAGGTTGGGGAACAGTCAGCAGAAGTAGCCAGCACAGTTGATTTGAATGCTTTATGTAATATTCTGTAGTATCCCATCTCTATAAAAAAGGGAAGAAGGTGCTTTCTTACTTCTCTTTTTTGGAGCCAAGATTGGTTATCATAATTACACAAGTGTTTTGTTTCATTTTGTTGCTGTTTTTGTTCTTTCAGTTTGCATTGTAGTCATTGTCTGAGTTGTTTTTCTGAGTTTATTTTGTATCTGTTTATATAAGAAAACCTCCAAGCATCTCTGGTCTTCATTTTAATAATTTCTTATAGCATAGTAAAATCCCATTAATTATGTTCATGTACGACGATTTATTTAACAGTCTCTCAATCAGTTGGGATTATTTCTAGTTGATCATGACTCCAAAAAGTCCAACTTTACCTTTGTTCGATTCTGTCATCAGTTGTTCAGCGTAGTGATGTTATCTAGTCTACTGAGTTACGTAGGACTATTTAACCCTTCACTAAGTGACCCTATGCTGTTGGGTTTGTTTTTAATAGGATTTGGGGCGGAGGGAGTTCTTCCTACGTTAACTTGTTGCTGTTAGTGGACCTTCCTGAAGCAGCCCTCTCCTAATTTTCCATGAGTTGAGAAGTCAGGTAACTAAACTTTGCAGCTGTGTAGAAATAGTCTCTCAGCATCCATTCCTTTACCCTCTCTAATCCATTTTCCACATAGCTGAAAAAGTACAGATTTGATCCTGGCACTCCTCAGCTCAAGAATCTTTAATAGTTTTCCATTCCCTGTGGGATAAAATAAGCTTACTCTCTTTGGTATTTAGCACACTTGGCAATCTGGCTTCAGCTTGTCTTTTCACTTTGATTACACTTTCCTTTCCCTCATGCATGCTGCAGTTCAGACAGATTGATCTACTTGCACAAGTTTCTTGTATACACTACTCCATTTCCTGCCTCTGTGCCTTAGTACAGTTTGTCCCTTTTGCCTGGAATAGTTCTCCCTTCTCATGTCATCACAGAACTCTTTACTTCCTTCAAGGCTCAGCTCGAGTGCTACCTCCCTCAAAAGACCTTTCCTGATTCACATAGTTGTCAGTGCCCTCCTCTGCCACCAGCTAATCATTCTGTACATATTCTGTTTTTAGTTAATCAGTGAAGATTAATCTGTTCCCCTTCTTGAGCACAGGGACTCTCACTTTTACACTTGTATCTCCAGCTCCTGGTATAGTTCCTGTCACATGCTTAATACTTAATGTTGACAAAATAAAAAATAAGTCTAAATAATGATAAATACATTTATTTAGATACTGCTTTAAGGGTTTCCTAGTGCTAAAGTAGTTTTAGGGGTGACGTGTATGAATTTCAGTGCAATGAGACTCAGATAAGAAAGTGAGGTGCCTAGAGATTATTTGCCTGCTTTTCCAGTGGTTTTTCAGCAGTTTGTATTGTTTAATAGGGCCACCAAAAACTGACCTGAGGCAGTGAAATGCTAACTGATGGGTTTGTTTTGTTTTTTTATCCTTGGACACTTAGAGCTGAAATTTCTCCAGATGGTAGGTGATAATTTAAAGGCTGTTGCTTCATGTCAGACAAGAGCTAGGGCTGGAAATTATGAAGGTCATCATGACATGTCAGTGGATAGCTCTTATGATTCTGGTACTATAGTCCTGTCCATTAGAATTCAAGTGACATCTGGCCATGCTAAGAACTTCCCCTGCCTGGTAGTTTTGCTTTTGTCACTGGCCATTTGGGGTTCTTGTACATGCTGGGGAAAACAAAGATGAAAGCCAAGAGAGAGATGCCAAAATGCTGACCAAAGCCCTGTACACAGGCTGGAGAGCTGCTTAGAGATTATTTCCCTAACATTCAAGAAAAATAGCTTCACCTATCCTAGAGCTTTTGAAGTAGAAGGGACCGGAGAAGTCATCTTGCTGCCGCACCTTGCAGGAATCCTCAAAACAGCTTACCTGATCAAGAGGGACTCTGGCCAACTTCTGCTTGTATAACTCTGGTAACCAGCAGTGCCTTTTTTCCTGAGGCAGCCTCTTCCACAAGAGAACAGCCAATTATTACTAAGTCCGTTCTGATATTCCTGTATCAAATAAGATAATATTTGTAAGATGCTTAGCACAGTGCCTGGCACATAATAGGTAATTGATAAATGCTTAATCCCCTCCTCTCTCCCCTGTACATTTTGTATTTACTTCCATGTATACATTTTGTTTTTGCTCTTTCCCTACATCATTAGTTCTTTCCCTCATCAATTACATAACTTCTTGCAAAAGGAGCTTTGTTTTTGACTAACTGAATGCTTTGGATTCCAGTAGGCAAACACAAAAGAACTTCTCTAAGAAGGTAATAGTATTATCAGTGTATAAGTGGGATGTGGAAAAGATGATGTCATGAGATGAAGGATGACGTTAGTAACTTTAGAAATATTTGGGTACCCCTAATGAGCTTGTGTTGTGGTTCTTAGAGACTTACATTCACAGTTTGTTGGACCAGCTGTGACACAGTCCTCGGGGCACAGGATACACATTTGAAGACTGTTTAGTGCTAATCCAATTCCCATCCAGAACTGTGCTTAGTTTCCTTGGAACCTAAGACAAGGGGAGTTCTAGACATACTTTATACTTTCTGTTCTGGGAGAGTAAGGGCTGTGGAACCAGCCAGGTTAGATAGAAGAAATCTGAGTCTGATTTTGGAGCAGCACAAGGACTAGTGCTTGGCAGGTACATTTGCCTGACTTGTGCACACACTAAGAGGATCTGTACCTTTCTGCCTCTCTTAGTTATTCAGAGGGAAGGAATTGAAGAGCAAGGCTGGATTTGTGTGTTCACTTACACATATTGTTTTGAGAATTTGAACTGGTTTGTCTAGTAACCTCCGGGTTTTGGTCTCTTTACAGTGAAACGGAAGCTGGCTTGTGGCCAAAAATATTGGGGAGTAGATTCCTATATGAGGCTGGGCTCTGGGCTCTGAAGAATTTTAGGTTTGAAGGCATAAAATAACCTTAAGTGGCATATTAGAGGGAACATGACATCAAGAATTTGAGTCCATTCCCAGTGATCACTCACTGGTTACAGCCCTTCTATATGACCAAACTATTGTACAATGTGAAAGTATTTGCAGATCCTATACATGATTGCACGCCACCATGGGGGGGGGAGGAAGGGAGGGGAGAAAATCTGAAACTCAAGTGATTGTGGAACTGAATCTTGTAAATTAAAAGTAAATGAGCAAATAAATAAATAAATAAATAAAAGAATTTGAGTCCAGTCACTGTAACATTTGTGTCTGCCAGCTGGTACCAGCATTTATTTTACTAATATCATCTGATGTATATAATGTACTGTTCAGGAATCCCCTTGTCCTTTTTTCTGATAGTCATATTGGGCAGTGCTGTATTATACTAAGTGACATTGCCTTTCTCTTTCTTCCTTCACTTATCTGATGTGCTGGAAAAGCAGAGGATGTAAGAGTCAGAGATCCTATGCTTGGGGTAGCTAAGTGGCAAAGTGGATGAAGTGCCAGGCCTCGAGTCAGGAAGACTCATCTTCCTGAGTTCAAATCTGGCCTCAGACATTTACTAGCTGAGTGGTCCTGGGCAAGTCACTTAACCCTGTTTACCTCAGTTTCTTCATCTGGAGCAGTGGTTCTCAACCTTCCTAATGCCGCGACCCTTTAATACTCGTGGGTGGACCCACCTGGAAACAGATAAAGGAGGTTCCTAAGACCATCAGAAATATGTGACCCCTGTGAAAGGGTCATTTGACCCCAAAGGGGTCGCGACCCACGGGTTGAGAACCACTGATCTGGAGAATGAACTGGAGAAGAAAATGGCAAACCTCTCTATGAAGAGCAAATTAAATGCCTGAACAACAAAAACAACAAAAATCATTTATGGTCCCTCTACTCAAAGTCAGGCATAAGTTTTTTAATCAAGAATGGAAACCATTCGTTTATGTCATCGCTTCAGTGAGAAAATCATATTCAGGCTCTTCTTTTCAACATACTTAAATTTGAGACTAGCTAATCTATGTAGATGTTATGCCCTTCAGAGTGAACTTTCATCATGTAATAGTTAACAGTATCAGTACAGATGAGAAGAGCAGAGATGGAAGAAACTCAGAATTTATCCATCATAAACTTTGTGTAATCACCAGAATGCATGCCCCTGTTTATGAGCTGAGTTGAGAAATTCAACTTCTCAGTTTTTAAAATAGTTTTTTTTAATTATCATTTATTTTTAGCATTCTTTTCTTTCTAAATTTTTAGTTCCAAATTCTCTCCCTCCCTTCTACTACCTCCCCCACCCACTGAGAAGGCAGGTGATACAGTATCACTTATACTTGTGAAGTCATGCAAAACATTTCCATATTAGCCATATTATTTTAAAAAGCAAGAAAAATAAAGTCAGAAAATTATACTTCAATTTGCACTCAGAGTTCATTAGTTTTCTCTCTCTCTGGCAGTAGATAATTTTTTTTTCATCATGAGTCTTTTGGAATTGTCTTGGATCATTGTTTTGTTCAGAATAGCCAAGTCTTTCACAGTTGATCATCATTGCTGTTGCTATGCACAATGATCCTCCAGTTCTTTTCACTTTACAACAGTTCGTATAGGTCTTGCCATGTTTTGTCTGAAACCACCCCACTCGTCATTTCTTAAAGTACAATGTACTCCATTACAATCATATACCACAGCTTTTTCAGCCATTCTCCAATTGATGGGTATCCCCTCAATTTCCAGTTCTTTGCCACCACAAAAAGAACTGTTTTAAATATTTTTGTAAATGCTGTGTAGGTCCTTTTTCTTTTTCTTTGATCTCTTTGGGAAATAGACCTAATAGTGGTATTGCTGGATCAAAAGCTTATGCATAGGTTTATAACCCTTTGGGTATAGTTCCAAATTGTTCTCCAGAATGGTCACACCAGTTCACTACTCTACCAATGGTTCATTAATTTGCCTTTTCTCTAATAAATAGTGCATTTTTTTGTATGATATTATAGGTTTGGTTTTTTTTTTTATTCTGAAAACACCTGTTTATATCCTTTAACCATTTATTGATTAGGGAATGGCTCTTAATTTTATATATATTTGACTCAGATCTATATTCAGCATATATTCAAAAAAAGAGGCCTTTATCAAAGAAACTTGATGTAAAAAATTTTTGTATTATTTCATTGGCCCTGTTGCCTTTTAGCAAAATGTAGTTTCCCTGATGATCTCTTCTAATTAAGTCTGTTTTAGCTTTTGCTTTGTTTGAAATCATGATTGCTACTCCTCTCTAGCTTGGCTTTGTTTTGTTAAGTTCCACTGAAATGTATTAGATTCTGCTCCAGAATCTGCTTCTTTTATTTTAATTCTTTGTTTGTCTTTTTCAAGTTTGTCTCTAAAGTAAACAACATATTGTTGGATTTTGATTCTAATCCATTCTGCTATCTCTCCTTACATTTTATGTGTGAGCTCATCCCATTCACATTAACAGTTTTGATTACTGTGTATTTCCCTCCATCCCATTTACTTCTGTTTCTAACCTCTCTTTTTATCCTCTTCCTCCTCAAAAGTCTTTTTTGCCTCTTAACCACTATGTCTTTTAATTTTCCCTTTCTTTTATCATCATCCTCCCTTTTCTTATTCCCTTCCCCTCCTGTTTCTCTATTGGATAAGTTGCATTTCTATACATATGCATGTATAAAATTCATATTCTTTCCTCTTTGAAGCAGTTCCAATTACAGTAAGGTTTAAGCATTGCCTGCCATCCCCAATTTTCCCTTCACTGTAAAGCTCTTTGCACTCCTCTTTTATATGAGAAAATCTTCCCCATTCTGCCTCTCCCTTTCCCTTTCTTCCAGTTCATCCCTCTTGCTCTCCCCTTCATTTTTTGCAGATCATTCCAATATAATTAACTCATCCATTCCTTCTATGTAAACTCCTTTTAACTGCCCTAATAATAATAGGGTTCTTTTTTTTCCCCCTTTTTTGGTGGGGATAAGTTAGGGCAATTGGGGTTAAGTGACTTGCCCAAGGTCACACAGCTCATTTTGTGTTAAGGGTCTGAGGCCAGATTTGAACTCAGGTCCTCTTGACTCCAGGGCCGGTACTCTATTCACCGTACCACCTAGCCACCCCTGATAAAGTTCTTAGAAGTTACAGGTACAGCTTTACATTTAGGAATGTAAATTGAGACCCTTAATGATTACAATACCTATTTTTATGCTTCTCTTGAGTCTTTTGTTTGAATGTCAGATTTTCTATCCAGCTCTGGTTTTTTCATCAAGGATGCTTGAAAGCCCTCTGTTTCATTAAATATCCATTTTCCCTCTTAAAGGATTATACTCATTTTTTCTGCATAGATGATTCTTGGTTGTAATGCTAGTTCTTTCCCTTCTGAGATATCCTATTCCAAACTCTCTGCTCATTTAATGTGAAAGCTGCTAAATCTTGTGTGATCCAGGATGTGGCACCACAATATTTGACTTGTTTCTTTCTGATTGCTTGAAGTATTTTCTCTTTGACCTGGGAGCTCTGGAATTTGGCTATAATCCTGGGAGTTTTCATTTTGGGGTCTCTTTCAGGATATGATTAGTGGATTCTTTCTTTTTCTATTTTGTCCTCTGGTTCTAAGATATCAGGGAAGTTTTATTTGATAATTTCTTGAAATATGTCTAGGCTCTGTTTTTAATCATGGTTTTCAGGTAGTTCAGTAATTCTTAAATATTCTCTTCTTGATCTGTTTTCCACATCAGTTGCTTTTCCATTGAGATATTTTCATATTCACATTTTCTTCTTATTTTCATTCATTTGACTTTGTTTTATTGTTTCTTGATGTTACATGGAGTCATTAGCTTAAAGCACTTTCTAATTTTGAAGGAGTTCTTTTCTTCAGTGAATTTTTGTACCTTTTTTTCCCATTTGGCCAATTGTACTTTTTAAGGAGTTCTCTCTAGTGAGTTTTTTGTGCCTTTTTTACTATTAGGCCAATTCTGTCTTTTAAAGTGTTAAAGTCCTGGCAGCTAGATGGCACAGTGAATAGAGAACCAGCCCTGGAGTTGGGAGGACCTGAGTTTAAATCCAGTCTCAGACACTTGACACATTTACTAGCTGTATGACCTTGGGCAAGTCACTTAACCCCAATTGCCTTGCCTTCCCCCCTCCAAAAAAGAAAAAAGAAATGGGGGCTTTCATTATCATCCTGGTCCAACCAACTGTTTTACTCACCTGTCTCCTGCATTCAACCCTTCTGATGAGTATGGACAGGAGGCTCAGAGAGAGCATATGAGGGGAATGATACTCTGAACTCCCCTGAGGGCCAACTATGCTGGCTGCCCTTTTCCCTTTGGCTCTTCTCCCAACACTTTTGATATTTGGTGCCCCTCTCCTCACTCCCTCCCCCCCCCCCACCCCATCCTCTCTCCAATTGTGAGAGCCTAAGAATGAAAATTGATTTATGGCACTATGTAAAGTGTTTTACATCTGTTGCATTTGATTCTCAAAACCACCATTGAAGTAGGTAGTGAAAGTAATACTACCTTCATTTTACAGAAGAGGAAACTGAATTCAAGGAAAGTGAAGGGATTTGTTCATGGTCTCAAAGTTTTTAAATATCAGAACTAGGATTAGGACCTAGGTCTCCTGACTACAGGTCTAGCATTCTTTCCATTATACCCCATTCAAGCTGGGCTATGAACTTTCCATAGCAACTTGAGTTGGGGGCAGTCCAAGTATGGCTACAGGCAGCCACTTGCTTAAGAAGTACAGCTGGGCACAGGCAGTGGTTATCGTAGTTTGGTTTCCTGAGAAGGAAAAGGGATAGAAAAGAGGGAGAAAAAGGTAAGTGAATTGAGAATGTGGAGAAAATTGATAGACTGCGATGGCTATCAATGAATATATTTGCAAAACTTTATTAAGCCATGCTTGCAAATTCTTTTGGATGTCCAGCATGTATCACTGATCTCTCTGCAATCTCATGTCTGATCCTCTAAAACTGGTTTCCTGTGTTTTCTTGGTTTAAGGAGGAGCCGAAGAAGGTTTGCTTCACATATGACCTGTTCCTGAATCTGGAGGGAAATCCGCCCGTGAATCATCTTCGTTGTGAGAAACTGACTTTCAACAACCCCACCAAGGAATTCAGATCCAAGCTTCTGAGGGCAGGAGGGGTGAGTGCCCGAGGGGCTGGCTTTGAAACTTTTTCATTTTGCCAGGGAGGAGGCACCTGGTACTCTGTGAAATAGAAACTCTCCTAAGGCTGAAGTGTGTGCATGCGACATCATAAAGGTGATTTTCTGTTGATACTAAAACCCTGCCTTTCCTGGCTAGCAGATGGTGCCATTGACATTCCTCCTAGCTAGCTGGCTCCTCTCAGAAATTTAGCATTAGATTATTAGAACTAAAGAAGCCTTAAAAATCACATCGTTGGACCCCTTTCCCTCTTCCCATTTTATAGATAGAGAAGGTGAGACTGAGAAAAGAGCAAGTTATTAGCCAGGGCAATATGGTAAGTTAATGAGTGATCCTGATGACAGCACAGGACTTTTTTAGGGTAATCCCTAGGTGTCAGGCCCAAATGTTAGTATAGTCAACTCTGGATTTTTTTAGGAGCTGATTATCTAATTGGTGGATTATTGATGCTCTTTGTCTCCCCCTCACCTTTCTGGCTGCCTGCTGTTAAATTACTGCCAATGAATGGGATGGATGAAGAGAGAGAAGGTGAGAGGCTTGTCAGTCATTTTCCTAAGCCCTTGGTTTAGAGGTTCCTGGTGAGGCAGGTTCCTGGATCTGTGTTCAGTTTTAGGATGTTCCAAGTGGCTTCTCTGTGTGTTTTGCTGAGTTATCCATGTCCTTAGACTGTGTCAAAAGCTTCTAGTGACAGCTGTGTTTTATATTGGTGAGCTGTGAGAAGTGTCATGATTGCTTTGGCTTGTCCTTCTTAGTTTGCACGCCTCTGCCCTGCATGGAAGAATTGGTGATGCTGCTGTGGGGAAGGGAAATGTTGAAAGAGAGATATGCTGTGTTTTCAGGGGTTTTAGACCTTCAGGCTACAATTTTGACTTAGAAGTCATGAAAGGACAAAAGTCTTAGAGGCCTTGTTTGACTCTAGCTGAAGATCCCAGAAGGTGTTTGAACGTTGAAGGGCAAAATGGAAAAGCAGTGCCCAAAGTGAATGTCTAGGAATTGGAATGAAATGAAGCCTGTGGACTTTGAGAAGATTGTTCGTACTGTGTTCTTTTTTCGTCTTTATTTTCTTAGGGATTTAATTATAGATTATTATGCAAAAATGTTTCAAACCCAACGCATACTAGAAACCTTGATAGAGGAGAGACTGGAAGATTGGATGGATTGAAGACTAGAGAGAGGGATAAAATGATGGAGGGGTAAGGGGAAAAGAGACCAGGAGTAGAGAATAGAGTGAAGGAGAAAAATGGGGATTAAGAGGACTGTCATTTTTATTTTGTCAAAAGATATAAAACAAGAATCATAAAAAGACTAACATCACTCCCAATTCCCTGCACCTCCTAGAGTTCCCACTAGCAAGAGAAACTAAAACCAGCTTCCCTGCCCATTTAGGGGCGCCCAAGAAGACACTGGGGCTTGAGAATGACAGTTCTTCATGTTCATTACTGATGGAGAGCAAGAGTCCTCCTTCCATAGTTGTCCAGTGCTGTCAGTTTTTTTTTACCTTAAAAAGAGGGGAGGAAAAGGAAGGGGGCCAAGTTCATTGGTTAATGAGTCCCTCCTGCTGGCTGTGGGGATCTTTGCAAGGAGAGCCAAAGTCCAGGACTAAATGAGTCTGGGTGTATTTTCATAGTAGATGTTCACAACTTTTTCTCCAAAGTGCTTCGAGACCCTGATGTGCTACCTCTTCTCACAGGAAAGAAAGAGGTAGGAAGTAATAATAGCATCAGGAAGATGGGAAAATACAAGCCATAGCTTAGCCGATCTACAGGCCAACTCTTAACAGGTATCACTCCATCAGTAAGGAAGGATCCTGGGCTTGGGAATACAGAGCACTGGTATTCGTGGTCTTTGTCCTGGGTACAGCTGAGAAAGAAAGGAAGGCCTTGTTAGAACCTGGTTTGAATTACCTCTAACAAGGCCATTAAGGGCTGCAGCATGGGGGATAGTGGGGGAGGATGGGGGTTGTAACAAGTGGTTTCCATGCAGCTCTTTTCATCTAAAGCCAACCAGGCAAGCTAAGTAGCCACTGGTGCCCCAGAAGTGATGGCATAGACTTCTTTAAAGTCTATTACCACCAAAGCCAGCATCCTACAAAGAGGTTCTGTCTATATTCTATCTCAAGACTTACAGACCAGGAGGAATGAGTCTTCAGACCTACCACAGTACCTTGCTTCTAGTAGGCATTTTTCCTATTGAAATCTACGAAGGAGACTTCATTTTTACCTTGGTGGATAGCTTTGCCTTTAGCAACTTATTGTGCGTAAATAACCATTCACTTCTCAGGAACCTGTCAGAATTGAATAGACTGGTTTCTTCCCCTTAAGTCTCTGCCAAAAGGAATGAAACTAAATATTAAGCCAATAATTGACTTGTTTGCACATGTCCCCCAGGCCTTTCTGGCATGAGGCTCAGTTAGAAGTAGAATCAAACCGAATATTGACCATTCTGGTAGAGATATCACCAGCCCTGTGCCTCCACTAAATGGAGTCTGAAATACATGATTAATGATGTCTTCTCAAGCTGTGGGGTTTATTTCATTAACTCAATTGATTTTCTTTTTTAAAGGATTTTACCTTCGTGAAGAAAAATGGGGAAAAAAAAGTTTACTTAGTAAGATGTCAGAATTTTAGGGGGGTAAGGCAGTCATTTTGAAGGGAGAGAGTTGAGTTCAACTCTAAGTGGAAGGAAAAGACCTGTGATGGACAACCCAAAGAAGTTCAGGAACCTCAAGGAAATCTATGGATGAAGCAAAGGCCACAGCTGCTTAACTGGGGCTTCAGTTGCTCCCCTTGCATCTTGTCCCTGTGTCCGTTTACCACATCTCTTTTCTGGGAGTCTGTATCTGGGAGGGCGGGTGGGGGCTTAATTCTACATTTTATTTTCAGCTAACTGTAGTCATTCTGGTAGGAATTGCATGTGGATCAATTTCTTTCAACCACCTTTTTAGTGATAACTATTATGATACTATCATACTATCATGAATTTCACAATAAGACATGTCCTGATGACCCACTTTGGCCTCATGCTTTACAGTTTCAAAGTGTTTGGTGTGAGAGACCACACAAACCGCCTTTCCAATCATTCCTCTGGGCGCATGCCCTCCTCATAAGTGCTGTGAAGGAACTTTCTCCTTCAGTTTGGCTTCTTAGGTTAAATTTACTGATTTTGTTCACCATGGAATTAAAGGTGAGAGACTGTGTAATTAATGCTTCTTTGGCTGAATCAAGTTCTGAAAAGGCTTTTTCCAGTCTTTTTATTGTGCGTCTTGCTGTGACCCAGATTCTGGAGTGAGCAACAAATGTTATCTTTTAGCATTCAGGTAGCTAGCCCCTTCCCTGTTCGGCTTTCTGTGCCCATAATAGCTGACTTGGCAAACTTTCTTTCAGTTAGGGAGAAGTTTATGGGATGGATCCCCTGGGAGCTCACACTGGTGTGGTTGCCCTGGATCCTTTTAATTTCTTGTACATTTCCAACAAAGAGAGCATTGAAGAGTTCTTCTGTCTCAAGATCATATTGAAGAATTGCATTTGTAAAGAGAAGAGCTGAAGTGTCCTTCTTAAATCTGAGGATCTTGATTCCCCTCCTGATTCTTTCTCAAGCTTTTGCTGTATGTTCTTGGACAAGTCACTTTACAATTTCTTTGTTTCTCAGTCATCATCATCTACCTGAAAAATCAGGTTGCTTGCCACCTAAGTTAGATCAGGCATATGTGGGACTTCATAGGTTGTTATTCATCTGTTCAAGTTTAGCAGAAGGCATTATAAAACTCCTTATTGCTAGTATTTATCTAGCTTCTCATTGTCTTCCTGAATTGTGTTTCCAGTTGCAAAAACAAAACAAAAGTCAGATTAATTCTTCAAAATCTTTAATTCTTCAGAATCCCCCATAGCACTCTTTCTGGAACATCTGTTTCAAAATGTGCTGCACTTGGTACTTCAGTGTGTCTCAGAGCTCATGTTGCCTATTTCCTGGCCACAGCAATCCATCTGTCTTTCCTGGTAGGACTGGCATATAGCAGTACACCTCATCACCCTTCATTTTGAGTGCTGAGAATTAAGTTAATGACATTAACAGAGATGTCTGACTTATCAGGAGGAAGTAGCCCATAAACTACCCTTTCCCTTGCCTATGAAGGAGACTTCCAGGTGCTTTTAGCTGTTGCTGATACAGCACCTATCTCCTCCCATTTGGGTTTCCACTCTTCTCCTTGCTCATTGATAATATCTGTCTCTTCTTTATTACTAGGTGATGGTAATGCCAGAAGGAGCAGAAACGGTATCCAGGCCCAGTCCTGACTACCCCATGTTGCCCACAATACCACTCTCTGCCTTCTCAGATCCCAAGAAGACCAAACCATCCCATGGCTCCAAGGTTAGTGAGGCTGGAGACACAGTCATTTGGGAGCGTTGTGGCCCAGCTGCTGGAGGGTTCCTGTATTAAGTGCAATTCCCTCAGGTGTAGTCTGATTCTGAGTTTCTGGAATGCCCTCCCCTTGGCATCTTCCCTCTTTGCTCTCTCCCTGGCTTGGGCTGTACTTGTCTTTGAGTAGTTTCTCTACCCAGAGTAATAGGCTTTCCTGTTTTTGGAAAAAATGACTGGACAGAGTAGTAAATGCTCCTTTTTTTATGTTCAGCTTAAAATCAGCAGTGCTGCACATTCCTACATGAGAGACCTTGGGCTGGCATCTTTCATCATCCTCAGTGTTCAGGGGTTCTTTTTTCCTTCTGGAGTATCTCCACAAGACTTCTCAGATCTCCTGAGCTACATACACATAGTTGTTAGATCAGTACTTTAATGCCAGGCCCATGAGTTATCACATGTGGTGTTAGAGATGCTTCTGCAGCATTGCTTTTTCAGTAATGACTGAAAACTTGTTACAAAAAACTGTTGAGTTTGGGTGGATAAAGAGTAGAATACAACATATCTCACTTAATTCCTTACCCTTGGGGATATACAAAGTGTAGTTAATAGAGTCCCATGTCTTATTTCAGGTCGACTTGGATTTCCTTCTATCTTCCCAAATCATCCCTGTCTGAATAAACATATGATACAAGCTTATGAGATCAACCCTTAGAAATACCACTTGCTATTACTATATAAATACAAACTTCTCAATGTTCATTTGTCATCCACAGTCTGCTGCACCCATTTTCCCTTCACTTAAACCCTCCCTAATAGCTGAGCTACATTCAATCTTTGAAGCAACTATATCTCTCCTTGTCACAACAGTTAACAAACTAGTTGATTTAACTTCTTTCTAGCTTTCTTATGTCTTTTACCTTTTGAGTAGTTAGAAAAACAAAAGAGCCAACATAAATGAGGTTATGGTGCCTTATCCTACAGAAGAGGCTATTTGTACGAAAGAGCTACAGTGATCTAAGTCAGTGGGAACTTCTTAGGTGTCTTACTTGGATTTTTTTCCCCCTGAGATGCCAGTCATATGGCTCTAAATTTCTCCTTCAGATATAAAGATTAGAGCAGACAATAATTGAAGCCACCTCCAATCTGGAGAATATATGAGAGAAAACAGGATGTGCCTCTTGATTAAACACTTGAGGGATGTTTTTGATAGAGCATTAGTGGGCAGGATGGATGCACATATCTGGAATTTTCTCTACTGTGGACTCTAGTGATTCATCTTTGTCCTCATGGCCTGACTGTAGAAGAGAGGGAATTCTTCTCTCACCGAGGATCTTGTCATTTGAGTATTTTCTATATGTCATTTATATTTTCTGACCAGAGTCTGTCCCCATATTCCTGTAACATATGCAGTGGCTAATTGATCATTCTGAGATCACCCCGCACCACTTCTGTGTTGAGAAGGGTCTAGTCCTGAGCCAAGGAAGAAACGGCCCACCTAGACGGTTGAATCTGTGGTTGTCATTTAGCCAAAGCTGCATTGTCCAGGAGAATGACCATGTTTCATGTTACCATGACGTACCTCCTTCCAGGGGTCCCTTGCCCTTGAGAGAAAAGGTCTTGAGATATATGAACTTCTAACTGCAGCCTCCCCAAACCAAGTGAATTATCAGTTGCCTACTTAGAAAAATTCAGAAATGAAGCAAGCTCACATTCACTACTTCCCATGTAAAAACTTTCCCTCTTGACCTGGCATTTCTCAGCAGTGGCATTTTAAGTCAAGCCCTGATTATAACCATCTGAGAAGTAGATTGGCTCAAGTAGTCCCATCTCTCCATCTTGTCAGGAACCATTAGTCCTTTGAACTCTCTTTTCAGACTGTCTCTTTGTGAGCCCATAGGCTTTCTACAAGAGAAAAACCTTAATTTCTTCTGGTTTCTTGGAGTGCTTATTCTTTTTCTACAAATGGGACCAAGTGGTGTTGAGGGGTCATTGCAAGAGATAATGGGTGAGGAGAATGCTTAGAGGATGCCTTTCTGTAGCTCTTCTTATCTTTCCTTTCCTATTTCCATTCCCTTGGACAACTACAGGAATTTAGTGGCTGAGCTCCCTATATCCTTTTTAGCTATTAGTAGGCAGGGAAGGAGAAACCCAGTGACTATAATCCCAACTAGGTGACTTCTGTCTCCCTTAAGATCCACCCCTGGCAAACCTTGAGAAGGCTGCACAGGAAGTAGGAATTGGCATAGTCTATTCAGTTGGATAAACTAAGAGGTGAACTTGAACCCTGTGTAGACTATGGGATTCTGTCATAATTATCCTAAGCTAATCTAGTTAGTAAGCAGTTAACCCTATGTCACCACTAGCAAATCCTGGACCTTCATGACTTACTGGGCCTTGGTTTTCTCCTTAAAAATAAAGGATTGTACTGGATGACCTCTAAGGCTCCTTTCTGCTCAAAAAACTATGCTTCTCTCATGATGAAAGAAGCTAAATTGATAGTGTTTATTAAAACAATGGTAGAGAGCTCTTTGTTTCTATAGTCCATTGTTTCTTTTCATTATGGAAGGTATAAAGTAGACACTAGTCTGGTTACAAATGGTTCCTGGCCATTGGCCTGGTAACCTTCCTGGTAAACCAACAACAGGACCTCTCTTCGTTGACCTCTTTGTGGACAAGAATTCCACCTGGTGACTGCAGCCCAAGCTGTTAATGGATGAGTCTTCAGAATTCTCAAGTGAAGACTCGTTGATCGGATTCCAGTGGATTGTGTTGAGTGACGTAAGAGTTGTTAACGTGTACAGGGTTGTTTTGGGAGATTAGCACACAGAAGATTACGGGGAAATGAAGTATATCTAGATTGAGCCAAGCATGGAGGTACTGTTTATCCTGTTGCATGCTGGTCTTTCTCTTCCCTCCAGAAGTGGGGCTGTTTTCATGGGATTGGGACCAGTAAACACAAAGTCCTTGACTTTGGCAGAAATGCCTAAATGCCTTGGGAAACCTCAGCCATGTGAAAGTACCCTTATTAGCTTAAAGCCTAAGGATTGAAAAGTAAAGGGGGAGGGGGACTTTTAAAAAGAGATCATTATTAGTGGTAAGAACAATGTGCATTTTGTTTGTAATAGTCTCATTTTACAGAACGAGCATAGAAATCATTGAACTATCTACCTGCCTGCTTATGCTCTAATAGCCAGATTTTGAACTCAGGTTTCCTGGCTCATAGTCCAATACTGTTTATGCAGTGCTTCCTTTCCTACTAGTTTCACTTGGAAGCCTGAGTACTGGACTTGAATGATTATAAATTGTTTAGATCTGATGTGGGAATTTGGGGGTGTTTAAGTGGAAGTCCTTCAAGAGAGAAATAGACTGCTCCTTCTACTCTGTCCTTCCCTGCTATAATTTCCCTCAGCCTTAGTTAGATTGCAAGGATGATCCAATTGACTAGACCCCTGAGTGAGCGTAGAGATCATGCTGCTTTAATATTCAGATGAACTTTCCTGCCTTTCTTTTCTTCTCTTTATTAGAGCACTCTCCCCCAATCCCAGGAGCTGGTGGATGACACCTTCATTAAAGTATCTCCTTTCTTTAGCTTGGGCCCAGCATAATAGTAATAATGATTTTCCCAATAACTTCTAGCCTTCCTGCCCAAGTTAATTGGAGGAGATTCTGGCCTTGGCTGTCTCTCTATTTATTTGTCATGTAGTACAGACAGAGTTTTCAGGAGAATAACAAAGAATTGATCATTGATGTAATTGATTGGCTATAATTTTTAGAACTAATAAGGAATTGCCATCATTATCATCAGTTCAGTTCAACTCAAACATATATTAAATACCTGCTGCATACAGACACTGTGCTAGTTGCTAAGGCTACAGAGAGGGCTAAGATATAGTCTGTGCCCTCTAGAGGTTGGCGGCCTAACTGAGGAGCAAGGACACATGCACATAAAAAGAGAGCAAGCTGAGAGCCAAGTTAAAACACCTGTGGGTCAAGGACTAAGACTTAAGATTTCTTTATATCCCTCACCTCAGTCTCAGCACTAAGTACAGCACATTTTTCTATACTGAGGTATTCCTTAAGGGTTTGTTGATGGAATGGATTATGGAGTTGAAGAAGAACATTCTTTGAGATCTGGTGGGGAGGAGGAGATGGTTTTGAGTTAAGAGTAGGACTTGGATCTGCCAAAAAGAGGAGGGAGAGGGAGAAAGGGAGTGAGAGAATCATTTCTGGTAGGCCACACCACGTAAGTGAGCTAAGGTGCAAATGTGCATGATGTAGCCTGGAGCCAGTGACTAAACCAGGCTTGGCAGGAGCAGTCAGCCTGTAAGGAGGAGCTGTGAGGGAGAAGGCTGGAAAGGTAGGTTGGGGTCAAATTACAGAGGGCCACCTACACCTAGCCAGGAGATGTCAGCTTTTTCCTCTGGACAATGGAAAGCCACTGAAAGTTTTTGAGCAGGAGGGGATGGTGGTATATATGTGGCTTTATAAAGTAGGCCTTTAAAACAACTGACATAACATTTGCACTCCTTGAAATCTTCAGGAAATGTCATTGCAGCATATATGGAAGTTTTAGCCAGAGGCCTTCAGAGATCTGCTAAGACTTCTTTATAATTTAATTTGCTGACTGACTGTTGCACTTTGGGGTAAATGTTCTCTAGCCAACCCTGAACTGGATAGTCTACAGTTTTCTTGGGAGTGTTAGGGAGGAGGGAGGGGTGGTAAAAGTAAAAGATACCCTTCTTCTTAGGCAGTTTCTTTCCAGGGGACATCATTTGACTTTTTTTTCCTCCTGTATTTCAGGATGCAAATAAGGAAAGTGGTAAGGCCTCCAAGCCCCATAAAGTGACCAAGGAACACCGAGAGAAGCCAAGGAAAGACTCTGAGAGCAAAGGCTCCTCCAAAGACCTGGATCGTGAACAGACTAAGCCACCGAAGGATAGCTCCCGGAAACCGCCTGAGAATAAATTGCCTAAGGAGGAGAAAGTGCCTCCAAAAGCAGCTTTCAAGGAACCAAAACTGGCAGTAAAGGAGACCAAATTGGAAAATATGTCTCCAAAGGGTGGGCCCCAGCCTGAGCCTAAGCCTTCCAGCAAGCGGCCTGCCAATGTGGACTCACCAAAGCCCAGCGCCAAAAAACAAAAAAAAAGCAGTTCCAAAGGGGCAAAGAACATCATGGCAACCTCTCCCCGGACGTCATCTTCCTCATATCCGGACAAGAAGCAGACTAAGGAGAAGATGAATGCCAAAGCTGAGAAGGTAAAATCAGAGAGTGAACCCAAGGAGATCAAAAAACCTGTGGATCTGGAAGAATCAAATTCTGAAGACGAAGCTTCCTTCAAGTCCGAGGTGAGGATGGCTTCTTTCCTTCCTTTAGCTGGTCATCTCCGAAATATTCTGCCAGCAAAGAAGGGCGTTCACAACCAGGGTCCATGCATAGAGCAGGCCCAGGCACAGAATAAAGGAGAATAAGCTCTTCAGTTTGGGCAGAGGGACAGATACCTTCTGATTTGTTTCCTGGATGTCCAGGTGCTCTTAAAGCTAATTAAATAGGAGATAGGAGGATGAAATCACATCATAACCTAGATTAAATAATCTTGCTCTGTGTAATGTTGGGGAAAAGCAAATAAGCAGAGGCGCTAAATGAGTGTTTGTATCATATTCTGAAAATCCCCCTGAATTACCAGCTGCTTGCTATGCTTTCTTCTCACCTTTACACAAGCTTGGCCTGCCATAAGATTTAACACTTGAAGGAACCCAGTGGGCCCAGACTGCTAATTTCACAGATAAGGAAACTGAGATCCAGAGAGAATAGTCCAGTACTCTTTATGCAATGCCCCCTTTCCTACTAGTTTCCCTTGGAAGCCAAAGTACTGGACTTGAATGATTATAAATTGTTTAGATCTGATGAGAGAATTGAACTGACTAAGCTCATATAAGTAGGAAGCAGAGCCAAGATTCAAAACTTTAACTCCAGATTCAGTGTTCTTTTTCTGCACTGCTACCTTTCTTTGGAAACTCTTCTCTAGTTCTCTTCCCACTAAATAGAACCCTCCAGTTGGTCTATGCATTGTGCTTTCCATTTCCATGATTATATTTTGGTAGAAAAAGCCCTGGATTTGGAGTCTAGAAAACCTAAGTTCACATCTCAGTTCTCTTGGGCTTGTGTGACAATGGGCAAGTAATCTTCCTTCTTTGGACTTAGTTTCTTCCTCTAAAATGAGAGAGATTGACTAGATCAAGGGCTTTGTGTTGAGTGGTCTTTACATTTTTAGATACAGTAAAACTTTATTTAAAAGTGCAAAAGCCATTCCTTGGGAGCAGTATAAAGACAGGAAATGGACCATAGTTTACCAACCCCTAGATTAAATGATCTCTAAGGACTGTTTCCTTCCTAATGATGGGAAGAAACCAAAATAATCTCAGGTGTTTTGTGAACTTGATGGTTGATGTAAAATTCTTGTCTCCAACTCTTATAGTTGGATATGTCTTGGATAAGGTGGGACTGTATTATATAAAGTCATGTGACTAATGGCTTAACAAACACCAGAATTCATACAGCCTTCAGAGCTGACACTTTGGCTGGCATGTACCTATTAAAACAAGACTGCCATTACTCAAAAGAGACCAGGCACTGGGGCTTGCAAAGAGAATGAAGACATCACTGCCCTCTAGGACAGGGACTCTACCAGCCTTGTTGGGGATATAGGACATCCATATGAAAAGATAAGTAACTGTCAAAGGCCGGGTGTACTGAGGTCCCATCACTCTGAACCTCTGGGGACCTACCACCTTTGAGCTGGAAGGATGATCAGGCCCTATTTGGGATTTCTATCAATCTGTTCTCTCTTCAGTGTCTATACTTTCTCCCATGGCGTTAACTTTTATCTTCCTGTGTGGGAAAGTGCACACTCACTGAATTTGGAATCAGGGAATAAAAATCCTGGCTCAGCTACTTAAACACTTAACTGTATAACCTTGAACAAATAACTTTCTCAGCCTCAGTTTCTTTATCTATAAAATAAGAGGGTTGGTCAAGAAGACCTTGGAGAGCCCTCGCAACTTTCACTCTATAAATCCTGGATTTTCCCATGAATCCTTTGTAAAGGATCTTTCCAGTATTGTAGAAGCCTCCTTTTTTTCTTTGCCTTTTTTTTTTTGGCACATTTACTGGACACTTGTGCAGATTACTACTACTGTAACTTCCCTGTTGCTGCAAGACTGACTTACTTCCTTTTCCAATTATACATTAGATTTTGTATGATCAGAGTATATATGTGTTCATACATTCCCTTACTACTTTGTGCATGCACGTAGTTACAGTTACATTGGTAATATATTGCATCCGCCTTACACAAACCAGAGTCTCTCCATCGTCCTTTAAATCACTTGTAATTTTTTACATTGTACTAATACCTAACTTTGTTACGACCAAACACTATTATCTACCTTGATGAAACTGATAAACCTTTCATTATAGTATTCTGGAGGGTTTTTACATACATTTTCCCAGTGGATTTTCACAAAATGCAGATGAGAAAGATGTGATTTCCTCCTTATTTTTTACATGAGGAAACTGAGGCTCAGAAGAGAAGTGACTTGTCCAAGTTCACATTAATAAGTAAGCAGCAGAGCAGAACTATACTCCAGGTCTCTGAAGTCTTAATTCTGCCCACTTTATCTTTCTAATCTCTTACATGTCATAGCCATTTAGTGAATGAATGAATGAATTTATCATCACCTGCCTTCTTCATCATCCTTGGTTCTTTGGGACTTTTAAACATTTCCAAGAATTAAATTTATCTTTAAAGGGCAAAGATTTTGCCACCATTGAGTCTGTTTGAAAGCATTACTTACAGGTACCAAATTCCCCTTCTAAGGGAGGCCTGCCAGACGTTGAGCAGTCGGCATCCTCATTGGACTAATCATACAGCATCCCAGGTTAACTGTTTTGAAAGAATTGGTGCTCATTACGATGTTTTAATAAAGTCTGGAGAGGAGGAGCAAAACTAGCCATATGAGTTTGTATCATATATTGACCTTTAACTGCCCTGCACACTCAGTATGCCACAATTGAGTACCAAGTTCATGCTTTTGATCATGGTAATGAAGATGTATGGTGGGACCTTAGGGAGCATTGCCTACAATGCCTAGGCTTACAGTGGTGCAGCTTACAGATGTTGTGCTGGCAAGTAGCATTGGAGAGGGCTGAATGTGGGGCCTGAGTTAGAGCCCCATGGGTACCGCCACAGGCTTTGCCAAGCCAGCAATGGATCTTCCTCTTAGTAAGGGGGAGATAGAATTATAAAGCTGCTTCTTAGATAGCTCTTGGTGTCTTCATGTCTAAACATAAGCCCGTTTTCATTCCTTTTTACCATGTAGATTTGGTGGGGTCCCAGACAAGAACTGGCTCAGTTATATTCAGTTGCCAGCCAAACTCTAGTTGCTCTTTTTTTCTTACCAAGGATTCTGTTGGGGATAGAAGAATCTCACCTGGAGATTTACTCTTCCAAGTTAAAAAAAAAAAAAAGAATCATTGCTTTATGTAGACCTTGTTTGGAAGAAGTGGAATGGGAACCTGCTAGCATAGAGATTCCTAATTTTTTTTATGTAGTGGGCCCCATTGGCATTTTGTTGCAGTCTCATTACTAAGGTATGGATGGCAGTGCAATATAGTGGATAGAGTGCCAGCATCAGGAAGAGCTGGGTTCAAATGCTGCTCATGCCACTAGCTGTGTGATCCTGGGCAAATCCACGGGGTCCTCATCTTTAAAATTGTGGAGTTGGGCTAATTGGCTTTTGAGGCTACGATGCAATGTCTCTGAAAGGATTATACTCACTTTGAACAAGTAATAATTGTAGTAATAATGATAATTTCTGTACATCTTTAGATTTGCAAAGTGTTTTCCTCATAGCAGCCAATCCCTAGTATTGCACAACCATGCAGGAATCACTGTATTTCTTGAGCAGATAAATCAGCAAAGGCTCAAAGAAAGGAGGTAACATTCCTAGGGTCACACAGAATTACTACTTTATAAGTGATTTTGCATCGCTTTTCATATTCTGTAGTGGGGCCATTGAAAACCAAGCTGAGTCAGAGAGATAGTGACTGAGTTTTTTTTGTCCCTGTATACTTAGAGCTGAGATTTCTGCAGATGTTAGGTGATCATTTAAAGGCTATTGCTTCATGTCAGGCAAGAGTTCAAGCTGAAAATTATGAAAGCCACCATGACATATCTATCAGTGGACAGACAACTCTGCTTCCTGTAGTGTAGACCTGTGCATTAGTATTTGGAAAAGTGGGACCCTTCTGCTATGATTTCAGTGACATCTAGCCACTCTAAGAACTTCCCTCCCTGGTAATTTTGCTTTTGTCAGTGAACATTTGGGGTTCTTGTACATGCTAGGGAAAGCAGAGATGCTGCCCAAACCCTTGCAGACTGGCTGAAGAGCCACTTGGAGATGATTTCCCTTATGTTCAGGAAAATAGCTTTTCCTGTCCTAGAGCTTTTAAAGTGGAAAGGACCTGAGAGAACATCAGGTCCTTGCTGCCACCACTTGGAGGAATACCTTCAACAGCTTCTCTGATCAGGAGGGGCTCAGCCAGCCTCTGCTTGTACCCCTCTGGGGACTCTTGAGGCAGCCTCTTCCACAAGAGGACAACTCTTGGTGTTACTGAGTTTTGTCTGCTATTCCTATACATCTTGTGTTCCCTTATATTGTGCATGTTGCTTCCTTCATGTAAGCTTTTTGAGGACAAGCACTATCTTGTTCCTGTTGTCCTTTCCATAGCGCTCAACACAGGACCTGGAGCACTGCAGACATTTAAGAAATGGTTGTTGAATAAGGATCAAATTAATGAATTGAACTTACTCTAATGACCTAGGAAAGTTGCATCAAGGCAGATTTAAGCTTACTTTCTCCCTCCTCTTTCCTCCCCCTCAAAAAAAAAAAAGATATTAAAATAAGAGGTATTCAAAAGCAGAATGGGTTAATCTGTTTATTAAGTGATTAACGTCTGTATAGTGCCTTAGGATTTGCAGGTGCTTTACAAATGTTATCTCCCTTCAGCCTCACAACTCTGAGAGGCAGGTGCTACTATTTTATAGTTGAGGAAACTGAGGAAGACAGCACTTAAAGGACTTGCCCAGGATCACATAGTAACTCTCTGAAGCTATATTTGAACTTAGATCTTCCTGACTCCAGGTCCACTGCTCTATCCCTTGTGCCACCTTGGTACTATTAGGTGGTGAACTGCTCATTACTAGAGATCTTCAGGTGGAGGCTATGTGACTACTAAGTTGAAATGGAACAGAAAAGATTCCTGTTCAGGTCAGGACTAGACTAGAACTAGCTTCTCTACAAATTTTCTTGCAACTGTGAGATTCATTGATTTAATAATCCTTTATGATCAATAGAGAAAAGGTACTCTTCAGCAGCAGTGAATATACTAGGCCCGTAAAGGAGGAGCCTGTTAAGTAGCCTCACTGTTCTTCTATATTTTTAGGGTGACTGGGCAGTTAGTCTTCCAAATTCCAAAAGGCCTCATGACTCACCAGGTATGAAGACCTGCTTGTCAGTATCTTTCAGGACATGTTCTGGTTTGCTGAAGTTCAGGCTACTGCCCTAGAAATGTAAATGTGGGCCTACACAGGCCACTACTTTTGGTATTGTGGGACCTAAGTGTCCCAGTCAGCCAGTTTAGATTTTAAAGATGTGCAGAAAATGGGTGCAAGGGCTGGCAACAGTGGGTGAATATAAAAGTATCATAGTTCTTTAAAGACAGTATCAGAAATATGGAAGCTCAGAATGAGTAGAGACTGTCCCAGGAAAGCTAAAGTTAACAGATATCAGGGCATTTTTTTTTCTAACTACATTAGGAAATGGGAACCAAAGAAGGGTTAGGACTGCTTCAAAGGGTGAATGGGATGATGGAAAGAATATAGAACTTACTTTGCATTTGTTTTCTTTGCCAAGGAGAAAGATCTTTGGATGGGAATGTGTAGGATAAAACTAATGAGGAACTGATCCCCATGATAAGACAGAACCCAGCTACCCCTTGAGGAATTCTGGTTATCTGGCTCAGATGAGCTACTTTTTAGGTAATGAAAGAACTAGTAGATGTTACTGTTCAGCCACTGTCAGTAATCTTTGGTGACTACAAATAATGGATGCTAAGCAGATCCCTCTCCAGGGCCTTTGTGCTCAAGATCTCAAGGGAACTGCTAAATCAACACTAGTTGATAATTCATTATTCGGATTTCATTCTGCCAACTTGTGATGGCTTATGGCCGTACCTCTGTTTGAAGTCCTTAAACATCATGAAACCTCACTATGGGTAGAAATACTGAGTTGAAGGAGGTCCCTTATACTCAAAGATCCTCATCCTGCTTTTCAGTTTGCTAAGGGGAATGTGATATTTCCTTATATTCTTGCTTGAGGGCCCAGAATTTAGTCTTGGAAGGAAGTCTCTGAAAGATGCTTACTGACATCTGGTGGTCATTAGCAATTAAAAACTATAGTCCTTTTCTTGTCTGGGATAAAATGCTCTTTTCACTGACATAGAAAATAGTGCCTTTATAAGTTAGTGAATAATGACATGGGCATGCTCGTGTGTGTCCTCTATAGGTCAAGGAAGGTCATCAGCACTGCAGGCTTTAGGGGGAGAGGGCCTAACTCTAGGCAAAACCTCGGGTTCCATTAGATGTCAGTTGTTTGGCACATGGACATCTGTTGGCTGTCAAGTGTATGTCCAAGTCAGTGGACTGGGCATCTTTTGCTAAAGCCTTTGTCACAGTTGGCAGAAGAAAGTAAAGCATGAATCGCAGTGACTGGGCTTGTGAAAGCCATATTCTTACATATTCTACATTCCAACCAAACTGGTCATTCCCTGGCTCCACTTCCCATCTCACTCTTAGCAATCTATGTACCTTTGCATGTGTTATTCCTCACACCTGGGAATGATCTCCCTGTTCTCACCTCTTGTTGAAATCCTTCAAGCCTCAACTCAGTTCTCACCCTCTCCTGAAAAAAGCACTGGGTCTGGAGCCCCAGGACTACATTCAGATCCCAGCTCTGAATTCTCTGTGTCACCTTGGGTAAGTCACTTACCTTTCTTCATCTGTAGATGAAGGGAATTGGGCTATCTCAGTTCTAAGGTACCTTCTAGCTCTAAATCTATGATCGTGTAGATCATTCATCGATTCTGACTCAGCCTGGTGAAAAGCCAAAAGCAGTTCTAGTCTCTCCTCAAATCTTTTATAACAGCACTGTCTTTTCTAGATCACATTCTGCCTTTGTGTAGGTGGTATATTCTACAAGCTTCTTGATAGCAGGAACTGAGTCTTAATAAAATTCACATTTACATATCATTTTAAGATTTGCAAAGCATTTTATTTACCTGATCTCATTTGATACAGCTGTCTTGTGATGTGAGTGTAGCTATTATCTCCATTTTACAGATAACAACTGAAGCTCAGAGAAGTTATCCCAGGGTCATATAATTATCGGTATCTTTTTTTAACCTCATCTCCCTGTGTCTGTCCATCATCATGCTGTGCATATACGTCACAGAAACTTCATAAATGGTTTTTTTAATTTGGTACACTGACCCAGAATGGGGAAGTGACTTGCCCAGGATCCATCAGTTTGCCTATGACTGAGTCTGTCATATCAAGATTTACACTGCTCCAAAGCCCATAAGGACAGAGATTTCTCAGCTGAGGACAGTAATGTCAGAGTTTGATTGCCTGCTTGCAGAAGGGTTGCCATTCTTTCTGGGGAGACAGGTCTCTAGCTTTTCTTAACTCTAAGGGTACTAGGTTGGCTACATAAAATATGATGCAGTCATGCCCAAATGCCTGTGCTATTAGATATACTCCAGTTGTCTCTTTGTTCTACTGTGGATTGAAAGATTAAGATTCTTTTTCCTTTTATTTCCTTTTTATGGGGGGTGAAGTCTGTCCAGTCCAGCCCTTCCAACTCCAGCTCCAGTTCGGATTCCAGTTCAGATTCGGATTTTGAACCGTCTCAGAACCACAGTCAAGGTCTGTTACAAAGAAAGGATTATCAGTAGATATGATTATGAATGTATTTTTAATAGTTTTTGAAATCCAAAATTTACTTGTTATGCCTAGAGCATGGGGAAATCCTCTGCTCCCATCCTGGCCACAGCAGAGGACCAGATGGGAAAGGAAAGAAGAGAGCTGTGTTTTGACACTCAAACAAAGGTTCTTCAGAAAGTAACCTCATAGAGTTAACTACCAGAGCATTACACATGGCAGGTATAGCCTTGCACATTGCTCAAGTGAATCAGCCCTCATTCTGTGTGTGTGTGTGTGTGTGTGTGTGTGTGTGTGTGTGTGTGTGTGTGTGTGTGTTTTAAAATAGCTGTTCTCTTTGAATGAATTAAAAGTCCGCAGGTAAATACAAAGAATGATTCAGTGTTCAAAGGCAAAAAATACCCCTGCTAAAGGAACTTCATCACCAAAACCAAAAGGTTTGGGGGGAGTGTTTTTTGTGTACCAGATATATCTAAGTGGTAGGCAAAGTTTCAAGAAAGAAGGCCAAGCCCCAGTGACTACATTGCCAACACATTTATTGTACTGTGCATGATGTGTCCACATTAAACTTTGCAAACAGAATTATATAAGAGGGGAGCTCCCAAAGCACTAATCTGGAGATGACCATAGGTACGGCAGATCACTTAAAAATGTGTGACGATTTCATATTTTATGTTTTTGCCAAGAACAGTAAGGTAAAGTCAGGGTGGTGGAATCACCCCATGGAACAGGTGTCTTTTTCTCCACGCTGGGTTGAAGCAGCGCTTGTGCATGGAGGCCTGTTGAATTGATGCTTCTGGTTGTGACTGGGCCAAGTGCCAGAAGTGATCCTGAATCCTGTTTCTTTGTCAGTACCATTTTATCGTTAGCTGACTAAAGTGGTGGGGTGGCTCCTTTATTGTCCAAGATTAGCTCTGGTTTACGTCCATTGAGCCACCAGAACCAGACTGTCTTCTTTGGGCTTGTCAGTTTTCAGCCCAAGCCTACTATCTAGCCATTTGCCTACTTACTTGCCTAAAACCATTGTCAATAGACACCAATAATTCAAGCATGAAATTATCTAGATTTTAATTTAAATGGTTTGGTGATTTGGGGGAAAATGTTCACTTCCCTTGAGACATTTACATAGTAATGCTAACATCTTGTCATTTATTTTCTGATGATTCTGCCTTCCCTCAAAGCTCACTGAATTCAGACCACAAGAAAATGGAGTTTTTCTTACAAGGTGCTAGTTGAAAATAATACTCTATTTTCTTCTACAAAATGACTAATGGAAATATATATGATTGCACATGTATGACCTATATCAGATTGCTTATTTTCTCAAGGAGGGGGGAAGGGGGAAAGAAGGATAGAATTTGGGACTCAAAATTTTTTTTTTAAAAAGTGCTAAAAATTGGTTTTCACATGCACTTTGAGGAAAATAAAATATTATTTAAAATAATAATAATAATATTCTAGCATCCTTCTTATGTGGAGAGAGAGGTCCTTATAACCAACCCATGGGAAAGCCAAAGCTTTGAACAACCTTCCTAGAGAATCTGTTCAAAAAATGACAGGTTTACTAGAATCTTCCCTCAAGATGAACATGTGTGTAATGGGGAGCTTATGGCACAGGGTTCTCATGGGGTGTTGCTTTCCTGACATGCCCTCACTTCTTGATTGCCAGGCCCCCTTGCATCATTATGAGGGAGTCCACAGTAGTTGAGAGTTCCATTCATCTTAAACTTTCAAAGCTGGGAGTTACTCCAATTACCTGGTCAGCCTCTTGACTGACCCTCTAAACAGGTTATGTCAGACCAGAAGCTTTTCTTTCTTACATTTTTGGCTGAGGATTTCTCTTCCTTGGCTTTCAGGGTTCCACTTGTAATTCTATCACTTAACGCTGAAAGTAGTTATTAGGTTAAGAATCCTGATAATTTACCTTTTATATGTTGCTGTCGATCCAGGGTTGGGGAAACATCAAGTCATAGAACCTTTGAGAGAAAGAGAACCTGAGAGCCAACCCTCCTATCTGATACGTTGAAACAGAACCATGTAACCATGTGAAATGAAGGCTTTATGTCTCTTTGTTGTTATGGTAACAAGAGTATAAACCAAATGTCGTTTGTAAGGAATGGAGAGTTGTTTGCCTCTCAGCAGAGGTGATACTTTACTAGGAGTGGATGGGATCACCCAGTGGAGATGTAAATAGTGACCCAGACCAAGAGAGGCCCATTTCATTTGCCATCAGAGTGAGAGCACTGCAGGACAGCTTATGAGATGCATTGCTCTCTGTTCTCCCTAGTTTGGGAGAGGGAGTGCTTGCCATTTCTCTCAACCTCACAGCACACATTGGGGTTTCTGGCCTGAATGCTTCAGCTAAGAGGAATGCTTCCTTATTATCCTTCTAAACTATGGTGATAGTATGTCACCATGGGCCTAGGCTCAGACTGGATCCAGAAACTTTGAGTGGGGCTGGAGTTGAGGAGGCCTGAGTATCAAAATGAGCTTATGGGAATCAAATATATTATTTTTTATCAAACAGTCAAGCAGGGAAAAAAATGAATGTGAGAGTTCATTTTATTTTCTCTGATCTCCTTTTCTAAATTGATGAGCCTCTGCCTGTCAGGGTAAAGCTGTTTGGGAGTGGAGGGTTTTGTGGGCTGTTGAACATCTGTTGTACTGTCAGGGATTCTTTCCAGCTCTTGACTCTTATGTGATAGTGATTTCTGTTAAGGCCAGTGTATTCAGTATTATCTTTTTCTATCTCCCCCTGAAAACTCAGGCCCCCTGCGTTCTATGGTGGAAGACCTGCAATCAGAGGAATCAGATGAAGACGATTCCTCTTCTGGTGAGGAGGCAGCTGGCAAAACGAATCCAGGCAGAGATTCCAGGTGACAAACTCACTCCAAGACTGTCCTCTGTCTACAATCTAGAGTTAGACTCAGCCTGCTGGCATCTTTCCCTTTGGCCTTGTAGTTACTGCAGGTCATATTGTGTCTGGGTGGTACCTTAAAAGATAAAATGCTAAAGCTAGGAAGGAACCTAGAACATAAAATGTTATGGTTGGGAGGGTCTTGGGGACATAGAACATCAGAGCTAGAAGATATCCTATAACATAGAATGTTAGAACTGGAAGGAATCTTAGAACCCAGCTGCTGAGCTGAGAGAGACTGGAGGTTGCCTGTCTTATTTTCTAGACAGGAAACTAACTGATGTCAGGGTTGGGGGCAGGGAGTGGCCTTGTCCACGTCCATTCAGTGAGTCAGTTGCAGTGCTAGGACTGGAAGTTCTTGGTTCCCTTAATCAGAAGTAAGACGTGCATCCAACATCTTTTATGGAGACCAGAGCCAAGATTAGAGACATCTAGATCTGGAGTAGCTTTTAGGCTCCCAAGATTCAGGAGATAGACCTTCTTAAATTTCAAAGCACAAAACATTTTCAAATGATTTATCCCTGACCCTTACAGTCTAACCTTGAAGAAGATGGCAAGATAATCCAAAGAAAGAGCCCAAGATTTTGGAATCAGAGGACTTAAATTTGAGTCTTGGCTCTGCTACTTACTATGTGCCACCTCTTTGAACCTTAGTTTTCTAATTCTTTAAATGACTAAATGACCTGCAATATCCCTCCCAGCCCTGTGATAAGAGAGAAGAGTCAGGGAGAAAATTCCCAGTTTCTCAGTCTGGTAGGTCTGTACTGAGGGCAGGCCACTGAGCTGTCTCTGAGGTTGTTATTTTTGAACACTGCTCAGACTGGGCAAGAACTGCAGCAGCCTGCCCATATCTTTTTACTACCAGCTGGTTCCATACTGCCAGGCTACTTAATGTGTTCCGTGACATGAGTGGTTTGCTTGTCTGTCATGCTCACTTGGCAGACAGCAACCACTTTAGTCTAATGTTGGCTTAGGTCTCTAAGCTGATCTCTGGAAGCTTTGGGTAGAAGTGGCTTTTTGGCTTGGCTTAGCTCAGCTGTGTGTGGGGTAGTAGCTCACTCAGCTTTTGTGACTTTGGTCGAGAGGTCTCCGGAAGCACTCTGGTTTTCAAAGTCCCTTTTGGACCCTGCCCTCTTTCCCCAACAATATCTAGTATATATGAAGTACCTACTACCAGCAGAATCCTGTAGCAGAAACCAGGGAAGTTAACTGCAAATCCCAAAGTTCATGACTTAGTAGGGAGGAAGGATAAGATAGAAACATAGATAATTACAATATACAGTGTTGCATAATTAGTACATTAGATAGGTCTGAAAACAAACACCCTTCTGAAGAGCAGGGTTATCAGCCACCAGAACAAATCAGGAAAGGCGTCATGATGGAAGTGGCATTTTATTCAGCCTTTAAAGAACAGGTAAGAATTCAACAGGTGAAAAGAAAGAAGGGAATTCCATGTAGAAAAAATAAGTAGCCTAAGGGCACTCTAGGTTTCTAGTTTGTTTTAGTCCATGAGGGGAGGCTGGAGCCCCAGCAGGTCATTCTGCACTTAATGGTATAGATGCTGTGACCTACTGTGGGCCCTGGGAGTTGGGAAGGATCTCATTTCCCCTGTCTGGTATTTCGCAGACCTTCTGAGCCCATCTGGATGGGAAGAGGTCTCACTAAAAGTACTGAGCCAGCAGTTGGTCATAGAAACCTTTGCAGAGCAGTGACCTTCCCCTTGGCATGGGAACAATATCGTGCGGATCACACTGGGGCTTAGTCCAGATTACAAGAGCCTGCAAATAGACTATTTACCTGTACATACTCTCCTTCTCTCTCATTTTCAGGTTGAGTTTCAGTGACAGTGATAGTGACAACAGTGCAGACTCTTGCCTGCCCAGTCGAGAGCCCCCTCCTGCTCAGAAACTGCCTCCAGCCAACAGCAAGGTATTTGGGAAGGAGAGGAAAGAGCAGGGAGGCACATAGTGCTGAACTTTTCGTCTTTTCTGTCCTGCCCTTTACCTCCATTCCTAGTAGCATTTTCATCAGGGAAAAAGGTCTATGATAGATGTGCTTGTTAGGAAGCCTCACTTAGATCTTAGATGTCTCTAGGCAGTTAAGTCTTGAGGATCAAGATGAGCTTGTGATCAGAGTGGATTTACTCCTGCCATGCCCTGTCATTGTACTAGAGCCTCTGCAGCAAAAGCTCAGGGCTCTCCCTAGTGGAGAGTTTAGTCACAGTTTAATAAATTTCATTTGCCTGGGGGTAATGAAGTAAAGGGGTTTGATTTCTTTGAGAAATACCTTGCCAAAATTTTTTTCTTAAGAAACTTTGTGATTCCAAGTATGGAATTGGAGAGGCATTTACTAGCCTTCTGTTCATAAGAAAAAAATTTTTAGTGGACTCCAAGCTCCATTTGAGTCCCAAGAATGAAGGGTTCAAAAAAAGGTAAAACCATTTTAGCCTGCACTGATGGAGAAGATGAGGCAGCTGGTAGTCTTTGTGGACTATGCTCTGGGCAGAAACATGGTTTTTGCCCTGAAGGAGCAAACCGTCTAATGAGAGAGACAACATGGGTATAAATATGTGCCTCCAGAATGGTTACAGGACCCTTAGAAGTGAAAGGTTCCTGCCAAAGTGATATGAGCTGAAGGTGGACAGAAGCCAAGGGTTCCCAGAGGAAAAAGTGAGGAGAAGGGCAAGGGCCACAGGTATGGACCACAGCCGGTGCCAAGACCCAGAGGTGGGAGACAGTCTAGTCTGGCTGACCAAAGAAGACTGAAAGAAAAGGGAGGAAAGAAGGGGGAATTGTAGAGAGTTCCAAATGCCAAAGAATTCTATACTATTGCTGAATAACATTGAAGCTTAAAATTGCACTAAGACTTTGAGAATACCTGTGGTTGAGCCTAGAGTTAGGGTAGGGAGCCATAGGGTAAGTGAGGCAGGGAGAGTACAGATTGACCACATCAGGCCTTTGCTTTAGTAACTGTAGGGAAGATCATTTGAAGTGGGGACAGACTTGAGTAAGGGAGACTACGGGGATTGATTAACGTTATGTTTACATAGCTTTAATTAGTGTCCTAGTGCTGCTGGATTCATTTTGCAGCAATCTTCCCAGTATTTCTTTGTAGCTTTCATATGTGTCATTTTATGTATTAACATTAATAGTGACCCTGAAGTCAGGAGGACATGAGTTCAAATTCGGCTCCAGACCTTTCCTTGCTAGCTGTGTGACCCTGCTCAAGTGACTTAACCCCAATTGCCTCCCTCCCCGGCCCCCCCCAAGAAAACCCAAACAAACCATTAATAGTACACTAATATAATTGTGTACCTATACTGCAGTTTGTTGTGACATTCTCCAACCTTTGGTTATATTACCTGGAATTAATAAAAGTGAAATTTTCTTTTTAAAATCCTCTAGGCATCTGGAAGGAAGAGTCCAGAATCCTGCAGCAAACCAGAAAAAATTCTAAAGAAGGGAACATATGACAAGGTGAACTGGGATTGGGACTGGGTCACATGGAAAATGTCATGAAAAAGATCATCAGAGATCAGGGACTTTCCTGTCCAAAGACCATAAGAGTGGCAGAAAGATTCAGTATTACACCTTTCCTTCTGTTTCCCTGGGCTTTATATGTCTAACCCAGATGAGGTTAGTCTTAGAGCCAGGCTCTTCTGGCCGCCTCACTTTCTTTTACTGGCAGTCACCAATGGAGCTGACCCATTCAGTCTGTCACAGATTCCTGGCCCCAGAGCAAATTTCCAGAAGGGAGGTTATATTAAGTGGAATTTTTGGGTGTCTGTACTCTGAAGCTAGCCATCTTGGGCTATTTAATGATTCCAAATGAACTTCCTGAGAGTGAGTATAGTCTCTGTGCCTGGAATACTCAGATGTGAGTCAAGAACCCTAAATTACCTTCTTGCCTTGGGACAGTCCTACAGATAATTTCCTCTTAGTTTCATCCCTCCTGCCCCTCAGCCATCTCACAAAAGGAGGGAGAAGAGGGGTCGGCTATTGGGTAGAAGGGGAGATAGACTGGGTAAGTGCCTGAGTTCACCCAAGCCTTCCACTGCAGGCCTACACAGATGAGTTGGTGGAGCTTCACCGGCGGCTCATGGCCCTCCGTGAACGCAATGTGCTACAGCAGGTATCGGTCATTACCTTTCTCTATGGTCCCTTTGCTCCAGATCCCTTAGGCACACCTGCAGGACCAGAGTCTGGCCATCAAGAACAGGCAGACTGTTCCTATGATGATTGGATCCTAGGATGACACATAAGGAGGCAGCTTGGGTCCTCCTCTGCCCTAGAGATGTGGGGCAACTCTAATGGTCTCCCGAGGACTAGTTTTATATACCACATGTTGGTTCCTTAGGTGTAGGTTTTGTGACAGTTATAGACTACAGGGCCTAAACCCCTTCAGAGGCACCTGAAGAATTGGAACATGGGGAAGTGTGGGGAAGCCCTTACCAACAAGGATTTCTTCACATTCCCAAACTAGGAACCAAAGATGACCCCATACTTGGGTCGCCTTTGGCTACATGATATTCCCAACCTATGTGCATAGATGTGGGGACAAAACCAAGAACCTTGGGTTCTTGGGCTGGATATCAGTGGCTAGGCTGTCTTCTTACCTAGTACCAAGGGCTCTTAGCATTAAGCCTGGTTTCCCACTCCATCCTTGTCTCATGCCTCCCTCCTCATTTTCTTGGGGATGCCTCTGTAGAACAGATGTACTCTTGTGGCCTTGGCTCCCTCCTCCACACAGCTTTCCACCAAGTAAGCTCCTCTGCTTCCTCTCTTTTAGATTGTCAACCTCATCGAGGAGACAGGACACTTTAATGTCACCAACACCACCTTTGACTTTGACCTTTTCTCTCTGGATGAGACCACCGTCCGCAAGCTGCAGAGTTACCTCGAGGCTGGGGCCACATGACACTGGGTCCAGACGGCGGGCGCCTTGGGAAACCGTCAGGCCAGTCTCCCAGTACCAGGAAACCAGTCCCCACAAGTAGACCTTACTCTCTCAATTCACCCGCAGCACTGCCTTAGCGAACAGCCATGCTCTCTGAACGCACAGCTCAACAGGCCTCTCCCCTTAGCTACGGGAAGAGTCCTGGGCACAGGTCTGAGCAAAGCAAGAGGAGCCGAGCATCCCTCCCCCACAGAGAGTGTATTCAGTTTGACTTTGAAAACTGCTTTTGTGTCAAGAAACACATTGGGTCTCTCTTTTGAGACAGGAAGAACTTGACTGGCGCCACAGCAAACGGTTTCTTCACCTGACCTTGTGACCAGCCCCCAAAGCAGCAGCTGCTTTTTCCCAGCTCTGGGGGAGGGGGGGTATTCATGTTGGGGGCCCATGGTTTGACAGTTGGGGCTTCCCGAGCCGTCTGGGTCGGCTCCTGTGGAATAGAAACCCTGATCCCTTCCCCCATCCTTTGGGCCTGCCCTATTTTCCCCTCCCTGAACAGTTTGGTACAAGTACAATTCCCACCCAGGTCTTGGGAAGGCATCAGTCTGGCTCTATGGTAAGGATGCCTAGTGTCTCAGCCGTGAGCAGGGTGGCCCAGCTCTGAGCCTCCCTCCTTCCAGTCTGCTTTAACTGTCCTAGGATTCCAAGCCTCTGTATGCTGTATATATTCTCTATATATTCTATATATGTATGTATGTATGTATGAGCGCCGAGTCAGGCTTCTGATTTCAGGATGTGTGTTCCTGGTCCTTGTTCTAAATCGCAATGGCACATGGGAGGAGGAAGGCAGTTGCTAAGGTTTGATTCTCAAAATGGAAAAGGATTTTTGGAATTATGTGGGGAGGGTTGGTTTAGTTGCCATATCCAGAAGTCAGTCAGGGTGAGACTCTTTTGGCCAAAATGGACATTGTTGTCCAGGCCATTTCTTCCTGTCACCACTGCCTCACTCCTCCAAGCCCCTTCCTGTACCAGCTTTTTGGCTCTGCCCAAGGAAACCAGAACAAGGGAACGTTGGGGTGTGGATGCCAACCCACTCGGGCCATGTTTAGGGCCTCTTGGCTCAGTCCCAGCGCACACTAAGGAGCAGTGGTTTCTGCCTGAGGGAGGGAGCCTTCTGACAACCAAGCACACACATACCTGCCTAGTGAAACTAGCAGTGGCTTCTGAGCACTGACTCTATTCAGTAGCAGGATACAGCGTGGTTTCAAGCTGTCTCCTGGATCCAGCTCTTCTTCCCTTTTGTTTAGTACTCTTTGAACTTTGAAAATGGAGCTTTTGCCAAATAAGGTGGGAGAAAAGCAAAAGATTGGATCGGACCGAGCCCCAGGATGATTGGGGCACTTCTCAGCGCTTTCCCCTCTGCTCCAGGTAACATTTGGGCTCCTGGTAGCCGGACTCTTGTCTTCTACCCCGTGCTGGTTTCCTCCCTCTCCACGCCCTCCTGTTTGTCTGTCTGCTCTGGCGCAGCTGTTTATTCTGTGGTGATAGATAATGAGCATGTTAACGTGGGGCCACCTGGATCCCCTTCCTGTTCACTAGGGTCCCATGGTGTACCACCTTTCCTCATCCCTTTCCCCACCTTGCCCCCATACCCCTTTGTTTCTTTTAATGCCAAGATCTGACCAGGTCAGTTTTTCCCCTGGCTCTGGCACAAGGTTAGATAGAAGCCCCATAAGAACAACAGATCTCCCTACCAACTCAGCATTAGCCCCCTGGCCCAGCTCCCCTGAAAGCATGCACACCTCTTTCCTTCTTGCTATAGAACAAACCCTACCCTGCCCTACCCCAGTCCTTGCACTTGTCTTTGAACTGTGAGAGCATTAGAATTTCTGTACTGGGAACAGCTGGGGAGAAGATATAGAGTATTTGGGCCACATGGTGGTACCCTTCCTGCAGTAGCACCTAAGATACCACTCTCCCCACGTACCTCACTCCATCCAGTTGCAGCCGTGTCCTCACTGTCATCAGTTGAACTGGGGATAGGACTTCCCTGAACAAGTCTTAGCTCTGGGCAGCATTCAAGTCTCTCCTTCCTTGGTGGCCTCTAGCACTTCCAGATGGCAACTTTCAGTAGAAAAGTTCCATCAATTTGAGACCCCCAAGGAAAATTTTAATGGGTGCTTTTTGGAATCTGATCCCCCCACAACCACCAGTTCTGTGCATCAGACCTCAAAAGAGAAGCTTCTCATCTCCAGCCCCCACTCTCTGCCCTAACTGGCGGTGACACCCGTAGCTTTGGAGTACTAAAAAGTACACACCACGTTTCCTGTACTCCACACTCGTGGCAGACATGTCTGAGAGGCAGATTTCCCAGCATTCTCTTAATTGGCAGTTGCCTTGAAGTTTGCCTTCCCCCAAAAGTGGACAAAATAAACTGGCCTGAAATATGCAGGCAGGAAGCCCAGTCACAGCCAACAGCTGAGTTGCCAGTGGCAACCTTATAACTGCCACAGTCCTGAGATATCTGTGGCTTCAGGATTTTTTTTTAAGGGCCCTTTGGGGGTTCCAGGGCCTTTGACCCCAGCTTGTGTTTATTCCCTGAATCAGGAGCAGATTCCTTAAGCACTAGTTAGTCAGAAGGTTGGCTTTCCTCCAGGAGGCTTGGACACAAGGAATGAGGGAGGTGAGGGCAGGGACCCAGCCTTCAGTCCCTTTGTTCTTGCTAGGGGAATGCCTGCCAGATTGTTCTGACTTACTCTGCTGGATAATGTCCTGGATTCTTTTCCCTTACCCCACCCCTACCCCCTAAGGAAAAAAAAAAGTCCTTGTGCTTGTTAAGGTTTGTCAGGTGTCCCATTGGATGTCAGCAGGCTGTGGGGGCCTCCCCATGCACTCATGTTTCTGCAGAAGCCCTGGAAGTGTTTCCGGAGCATCCCCCACACACACCATACCTGCTGTGGGCCCCGCCCCTACTGGCGAGGACTCTGCAAGACCTGGAGTAGGAGAGAGGGACTTGCCTTTGCACTCCTTACAAACAGTATGTAAGTACATAAGCCTCAAACTGAGTGTTAATTCCTTGTATTCTGCTGTGTCTTTGAATGAACAAAACAATGCCGAAAGCAAAGGTATTCAATACCTTCTATCACAGGAGGGTTTTTAACAGAACATCTCTGGCACTGAACTAATTAATATGTTCTTCTGGCTGGAGACAGACTCCTGGATCAAAGAAATGAGGAGAATCATGTTTGTAATAAGTTACAGGATTGTTTCTGTCCTGGATTTTAAACATTTTTGTTAAATTGTGAAATTCCAGAGGAGTTTTATAGAAAACAGTGAAATAAAGTAAGATGGGAAAAGTCTGTAGACTGACAGCCTCTTTTATTTTTTTAAATATTCTGGTTCATCATCTAGACTCCTGCCACTGGGGTGGAGACTCCCCTTAAGGGGAAGTTTCAGTGTTTTACAAAAGGAACCTACGCATCTCCATGGGAGTAGCTTCCATAGCATCATGATTGTAGAACCATTGCTGAAGCTCCCAAACCCTTTTAAATTAGACCAGATCGGATGAGGCTGGCCTTCCTTGGTGCCGGCACTCTAGGACTAAGACGTACAGATGGCAGTGCCCTGCACAGAACTGGTCTGCTTTCTGTATTAACCATGACCTCAGACAAGGCACTTCACATCCCCACTTCCCCAAGCCTCCGTTTCATCATATGGAAGATGTTCATAGCACCCTAGCTGCTTCACAAAGCGTTGTTAGGAAGGTGCTTAGAAAACCTGAGTGCTGTGAGTATAAAAGGTAAGTTAATGCTGTTAACCCCAGCCCAGCCCACACCTAAGGGCACTTTATCTCTTGTGGTTCTTCTGGTCTCAGAGTTTTAGGTCCTTCAGCCTTCGTTTCCTGGGGTTTGTTTGATTCTGATTTCTGTTGTGCTTAAGCACAGAAGGCTGAATTAGAAAATCTGCTCTCTAAAGAGATCATTAACACTTGAAAGCTGATGGCCTTGAAGACTCTAGGCTGAAGGATGAGCTCTGCAAAGGAGCTCTGAGAAAAACAAAGAGGGGTTGGGGGGACCCTAACGCAGTGTCCAAAGGCAAGAAGGCAAGTCTTGGGTTACTGGTGTCAGAATCCCGTCTGGACAAGGACTGGGAAGAGCTTGACCTCACCTTAGCTCATGAGACTGACCTCCACTTGGGGAGAAAAGCCGAGCTTGCCTCTCCTTCCCCCACCATCTGTAAAAAGAGGCTCCTTGGAGGATTTGTGAACAGACTACAAGGAAGAATGGAAGTGGCACTGTGAAAGAGTCAGGACAAAGGCACAGCACATGAGCAAAAAGAGATCTCAGAAGGCATCTACTCTTAATTCCCTGCCCAATCGGGTGATCCTAGAAAATTGCCCAGCAGCTTGTCCCGGGGCTTCTGCTTGCAGACTTCACTACTTTTCATTCCACTTCTGCATTATTGTTAAGGAGTTTTCCCTACATTCAAGCAAAATCGTTCACTATCCATAAATTGAGGGGGGGAAAGTGGTTGGGTAAGCATTGAGGGTGTTCATCAGATGTATTGCTAGTCCAGCTCTTTCCAACCTCAGGAGCACTTGATTCCTTAAGGACCAGGATGAGTATAATATTGAAATAAGGTTCTTCCTTCCTTGACAGCCCATGGCTTTACTTCAAAAGATCTAGGATTTTGTTAGTGTGGATACTCCTTCCAACTGTAGATCCTATTCTTGGGGATTAGGCATTCCATCACTTTCTGAATGCATTTAGCTGTAGTTTCATCTATCTCAAATCCCTCCATCTTATCCACAAGGTTAGTTGGAGAAACTTTCAACAGATGCTTGGGGGAAATTCAGGTGTTCTTTGTCTGTGGAGTTCTCTTGACCCACCTGTCTTCTGACCCTATTAAAATGTCCTGGATAAGCTGATCTGGTCCCAAGGAAAAAGTAGTGAGATAAAGATTAAGAAAATTTTATCTGCCTTATAAGAAACCAAACTCGTCAGTCTTAGACCTGAGCAGAAGAGTGCTGTGGTCAGTTATTAATGTTTTGAGTGTTTAGCCATTACCTCATAATCTATTCCTTTGAATCATTCCCCCCTCTTTTTTTTTTTTTTTTTTTGGAAATGTTAGCTCAGGGAAGAGCCCCAGACTGCTGATTCATGGGGATCCTTCAGGAAAAGGTATTAAAATCATGTTTTATGTGCAGGAAGTATCTTACACCTCACAGATGTAAACTTTTGTCAGTGTGACATCAACACATCACAGTGATTTGAATTTGTGAGGAGGTAAGTTTTGACTTCACAGAATAAGGACAACTTCCTAATAAGAAGTATTTCTGGGTTTGCCCTCATTGAGGGTCTTCAAAGTATAGGCTGAATGCCCATTTGTTGGCAGTTGTGGAAGGGATCTCATTCAAGTATGGGTTGGGCTGGAAGACCTCTAGGGTTCTGGGATTGTGTGATTCTACAATTTGGGGGCATGGTAGACTGTCTTTAAGAGTTGTAATGGCTGAAAAATTCATCACCCTGTGGCAGATTTATAATTAAAATGCCTAGAAATGGGTATCTGCTCTTATGAACTGGGGTTATGGTTTATGAGATTTTTCAAAATCTGCTTATTCCCAGAGATGAGGGTAGCAAAAAAAACAACAAAAGAAAATTCAGATGACATTCAGATTTGTCAGAATCCTGAATTTATGTCTTCAGTCTTCACGCTTTAAAGTCTGCTCTATGGGGGCTATAAACAGGTTAACATTCACTCCAGGTTTTTGTTCATTACTTTCATGTATTATCTCGCATCTGTGAGATGAATCAGCAGGTAAATACAGGGGGTCAGGAAAAAACGCTTTTCACCAAAATCATAAAAGCGGCAGGTATGACGAAAAGGAGACAGTCCAGACATGTAATGAGAGAGAAGCTAACAGGCACTGTGATCCCCCAAATTTCAGAAGCCCCAGAGAAAAGTCTGCAGTATAGTGAGGCAGATTCTTTCAGGAGGATTTATAAAAAGGCATACACTAGGCTTTACACAGGGTGGGGGCACTTGAACCTGTCCTGGTAGAGATATATCACACATGCATATCATAGTTCCTTTGAATGATCAAGGTAAATGACTCCTCATTTCTTTGGTAATGGAGACCAAATAATGCCACGCTGGGCTGGGTCAAACCAGGACAGAGGCTTCCCTGATCTGCTGTGGAAGGTGTATTTTTATTTTAAAACCTAGTCCCCAAGAAGAAGATAAACACTGCCAAATTCAGGATCGTCACATACTTCATGGGGTCACATTTGAATGGTTAAAAAAAAGGAGGGAGCCTTCCATGGTCAACAGCAACCTGGACACCCAGACCACAGAGAACTAGATATAGAAACTGGAGATTATCGTTTGGTACATTCTGGTGACGTGTGCCCGTCTCAGCTTCAAGGTTGGACCTGAGGGAGAGAAGAGCAGATCCCGTCAAGGCTGAGGCCCCTCCAGCCTAGCTGCTGAATTGTTAAGGACAGCAAGGGAAAAAGATGAAAGTCCCTTATGGTGCTTGCTCTTAAGCTTCTGGGTGTGAAAGAGAGACAGATTCAGAGATAATATTCCTATAAGAGGAGCTGGCTTAGGGGAAAGAGTTTCAGGAATTGGAATCAGAAGACCTAGATTTGAATTCCATCTCTGGCATCTGATCTTGGGCACATTTTTTTACCTCAGAGAATTTACAGAGGAGGAAACTGAGATGCACAGAGTGGGAAGGGACATTTCCCCTCACACATCGAACAAATCTCAGAGCCAAGATTCCAAATCCAGGACTCTGGGTACTTCTTTAAGCCTTGGTTTTTCTATAAAATGGGGATAATAATTCTTGAATTACCATCCTCACCACTTTGTAAACTTGAAAAGACCAAAGAAGTATGGCCTTCTGCTGCTACTGTTCTTCTGATTGTGAAATCTAACTGAATCCTGGGACACCAGAATGTCAGAAGCATACCTGCAAGGGGACCCAAGAAAAATGGAAAGACACCTGGGCGATATAAACAGGCTACTGCTTGTTACCAGGGACACCTGTATATGGAGTTAGCATCAGCAAGAATAGGTATGAACCAAAAGGGAGACAGGGCTGATGGAGATTGAGAAATAAAGATTAATCTGCATTATCGATATTTTCTCCATCAACTTAAGTCTGGATAACCAACAAAAGAAGTCAATCTCCAATTTGTAGTGTTTGAGATTCCCAAGGTGTACATGCTCCCATTGAAAATTTCACTGTGAGAGCTGGCTCTAACACAACCCACCCCTGGTCCTCCTTGTACCTCGAGTTTTACTTGATAATGCCGGGGGCCTTGGGCCCCATAAAA
>CM053587.1:297914577-297949068 GCA_028646515.1 Pseudochirops corinnae
TTTTATGGGGCCCAAGGCCCCCGGCATTATCAAGTAAAACTCGAGGTACAAGGAGGACCAGGGGTGGGTTGTGTTAGAGCCAGCTCTCACAGTGAAATTTTCAATGGGAGCATGTACACCTTGGGAATCTCAAACACTACAAATTGGAGATTGACTTCTTTTGTTGGTTATCCAGACTTAAGTTGATGGAGAAAATATCAATAATGCAGATTAATCTTTAAGAATCAAACTGCTCTGACTTTACCCAGAATCCTACTCTACTTCATTGACCCAACCTTCAGAGCCTCTGGTCTGGAAAGAAAGAGCCCAGGGCGGTCAAGAGTCAGAAACTCTGACTCTAAGGTTGGTTTACTGAACTTCCTTTCTGGCCTCAGTTTTCCTGAGAACTATAAAGGGGGTAGTAGGTGGGGGAGTTGAACTTGAGATCCTTATGGGCCCTTCTGGCTCTTATGTTCTAAGGTCCCACTTGTCCCTGATGGTTTATATTCCAAGTTTCTTTCTGGCTTATTAGAACTGGAATACATATTAATGTATGTCCTAAGGTGCCTCCCAGCTCTGACATTCCAGGATTCTAAAGTTCCCCACTCAGGGTCAGTATCCCCCACCTACCTAGTTCTCCGCCCATAATGCTGAAGTCTTTCTCTAAGATTTTCCATTTGAGGATCTTGTGAGACTCACAGTCAGTGTATTCATTGATTTCATCGATGCCTCTCTGTATAATTTCATCAATGATGGGGTCTCGGTTATCCGTGATATCTGTCACTTTGCTCGACTTACTATTGTGCTTTCGGCAAAAATTGATGGCTTCTTGTGTTAGCGTGCTGTGGGGCTCACCTGTGTCCTCACTGATCTCACACTGTGGGAGAAATCACCCAGACTCACCAGCAATGAATGCTTTCCTCCCCCACCGTGATATCCACCCATCCCTCACCCTGGATATGATTCCAGAGATTTTCCCCAAAGCCAAGGACTCTTTTGCCTGGAGATGGGTCAAAATAACCAGCTAGTTTCCCTCCCCTTACCCCTACCAAAAGAAGCTGCTACCCAAGAATCACTCCCATTGGACTCACTGCCAACCTGTTTCCCTGGTACTCAAACTAGCCAGCACATATTGATTAAGTGCCTACTACGTACCCCTTAGATTCTGGAAATACAAGGATAAAAAACAATCCTTGCTCTCAATGAGGCGTTGTCCGGTGGGGGAGCCGACATGCAAATGACCAGGTGGAAACAAGCTATAGACAGAATAAACGGGAGAGATGTGACAAAGAAAAATCGTTAGTTAGCCTTGTGAGTGATGGGGAAAGGCTTCCTGGAGACAGTGGGGTTTTAGCCAAAGGAAGTTAGGGAATCCATGAAATGAAGATTAGGGCTAGAGACATGGGAGACAGCTAATAAAAGTGCCTGGAGTTAGGAGATGGAGTGTCTTGTGTCCAATGTGCCAGGTACTGCCCTGGTTCTCTGATGATACAAAGATGAAAACAGTTCCAATCCTTAAGGAACTATTCTATCAAGAGAAACCAATGTGTATGTGTATAGAGAGAGAGAAGGGATGTCCCCAAAACAAAAAACCCTACAAAATCTGGACTGAGACTTTTGGGATGCCCTGTATAAGTAAATGGACCAGACCAGTAATTTCATTAGTGTAGATGAACTCCCAGTAAGGAAAACGCCTCTACTGATTCAGATCTGCACTCTTAAGAGGCTTGCTTGGGGCACTGGGATGCTAAATAAACAGCCAGATTGTGTCAGAGGGGAATGGTGGCCACCAGTGGAAGTCATCCTCGTTCCACAGCTAACCTTTTACTCACTGCCCAGTGTGGCCCCTTGCAGGGGAAATAAGTAAATACAATAAACACAAAGTACATAATATTAAGGAGGGGCACTAGCAAATAGAAGCTTTAGTGCTCTGGGAAGGCCTGGTGTAGTAGGAGCTATTTGAACTGTGCTTTGAAGACAGGGAGGGATTCCTTCTTTTGGTATTTATCTGGTCTCTCCCAGGTTATATAGAATGTAAGGCATCTGAGAGCATGGACCGAGCCTACATCTCTTTGTAGCCCCTAAGCCCTCAGCACAATACTGATTGTCACTGAATGCTAACTGATAACTTGAGTGCCCCAAGTTTCTGCCATGTTTTATGAACAGCAAGTTCACATCCAGGAGTCAGAACCTGGGCAATACACTTGAGTGGCAGAGTATAGGTATGGGTACCATTGCTTTGACTGACAACGGATTTTAGGTATGCTGTGTCCTCACTAAAGAGTGGATGGCTCTGTAAGGATATTATCACCACCCCTACCCAGTGTCCCATATGGACCAATTAATAAAGCAAAAGACCTTTAGTGTCAGCAATACACTCAGGAACTTGGCTTGGTTTCCCACAATCATAGCATAGTGGATAATGGGAACATTCTCCTTCAGCATATTCTCAATTGGAACAGGAAAAATTTTTTCCCCATCATAGGTAATGATGACATCTGAAACAGTACAAAAAAAGCTTTTAGGATATAAGGGAATATTTTCTTTTGTCAACAAAGCAACTACATTCTTCAAAATGGAAATAACTGATATTCCCCCAGTGCTTTACAATCTATAAAGCAATTATACAGAGCACCTAACAGTTTGCAGAACACTTTTACCATTTACAGAGCAACACATAATTTTCAGGGCCCTTTACAGTTTGCAGAGCAATTCCCATTTTGACAAAGGTTCTAGTTTGTAAAGTACTTTCGGATCCATTTTATCATTATCATCCTGGAGATAAGGTGGAGTAGTAGAAAGAATGCTCCTTTTGGAGCTGAAAAGAATCTGTTGTTGAGTCCCAGATCCAACATTTACTAGATGTGAACTGGGACAACTCACTTTGTTTCCCTAGGCCTCAGTTTCCTTATCAATAGAATGAAAATAGTACTTTTTACACAGGGTGAGGAGGGGAAAGTATTCCATAGACTATCATATGCTTTGCAAATGTGAATTGTCATGATCCTTTTCACAGTCCTATGAGGAAATGTTTTGAGCAAGAAGTGTGGAGACCTGGAGCCTTAGCTCTGGTACTTCCATCAACTCAGTTGGGCCTCTGGCAAGTATCTTTCTTTCTCTTAGATCTCAGTTCCCCCTTCTGTAAAATGAATACTAGACTAATCAGATTAGAATTCAAGTATTCTGTAAAGGGCCACAGCATCAGGAAGCTGCATGTCAAGGGCCAGGTGAATTCAATTCCATAATTAATTTGCTTGCATTTTCAATGAACAATTACCAGTTGATCTAAAGCCATTCGTTTGGCACCTGGCAGTTACTTCCTGAGAAGGATGACCAGATTAGTGAACCCTACTCCCCTGACTTAATTCCTATGTTCTTGCTAATGAGGTTTAAAAATTTACTTTAAAATATCTCTGACAGGTCATATTCTGGGGTGAGGGATAGTGGAAATAGCTAAGGACTTAGACTGAAAACCTGAATTTGAATTCTAGTTCTCTTGCTTCTTAACAGAAAGGCTTTGAGGAAGCCACTTAACTCTCCTGGTCCTTGCTCTGGCTGATCTCAGAGGTTCCTCCTAGTTTGAAGTTTATGAACCTTTGAGTAAGGTGACCTACAAGCTGGTGCCCACCTCCAAACTGGCCATCAGGCACCTGCCTGGGGTCCTGGGTGCCTGGGGTGTGTGTAACTAGTCTAACCCAGAATCTAGCTAGCTGCTGCTTCAAACGGGGATGACTGGTGGTGGAGGACAGAGCAGTGGAGTCAGGAAGACCTGAGTTCAAATTTGACCTCACACTTCCTAGCCGTGTATCTCTGGGGTAAGTCACTTTAACCTCTGTTTTCTTGTTTCCTCAACTGTAAAGTGGAGATGAATTAGCGCCTGCCTCTCAGGGTTGTTGTGAGGATCAAATGAGATCACATTTGCAAATGCACTCTATAAATTCCTGTTCCCTTATTCTCATCATGATGACTCTTCTTCCCTAATTTGGGAAAAGTAATCCAGTCAATGCTGCCATCCCTGGGCAATCCATCACCCTGTAACTCCACCCATTATCCCCTAACTTCACCAAACAGCCCACTCAGGCCACCACTCCCCCATCTATTTTTTCTTCCCCTATTAGGATATAAATTTCTTTAGGGCAGAGACTGCCCCAACCTCACTAAGCAGAGTGTGGTACAACTAGTTAAGAGGTTCATAGTTATTGCTTTCCTTTTCAGTCTTTCAATCACTAATCATTAAGTAAGGGAGAGAGAAGCTGTTGGCAGAAAGCTGGCTAGTGCATCTCCCTTTCCGTTACCTTCTGTCCTGCCAGTGATATAGATAAAACCCTCTTCATCCATGTTGCCCTTGTCTCCAGTGTGCAGCCAACCTTTTGGGTCAAAGATCTTTTTTGTCTTATATTCATTGTTCAGGTAACCCATGAAAAGATGCCTGCCCCAGATATAGAGTTCGCCCATGCCTTCTTGGTCTTCATGCCGGAACATGCTGTCAGCACCTCTGATTGTCTTCCCAGAGCTGAGGAGAGAGGATGACAGTAACAAAGGCCTCTCCTTCCAAACCACCCCCATGGACCTGCTGAGGATTTCCTTAGATGTTACTCAGCTAGAGTTTGGCATCAGCTTCATGCCAGGGAGAGAGGTGATTTTGGTCTCTAATTTGCTCCCTGCCTCTGTCCTTTGTCTCCTACCTCACAGAATCATAAACTCCCTCAGGTCCTCAGAGGTCCCATCTAGTCCTATTCAAATTTAAAAAATAACCTCTTCTTTGGTAGAAAATCTCTAGTGAGAACATTCCTAGATCACCCTCATTCCCCTTTGGGATAGCTTTAAGCATTACAAACATATTTCTACTTGCACTGAGCCTAAATTTGCCTTTTTGGACCTTCAACTCAATTCAACACGCCTTCACTATGCTCCTTGCTTTGGGTCTCTCCCCTCTCCAATTCACACAGCTGAATGCAAACACATATTCCTAAGGGACAGCTTAATCGTGTCACCATCCCCCACTACTTAGAAACCTTCCCTGGCTCCCTATTGCTCTTTGCCCAGGCCTTTAAGCCTCTTACCATGCTGGCTTCCACCTGCCTTTTCAGTATTGGCCCATTTTAACTCCACTCTCTGTTCCAGTCAGCTCCAACCGTTAACTCTTACCCTTCAATGACATTCTGTCTCCCACCACCACTGCCTTCACGTTTGCCTGGTTTCCTTGCAAGGGGCCACCTACTCACCTTTCTTGACCTCATTTCCAACTATTAGCCATCTCCCTCCTTAGACTGGATTGTATTCATGTATCTGTGTCTTTCATATTCTGTATCATCTCTCTAGAAAGTGGACCCTTCAAAGGATTTTGTCTCTGTATCTACAAAACCCAGCACAATACCTTGCATATAGCAAGTATTTACATGTTGTTGAATTGAGGATGAAAGAGAGAAAGTCTGAGTCAGCATTGGATGGAGGGCTAGGCCTGGAGCCTGAAGACCTGAGTTCAAATCCAGCCTCAGACATTTAGAATCTTTGTGAACCTGGCGAAGTCACTTTAACCTCTGTCTGCCTCATTTTTCTCAACTGTGAAATGGGGTTTTACCTACCTCTTAAGAGTTGTCGTGAGGACCAAATAAGGTGATTGTAAAGCACTTAGCACAATGCCAGGCACATAGAACTTCCCTTCCCCTCCCAAACCTTCAAGGAGTTTACTCTACCCTTTATTTTCACCCTCATAGAATTCCTCAGGTCCTCAGAGGACCCATCTACTCTTACTGAAAGGAGATGATATACATACAAGATATTATTAAGTACAAAACATACACAAGATAAATACAAAGAAATTACAAGGGAAATAGGGGCAGCTCTAACCACTGAGAAAATAAACACAGATATCAGGTGGGAGACAATCCGTGAGCTGGTGCTGAGGCTTGAGGAAAGGTGTTCCAACAGGCAGAGGCGAAGGAGGGCATTCTAAGCCTAGGCAATGGCTTGGAACAAAGACATGGGTACTAGGGATGAAATACTGCATGTGTTGAGCTCCCCAAGTATGATTGGAAGGTTCTGGTTGTAGAAGACTGGAGGCATGAATGATACTTGGAGATTGGGTATCACTATAGGCTTCCCACAAAACTTTAAAGGTTAAAAGATGCCTGAGAACATAGACTAAGAGCTGGGAGGAATTTCAGAGATAACTTAGTCCAAACCCCTCTCACCTAAAAACATCCATCAATCAGCCAGCTTTTATTAGCCATCCACTATGTGCTAGACACTGTGTTGGATAAAAACAAAAGCAAAAGAATCCTTACCTTCCAGGAACTTACATTCTGTCAGGGAAGACAACATGCACATGCAAAACATTAAAAAAATAGTTCAAGGCAATTTTTGGAAGGGGAAGGGCAGTAGCTGAGGGAGTTGAAGGAAGCATTTGATCTTAATTCTTGAAGGAAGGAAACTAGAAATTCTAAGAGGTGGACATAAGGAACGAATATATTCCAGACCTGCGGGTTGGACAGTACAAAGGTCCAGCAGTGGGACATGTAGGCAAGACACCAAGAAGACCAATTTGGCTGGACCATAGAGTAGGGGAAAGGGAGCAATGGAGTAAGGCTTAGAAGTAGGAAGGGGCAAAGTTTAAATGCCAAGCAGAAGAGTTTACAGATGAACCTACAGGTAATAGGGAGCCCTTGTATGAGCTCCCATAGGTAATAGGGAGCCCACTGAATATGGGAATGCATATGGGAGATCAGACCTGCACTTCAGGAAGATCACTCTGACAGTTGATCTGAGGTGGGTAGATCCACCAGCAATTGCAGTGGTTTAGATGTTAGGTGAGGAGGACCTGTACCAGAGTGGCAGTAAGTGTTAGAGGAGAGAAGGGGACACATATGAGAGATCTTATACAAGTAAGATTGGAAGGCCTTGGCAACAGATTGAACATGGGGGAATGAGAGAGAGTGAGGAATTGAGGATGGCACCTGGGGGTGAACCTGAGGGACTGGGAGGATGGTGGAATCCTCAAGAGAGGAGTATTTGAGGGGGAAATGTCCTTTGGGATGCATTGAGTTTGAGATGCCTATAGAATGTCCAATAGGCAATTGGTCATATGAGCCTTGAGCTTGGGAGAAAGATCTGGATTGTCTCTATACATCTTGGACTAATCTGCCTAGATCATGAAACTCATGGTACTTGATGGGGTCACCCAGTGAGATGGTGTAGAAAGAGAAGAGGGTCTATCTAGAACAGTGGCCTTAGGGTGCATACGTTGTTGAAGGGTGTGACATGCTGATTCAGCAAAGGATGCAGAGGAGTGGGCAGACAGTGAAGAAGAGAACCACAAGAGAAAAGTGTCAAACCCAGAAAAGAGTCTGACCAGGAGAGAGGATTTGACAGTGCTAAAGGCTGCAGTTTGTCAAAACTTTTGCATATTGTTAAGAACTGTGATAACAATGCAATATTGTTAAATATTAATAACAATAATACCTAACATACAGTGCTTTAAGGTTTGCAAAAAGTTTTGCAAATATCTCATTTAATCCTCACAATAACCCTAAGAGACAGGTGATAGTATTTTTCTCCCCATTTTATAGATCAGGAAACTGAGTCAGAGAGCCCTCCTACCAAGCTCTTCTGGGCATCAGTAGGACTTCATACTCTTCAAAAACACTTTCACTACCATTATCTCATCCCAGACTCCTAGGTTTATCATAAAATACATTTATACAATTTCTTTGCCCATGACCAAAAAGCCTTACACCAATTGCAGGTGAGTTGGAAGACTACCCAACCTTCAAGATCTTCTCATGATTACTCTCCCCACATCCGTCTCATATACACACCAGTTGGTGGCCGCTTTGTCCTTGGATGCCCCCATATCTAAATCTTGTGTATTGTTATCCTCTCCTGTGTTTGGTTCTCCTCTCTACTAGACCATCAGCTCCAAGATGACAGGGAGTATATCTTTCCCATCATGTAAAGGACAGTCTCCTGCAGCTAGTAGGTACTTTGTTGGACCAAAGGAAAAAGTGACTTGCCAAACCCTTTCCTCCAAAGTTTGTTGCCTTCTTATAACACTCATTCCTTTTCCCTGTTTCCCCCAGTGTGTCTCACACACACACACACACACACACACACACACACACACACACACACACACACACACCACGAGTTGGGGGTCAAGGTGGCCCCTGGTTCCCAGCCATAGCCTAAATACCTTAACAACCTGAATGCTTTCTCAATGGAGACAGTATGAGTTCCTGTGCATTCTGTCATCCCATACATTGGCAACAGGGTGATACCATAGCTGAGGAAGAACTCCTGGATTTCCTTGGAGAGGCCAGAGCCCGAACTCAGAAACTGGAGACAGCGATCAAGGCCTAGATCCCGGCGCACCTTGTCATATATCAGTTTCTTGGCCAAACGGAAGTTGAGAGGAGAGTGGCCACTTTAAAAGAAGCAAATACGAGCGACTGATGGACTAGAAAGATTCATAGAATAACTCAAAGTTATGGATAGAAGATAGGGGGCACAGTGAATAGGGCCCTGGATTCACATTAGGAAAACCTGAGTTCAAATCCAGTTTCAGACACTTGGGTGTGACCCTAGGCAAGTCATTTAACATTTGTCTCAGTTTCCTCATCTGTAAAATGGAGATGATGGTAACAATGCTTACCTCTCAGAGTTGTGAGATTCAAATAATATTTGTAAAATGTGTTGAAAACCTTACAACGCGATAGAAAAACTACCTCTTATTTATATAGCTTGAAGGTTTTTATCTCATATATCTCAACCCTGTGAAGTAGATACAATTATTGTCTCCATTTTTGGGGTGAAGCTTATGTAAATTTAAGTGACTTGTTCAAGGACATACAGCTGGTGAGATAGGTGTATAACTATTCCCATTTTTCAGATAAGGAAACTGAGGATCAGAGAGGTCACACAGCTAGGAAGTGTCTGAGTCAATTTTAACTCATGTCTTCCCAGCTTCAATTTCAGCACTCTATAAACTACAGTCCAGCGCTTCTCAACCTGTGGGTTATGTTCAATTTAAATACATCCTGCATATCAGATATTTATATTATGGTTCATAACAGTAGCAAAATTACAATTATGAAGTAGCAACGAAAGTAATTTTATGGTTGGGGGTCACCACAACATGATGAACTGTATTAAAGGGTCGCGGCATTAGGAAGGTTGAGAACCACTGAACTACACCAAGCTCTTTCTCAAACTAGTACTGCAAGGGGCCTTAGAAATCATTTTGTCTTAACCCCAGCTTTAGAGATAGGGAAACCGAGGTCCAGACAGTTTGAAATTATTTGCCTCAAAGTCACACAGTATGGCAGCTGAAAGATGAAGAGTCTTTACTTCCACAGGCATTCTTTCACATGCCACAACGGGCACTGTCAAAAGTTAGACCCGGCCTCTCCGATTCCAAATCCAGGAAAACCATCCCACTTCATGTCCCATGTCTCCTCACTTGATGCTAAATATCATCCTGTATTTCTTCTGTCCTTTGTAGTTCAAATCCTTGAAAATGTCATCTGCAATGGGTGATTCCACTTTCTCTTTCTCTGCTTATAATCTGACTTCCAACTTTATCATTCCACTCAAATGGCCCTCCAGAGTTAACAGTAATACTCTCTTCTCACTAGGTTTTTGGGACATCACTCTCTCCTGGTTCTCCTCCTACCTACCTGACTGCTTCTTCTTTGTCTCCTTTGCTCAGTCCTCTTCCAGATCACACTCCCATAACTAGAAGTGTCCCTCAGGATTCTTCCCTTCTTCCTCTATATTTCTTTTCTAGGTGATCTCATCAGCTCCCATGGATTTAATTACCATCTCTAGGCTAATAGTTCTAAGAACATCTACCTGTACTATCCCAACCACCTTTAACATCTCCAACTACCTTTGAGACATCTCAAACTGGATGTCCAATGGACATCTTAAACTCAATATTTCCAAAACAGATTTTGTTATCTTTCCCTCTCTACCTCCTACCTTCCCTTGTTCTTATGGAGGGTAACACCATCATCCTGGTCCCTCAGGTTGATGAATAGGAGTCATCGTGAAATTCTCACTCTCTCACCCCCCAATATTCAATCTTTTGCCAAACTATATTGATTTCACCTTTGCAAAACTCTCTCGAATACATTCCCTTCTCTCCTCTGATCCTGCCAACACCCTGGTCCAGGCCCTCATCACCTCATACCTAGATTATTGCGATAGCTTGCTGGTGGGTTTTCAAGTCTCTCCCCACTGCTGTCCATCCTCTATTCAGTCACTAAAGTGATTTTCTCAAATTGAAGTTCTGATTATGTCACCCACACACCCCACCAAGTAAATTTCAGTTGTTCTGTTACCTCCAGGAATAAATACAAAATGTTCTGTTGGCATTCAAAGCCCTTCATAACTTGGCCCTTCCTACCTTTCCAGTCATTCTATACCTTATTCCTCTCCACATATTCTGTGATCCAGTGACACTGGCCTCCTAGTTATTCCACAAAGAAGATAACTCCATCTATCTCTGTTTCAGGCATTTTCTATAGCCATCCTCCATGCCTAGAAATGTCTTCCTCCTCATCTCTACTTCCTGGCTTCCCTGGCTTCCTTCAAGTCTGAACTATGATCCTACCTTCTACAGGAAGTCTTTCCCAACTTCTCTTAATTCTAGTGCTTTTCCTCTGTTTATTATTTCCTCTTTATCCTGTGTGTTTGTTTGCACGTTGTACCCCCTCCCTATAGATTGGAAACTCCTTGAAGGCAGGAATTATATTTTGCCTCTTTTTGTATCCCCAGTGCTTAGCACAGTGACTGACACATAGTAGGTGCTTAATGCTTATTGACTGACTTCCCTATTTCCTTTTATTTTTCACGTTTATTATTTTTTATGGTTACATAATATTCTGTTCCGTTGCTACCTGTTATCTCTTCAGTTTAGGAAAGTAAGGCTGTATGAACTCCCTACCTGGATACAGTTTAGGAACTCTTCTTAACTTCACAGGTATTTTTAAAATTAAAATATATCCTCTTACTTTTTTAATATTTTATTTTTTCCAATTACATGTAAATTTTTAAAGTTTTTTTTAATTGAGTTCCAAATTTTCTTCTTCCCTCCCTCTCCACTCATTGAGAAGACAATTTTATGTATGTTATACATGTGCACTCATGTGAAACATATTTCCATATTAGTGATGTTGCAAAAGAAAATGCAGACAAAAAAAATGAAAAATAAAGTTTTTTTTAAAAGTATGCTTCCATCTGTATTCAGAATCCATCAGTTCTCTTTGTGAAGAGATGGATAGCGTTTTTCATTTTGAGTCCTTTGGAATTGTCTTTCCATATTGTATGGATAATTGTATTTCTGAGAATAGCTCAGTCATTTTCAGCTGATCCCCATACGATGTTGCTATTACTGTGTATAATGTTCTCCTGGTTCTGCTCACTTCACCTTGCATCAATTTGTATAAATTTTTCAAAGTTTATTTGAAAGCATCCTACTCATTATTTCTTGTACCAGAATAATATTCCATTACAATCATATACCACAACTTGTTCAGACATTCCCCAATTGATGGACATTCTCTCAATTTCCAATTCTTTGCCACACAAAAAGAGCTGTTATAAATATTTTTGTACACATAGATCCTTTTCTCTTTTATTAAATCTCTTTGGAAAACAGACCTAGTAGTGGTATTGCTGGGTCAAAGATATTTACAATTTTACAGCTTTTGGTGTTTATCTTGGTATACAGCATGAAATGATGGCTTAGGCATAGTTTCTACCAAACCACTTTCCAGTTTTTCCAGCAGTTTTAGTCAAATAGTTGTTTCTTGTTCTCAAAACTTGAGTGTTCGCATTTATCAAACTAGATTACTGTGATCATTTATTACCATATATTGTGTACTTGATCTATTCCTCTAATCTACCAATACTCTTTCTTAGCCAGTCTCAGATTGTTTTGATAATTTTTTTGGAGGTTTGATTGGTATGGCACTGAATGAACAAGTGAATTTAAGTAGAATTGCCATTTTTATTATATTGGCTCAGCCTACCCATGAGTGATTAATATTTCTCCATTTGTTTAGATCAAATTGTTTTGTTCTTGTGTTCATATAGTCCCTGGATTTGTCTTGACAGGTAGACTCCCAAGTATTTTATATTGTCTGCAGTTAATTAATTGGTCTTCAAGTGTCTGTTAGAATTCACTTGTACATCCATCTGACCCTGGGGATATTTTCTTAGGGAGATCATTGATGGCTCGTTCAATTCATTTTTCTGAGATAGGATTATTTGATTATTTCATTTTCACTTCTCTAATCTGGGCAATTTATGTTTTGGTGAATATTTATCCATATTCCTTAGATTGTTTGATGTATTAGCATATGATTGGGCAAAAGAGCTTCTAATAATTGCTTTCATTTTCTCTTTGTTGATGGTGATTTAGCGTTTTTCACTTTTGATATTGGTGATTTGGTTTTCTTCTTTTCTGTTTTTGAATCAAGTTAAGCAATGGTTTATCTATTTTATTGGGTTTTTTTTTCCATAAAACCTAGGTCCTAGTTTTATTTATTAGTTCAATGGTTTTCTTACTTTCAATTTTATTCATCTCTCCTTTGATTTTCAGTTTTTCTAATTTAATATTTAATTGGGGATTTTAAATTTATTTTTCTAGTTTTTTTCAGTTGCATGCTGCTCTTTATTTTATTGATGTCAGCATTTAGAGATATTAATCTTCCTCTAAGTACTGCTTTGGCTGCATCCCATAAATTTTGATGTGTTTTCTCATTGTTATCATTCTTTTTTTAAACATTTTTTTTTAATTTTGAGTTTCAAATTCTCTACCTCTCTTCCTCCCTTTGCCCCTCCCTGAGACAGTAAGTCATTTGAAGTAACTTATACACACATAATTATGCAAAATATATTTCCATATTAGTCATGTTGTGAAAGAAAACATAGACCAAAAAAAGCCCCATGACAATAATTAAAAAAGTGAAAAATAGTATGCTTCAATCTGCATTCAGACTCCATCAGTTCTTTCTCTGGAGGTGGGAGAGCACTTTCCATCATGAGTCTTTTGGAATTGTATTGCTAAGAATAGCTAAGTCATTCACAGTTGATCACCGTACAATATTGTTGTACAATGTTTTCCTGGTTCTACTCACTTCTCCACTTTTTCTGACATCATCCTGCTTTTCATTTCTTATAGCACAAATAGTATTCCATTTCAATCATATACCTTACAATCATGTGCAATGACATGTTCAGCCACTTCCCAATTGATTGTCATCCCCTCAATTTCCAATTCTTTGCCACCACAAAAAGAACTGCTATAGATATATAGATATAGATATAGATATAGATATAGATATAGATATAGATATATACATACACATATTTTGGAGGGCATTTTGGGGTTAAGTGACTTGCCAGAGGTCACACAGCTAGGTTTTGTGTTAAGTGTCTGAGGCTGGATTTGAACTCAGGTCCTCCTGACTCCAGGGTCAGTGCTCTATTGACTGTGCCACTTTGCCGCCCATATAAATATATATATTTTTTAATTTCTTTGGGATATAGATCTAGTAGTGGTATTTTTAGGTCAAAGAGTATGCACAGTCTTTAAATATATATATACCCTGATAATATCCATTAAATATCCATTTTTTCCCCTGTTTTTGATTATACTCAGTTTTTCTGGGTAGATGATTCTTGGTTGTAATCCTAGCACTCATGCCCTCCAGAATGTCATATTCCAAGCTCCCTGATCCATTAATTTAAAAGCTGCTAAATTTTTTGTATTATTTTGTGGCTGTGGCTCCATATTTGAATTGTTTCCTCCTGGCTGTTTACAATATTTTCTCCTTATCCTGTGAACTTTGGAATTTGGCTTTAATATTCCTGGGAATTTTCATTTGGCGATCTCAATCAGGAGATAATCATCAGATTTTTTCCATTTCTAATTTACCCTCGGTTCTAGGATATGATATCAGGGTATTTTTCTTTGATGATTTCTTGAAAAATGATGTCTAGGCTCTATTTTTGATGATGGTTTTCAGGCAGTCCAATAATTCTTAATTTCTCTCCTTGATCTATTTTCCAGGTCAGTTGTTTTTCCAATGAGATAGTTCATTTGTCTTCCATTTTTTTCATTCTTTTGTTTTATTTGTTTTATTGTTTATTAATGTCTCATGGAGTCATTAGGTTTTACTTGCTTAATCCTAATTTTTTTTATTTTTTTTATTTTTCTAAATTTTTAGACTCAAACACCAGAACACAAATACAGAATAGAGAAAAGAAACAAAAACATATCATAAACTTAAATATTGGAACTTCAATACAAGGTAAGAAAGGGCGGGGGGAAGCATGTCATGTGCATAGCAGAACATAAGAGAGGATTCAAAATAATGTACCAATAAATTTTCATTTGAAGAAAGCCTGTATGATAAATACTACATGTTGTATTGAGAGTTGTCCATCTTTTCTTTGTTTCCTTGTGTAGCAGCAAGCACCCTAGCATACCCAGGATGCCTGCTACCACAGGTTCTTAGGTCTGATTTTCTAAAGGAAAGCAACTCAAAATGGGTTAGCAATCCTACTTGAATCAAACATATCATTAACCTAGTTCAGGGGGGAAAGTCAGCACCCTGAACTTCAGAGAATACAAACAGAAGTTTCAAGCAGACAAAAAATACAGACAGAGAAACAGATCAGCAAACAGGGCTTCTAAGCTGTCTGACCATTATATCCATACCTAGTTAGTTTCCACAGAGGGAAGTGCCAACATCTGGGTTTTCAAAGCTGCGGTGGGGGGCCCTCAATGGCCACCCAGAGTCTCATCTAGCCAAATCACACAACTCTTCCCAAAGTGAGCCCCAAAGCAAAGCCTCACATCAGGGTATATATAGCCTTCTCCTGGGTCAGAGAATGTCACAACCCTCTTGACCCACTGCCCAATCACAAAGTAATAAGGTGTAGCCGTTCCTGAAGAACAAGCCTGCCCCCACAGGCTCCATGTGACCACATTCACCCTGTTAGGGGGCAGAGTACATTCTCAAATCAAGGAAGGTTCTCAGAGTCACTTAAGCCTATCAAAGGGCCTAGGGGCAGGGAAGATCTTCAGATTCCCATCCCTATAACATCTGGCCCCAAGATCTTTCATGCCTATTACACAGACAACTTACATTTGAATTAGCATTAACATCTCTTAAGTACAACCTAATCCTCACAAAATAGAGACATCACATTTGCAAGATACATAACAACTTATTACCAAAGAAGCCCCAGGACCTTAAACAAACATAAAGTACATACATAGCAATCCCCTCAATCCAAAACAAAAATGTCCAAATAAAGTTCTCTTGGGGGGGGAGGGACGGGGTGTGTCCTTCCCCCACAATGCCCTTGCAGGCTTCCTCCTAGCATTTTCAATTTCAGGCTCTAATGAGCCAAGTCCCAGTCTTAACACTGCTCCAGCCCCTGCTTCTAAGTCCTGAGGGGTGACTGGGCAACAAAGCAACAGGATAGGGTCCTTGGGGGTCCATGACACTTCACTCTGCCCACCATGGACACAACTCCATCCTCCCCCTGGGTCCCAAACTGTGGGATGCAGCAAGAAAACAATTCAGTGCTCCTGCCTTGCTGCACAGTCCTTATCTTGTCCTGTGGCTGAATTCCAAACTCCTGGGTTCCTCCTCCTCCCACAGAAAGCAGCCTCTCCTGGCTTCTGCCCCAATCCCTCAGTGGGAATCTGAAGATCTTCCCTGCCCCTTGGCCCCTTGATAGGCTTAAGTGACTCTGAGAACCTTCCCTGATTTGAAAATATACTCTGCCCCCTAATAGACTGAATGTGGTCACATGGAGCCTGTGGAGGGAGGCTTGTTTTTCAGGAATGCCCCCACCTAATTACTTTGTGATTGGGCAGTGGGTCTAGAGGGTAGTGACATTCTCTGACCCAGGAGAAGGCTATGATGTGAGGTTTTGCTTTGGGGCTCACTTTGGGAAGAGTTGTGTGACTTGGCTAGATTAGACTCCGGATGGCCATTGAGCCCCCCGGGGGGATGGTTTGAAAACCCGGATGTTGGTGCTTCCCTTTCTGGTAACTGACTAGGTATGGATGTAATGGTCAGACAGCTGGAAACCCTGTCTGCTGATCTGTCTGTATTTTTTTGTCTGCTTGTAACTTCTGTTTGTATTCTCTGAAATTCAGGGTGTTGACTTTTCCCCCTGAACTAGGTAAATGATATGTTTGATTCACGTAGGATTGTTAACCCATTTTGAGTTGCTTTCCTTTAGAAAAGCAGACCTAAGAACCTGTGGTAGCAGGCATCCTGGGTATGCTAGCATGCTTGCTGCTACACCTTTGTAAGTTTTCTTTTGTTCTCTGCAGTGCACTTTTTTGTTCTTTGTTCTTCTTCCCCATCCCTAGAAAGCTACAATTAAGTGTGGATATGTTTCTCTATAGCTATAGATATATACACACACATACATATATATATTGACATATATTTTCCCAAACAAATTCTACTCCTGATCTTTGTTTTTATGTTTGTTCATATCCCTCCTGCCTCCTGTACTTCTACCCACTATCTTGTCCTATTACTTGCCTACCCCCTTCCAAGGATCCCTCCTCTATACTCACATTCCCATAAATCCAAACACCCTTCTATAGCCCCCATAACCTATTCCCTCACCCTCTCTTCTAAAGATCCCTTCATTGTCCTTCCCCCTCTCCCTATCCCCTTACCATTTTAGTTCTTCTGAATTTAGAAGACTTTTTAACATATGTATGTATGTATGTATGTATGCACATATACATGTGTGTGTCTTAAACCCATTCCCAATGAAATTAGGTTACCAGAACTACCAGCCCTCCTTCCCCATCTAATTCCTCTGTATTGATTTTTCCTCTTGCATCTCTTTTCTATAAAATAATTACTCTTTTTAGCTGTTCCTAAATGGTTTTATTTTTTTAAATTTGTATCATACTCAGGTTTACTCCAATCTTTCTTACGAGCTACCCAATTACTAATAAGAATCTTAGATATATGTCTTACATTTTACATATATAAAATATAAACAGTTTGTCCTTATTGAAACCCTTATAATCAGTCTTTGGTATGTACCTTACATTTCTCTTGGCTATTGTATGTCAGATCTTTTATTAAATTCAGGTGTGTTTGGAGTTGGGTTTTTTTTTTTTTTTGTTTGTTTGTTTGTTTGTTTGTTTTGACAGTCTTTTTCTGACAGTTGATCAAATTTCCATTTTTTTTTTCATTCAGGATTATGCTTAACTTTGCTTGGTATGAGATTTTTAGCCGGAGCCCTACTTCTTTTGCTCTTCAATATATAACATTCCAAAACCTATGGTCCTTTAATGTCTCTGCTGCTAGGTCTTGCGTGATTCTAATTGTAGGCAACATCATTTTTAAATTGTTTTATTCTTGTTGCTTTCAATATTTTATCCTTCAGCTGCGGGTTTCAGAATTTGACTATAACACTCCTATGAGTTTTCCTCATAGGATCTCTTTTTAAGTAGGGATCGGTGGATTTTTTTTTCTAGTTTTACTTTCTCCTTTTGTTCTAATGGTTCAGGACAATTTTCTTTAATTATTTCTTGTATTATTGTAACAAGAGTCTTTTTTTATCATAGTTTTTAGTCCAATTATTTTTATGTTTTCTCTTCCTGATCTATTGTTTTTCTTGTAAGATGCTACAATTCCTCTTCTATTTTTTATTGTTCATATTTTGTTTAATTATTTTGATCTCTTATAATTTCACTTCACCTTGCCTGGTTCTAATTTTCAAGGTGTCATTTTCTTTATTAAGATTCTGGATCTCCTTTTCTGATTGCTTGATTTTCCTTTCATAATCTTCTTCTTTTTCTTAGATTAGTCTTATTTAGTTAGTTAATGTTTTTAGTTTTTCCTCCATCTCTGTCATTTGATTTTTAAAGTCTTTTTAAAGATTTTCTATGAATTCTTTTTGGGCAGGTGACCATTTGACATTACTCTTTGGGGCTTTCTTTACTTCAGTGTCCTCCTCTGAAAATGAATCCCAATCTTTGCTATTGCCATAATAATAACTTTCTATGGCTGACCTCTTTCTTGTTTACCTGGGCAATTTTTTTTGTGATAATAGCTTAATTTTTGTAATCACCTCTAGCCCTGGGTACAGGGAATGGTACCCTTGCCCCAGATCTTCAGTTCTCCCCTCTAGCCTGTTACTAAGTCCAAACCTCCAATGTCCTATAAGTGCCCACAATGAGGAGCTTTCTACCCCACTGCTTCTGCACTCGCCTGGCATGTGCTGGTTCCTTCTTTCCCCCTCTGCTCTTTGCAGCACAACCAGAGCTGATGTTCCTTGTCAGCAAAGTTTCTCTCAATCTTCCCAGGCTCAGACACCCAACTCCCCTCACTATCCCTGGGGAAAAAGTTCCTGTAGCTGGGGCTGAGGCAGCCTCTCAAACCAACTAACACTAGAGTTTACTGCTTGTTGTTATAGCTTACTCTAGCCCTGGAGGTGTGTACTCTTCACGGCAACTAAACCTCCTCCTGAGATTTTTCTTCTGATCTTCTCAAATTGTCCCAGGAAGACTCCTGTTGTGCCCCCATTTTTATTTCTTTTTACCCACACTTTGTTCATCCTAATGTGATATTTTATTTCTTTTGTGGGGGAAAATTTTGAGAGTTTGGAATTTTCTGACTGACTCCGCCATCTTTTCAGAATCCTCTTCTCAATTTGAATTTTTAAGGAATTATTTTCTTCAGTGAGCTTTTATACCTCCTTGTCATTTGGCCAATTCTGTTTTTTAAGGAATTCTCTTTAGTGGATTTTTGTGCCTCGTTTACCATTTAGCATATTATTTTTAAGGTGTTATTTTCTTGTTGTTGTTTTTTTTGTGGCTTCTTTATCAAGCTGTTGACCCTTTTTTCATGATTTTCTTATATCATTCTCATTTCTTTTCCCAATTTTCCCTCTACCTCTCTTATTTCATTTTTAAAATCTTTTTTGAGTTTTTCCAGGACCTGAGACCAATTCACACTTTTCTCTAAGGGTTTATATGCAGGTGCTTTGATTACACTGTCTTCCTCTGAGTTTGTGTTTTGATCTTCCTATCACCATAGTAACTTTTGATGATCACTTTCTTTGTTGTTGTTTTTTTTTCATTTTCTAGCTTATTTCTTGACTTGTTGAAGTTGGGCTCTGCTCCTAGGATGGAGGGAACACTGTCCCAAGCTTCAGATTATTCATGTTTTCAGAGATAGTTCTGGGGGGTCTGTAAGTTTTCAGTTCTTTTAAGATGATAGGATTTAAAGAGAGGTATGGTCACTGCTTTCCTGGCCTGTGCTTAGTATGTGGTATGTAAGCAACCACAGATACTCTTTTCTACCCTGGATCTGTGACCAAGGTCCTGCTTCTTGTAGTGCTCTTCCTTACACAGGGACAGCAACCCAGAACCACATATGGGCAATGCAACAGAATCCTGTTCCCAGTGCCAGTAAAGGGGCTACTGTAATCTCCTTCTGACCAGTTGTCCAACCCCCTCACCATCTGTGGGCTGAGAGTACCAGAAACCACTGCCAGTTCAGTCACTCTCAAGGTCTGTTGCTGACTGGCTTGTGTAGCCTGCACTGGACTGTGCTCCACTCTCGTCCCAGTGAGACAGACCTTTCCTGTAGGCCTTCTAAGTTGTCTTAGGCTGGAATATTGTTTCACCCCATCCTTTTGTGCAGAATTTATTTTGAGGCATTATTTTAATGTTGTTTAGAGGGGAACTTGGGAGAGCTTGGACAAGTTTCTGCCTGACATCTTGATTCTGCCTTTCGGACTTGACAGCTTTAAAGGATTGCCTGGGCATGTGAGAAGCTGCGACTTGTTCAGAATTTGAACCTAGGTCTTTCTGCTGCTCTCAGCCAGTGCTTCTTCCGCTGTACCCACCTGCCTCTCTATGTGAGTACATCGTGTATTGAACTGTTTTTTGAACTACTAACCATTTGAGGATTTATTGAACCATTTTCCAATCACTGGACATATAGACTAGTTCAAAGATATTGCTATTTCAAGTAAAGTAGCTATTTTTATACGTGCATTTATTTTTATGTGAATATTTTAATACAAATGGGGCCTTTTTTTTTCTTTTTCACAATACTCTTAGGATGAAGTCCTAGAGAGGAAATCATTGGGTTAATGCTATCAGGTTTTTGAGGCAGTGAGGAGTAGTAAAATGAATATTGAATTTGTAAGTGGAAAAGACTTGAATTCTAGTCATTCCTGTGACATCAGTTTTGTGACCATAGGCAAGTCAGTTAACCCCTCTAAGTCTCAATTTTCTTATCGATAAAATGGTCATAATAATAGTTGTTACCTGTGGAGGAGGGAAAATTTAGTCAGGACATTTTTCTTCTCTCTCTCTCTCTCTCTCTCTCTCTCTCTCTCTCTCTCTCTCTCTCTCTCTCTCTCTTCTCCACCTACTTCTCACTCTTCCTCCCCAAAGTAATCACAGAAAATAAGAGGTAGATATCAGAAGTAATGAAGTGTTAATATGCACCTAAATCTTATGATTTTGTAAAAATGTGAAGATTCTCTTCCTAAATTGGAACAGGAGCTTGACATTATAAGTTCAAAAATCAGTCATGCTTTTGGTAACTGTTTAAAGAAGCTATATTGCCAGGCCTTACTCTCAAGTGAGGAGAAATACAACTCCTGAAGAGAGTCATAGAAGATATGTAGAGTTATAGGAGGGGAAGCCTTAAGAAGCTGCAAGGATCTGGAAGCTTCCATTAGACCCAGAACTACAGAATCCAGGCTGGGCTGTGTTAGCTGATCAGTCATGAAGCATGTCAGGATGGACAATGCTGTGTCTCTGAAGCCTCTCATTCATGCTGTATCCCTCGCTGCAGAGATTAATTTTCTTCTTGCCCTTGGGCCCCTCCTCTTGACAGGTTGAAGCTTTTTCCTCTGGGTCTTTGTAAAGCCAAGCATGAGCAGCTTTCCAGAGGACTGCTGCTATGGTTCTAAAAGCTCTAAGGTTCTAATCACATAATATAGTGAACTCTATTTATTCAGCAGTAAACCTAAGCAAAACATTCACAGAAACCAAAATATAGCCTTCACAATGATATAACATAACAACTTATCACTAAAGTGGCCACATAGTTTTAAACAAAAGATATCATTTTATAAGTCCTTAACCCAATCATCCTTAAGGAGCAATCCTCCTTAAGGGACACAAAGTACTAAGGTCTAAGTTTTCCCACCCCTAGATCACATTGTCTTAATCTCTCAGTCAAAAAGATCTCCTTTCTTTTTGATTGGAGATTAGTTTCCAGTCATCCTTAACTCAGTCATACTTAAGGGGTATAAGGTACAGAGTACAAAGTTTTCCCACCCCTAGATCACAGTAAATCATGATCTTATCTGTCAGCACTAAGTACCCAAGGAGAGGTAGGTCTTTTCATCTTGGCTTGAGACTGGCTCCTGAATTCCATGGTTCTTCTTCCATGGGTCCAGCTCCCTGGATTCACAGGCAGGCAGCTCTCAGCTCCTTGTCCAGCCCCTTGTCCAATTCCCATTCCATATTGAAGCTCACAGTGTCCAGTCCACCCCAAGTCCTTCACTGTTTCTGTTTCTGTGAAGACAGAGCTTAGCAGAGCCAAAACAACATTCATGCACATTGCCGGCCTCATCATCAATTCACATCAAAACAAACCCACAAACAAGATCTGAGAACTCAACATAAATCATCAGTATAGTCCAGGACCTCAGAAACCCTACTCTAAGACTTCTGTAAAGACAACAAGAAAATCCTCTTTCAGGGCTTCCAGTAAGGTCCCAGGGCTTCTGTACAAAGTATCACAAACACAGCAGAACAGACAGAATGCCTGGCTTCCACAGCCATTTCCCTTCTCAGTTCTGTTCTGTCCCAGCTGTGCTCCTCCTTAAATACGTGGTTCTCCTTCCTGTTCCACCTCTTCCTGTTGCATCAAGAAGTTCCTCCCACCTTCAAATGGAAGAGGCTCAAACAAGGTACCAAATACTTAAGTAGCTGAAACAGGGCACTAAGTACTTCTTTGCTTGCCATTACAGTCTTGCAGAATTCTATTTCCTAAATGTTTCTTTGTTGTTGTTCAGTCATTTTGGTTGTCTGCCTCTTTATGACCCCATTTTCTTTCTTTTTTTTTTTTTGTTGCTTTTTGGAGAGGGGAAGGAAGGGCAATTCAGGTTAAGTGACTTGCCCAAGGTTATATGGCTAGTAAGTGTAGTTAGTGTTAAGTGTCTGAGGTCAGGTCCTGACTCAGGTCCTCCTGACTCCAGGGCCAGTGTTCTATTCACTGTATCACCTAGCTGCCCCTGTGACCCCATTTTCTTAGCAAAGACACCAAAATGGTTTACCAGTTCTTTCTCCAGCTCATTTTATAGATGAGGAAACGGAGGCAGAGTTATGTAACTTGCCCAGGGTGACACAGCTGATAAGTGTCTGAGGTTAGATTTGAACTCAGGTCTTCCTGACTCAAGGCCTGGTGTTCTATTATACTCTAGCTGCCCTAGATGTTTCTTTACTTTTCTTTATTTTAAATATTTCCTTTGTCTTTTAAGCCTGGATATACTTTAGGAGAACTTTGAAGAAAGAGAGAATTAAGTCTTTAGCATTTTTCTAGAATGGGGGAGCAGCAGAATTAGAGTTTCATTTGTTACAATTTCCTAGAACAAAGACAAAATATTTATTCAGGAAAATCCATCTAAGTTATGAGTCATTAGTAAGGTAGGGTAGTAAAAATACATGGTTGAACAACCCTGCTTATCTCACCAGTCTACTCTTGGTACACTTACCAATCAGTCAATACACAGGCCAGGCACTGTGCTAAGTGAGTGCAAAGTATTATATAGAAAGTATTTGGTAAAGCATCAAGCACTTTATAAATGCCCATTTTTATCTTCCCCTCCTGAAAGTTGGCATCAACCCAATGTTCCATCAAAAATACTATAGAATACCCATTTCCCCACAGTCATGTCAATTTTGAATTTTATCATTTGTTGCTATTTTTCTCATTTTGGTGGATATAAGACATAAGATAATAATAATAAAATAAGGTGATCTTGATTTGTATCTCTTTGATTTTTAGGGAATTACCATATCTTTTTCATATTACTATTAATTTATATTTCCTCTCTCATATTGTCTGTGTTATTTGACCACTGGGGAGTACACATTCGTGTTATTTATATCATTATGTGTATCATCGTTATATTTCATATTTATTACAAATATTTGTTTCACATTAACTCCTTTTGATTTTAGAAGTATTGATTTTGGATGTGTAGAATCCTTCTATTTATGTATGAAATAATTGATATTTGATTCCAGTGCTTTCTTTTCCTCATAAGTGATAAAAAAAGTTCCTCTGCTCTGTATTTGAGGCAAATATATTACTTCATTTTTTTTCATGATTTTGGAAAATGATTTAGATGACTATTAGTTCAATGGATTTGTGTTCTCATAATTACGTCTTCCCATAAATCTGGGACAGGGACTCAGCCAGTACGTTGGACACTTTCTCTTAGAGCTCTTGACCTGGTACAGATACCATGTAGGCTTTACAGCAGTTACGGTCACTACATGATCATTCCTTTTTACAGTTGGACATTTCTGTGATGACTTACCAAATACCACTTTTCTGGGTTAATTCTTCATTTTAAAATATTTTGCAGCCTGATCATGCCTGCCTTGAATCTCTCCATCATCACACTTCAGCCATCCCTCAGTTTTCATTCAATTAAATTCATCATTTGTTAAATAGCTACTATGTACAAACATAGTCCTAGGTTCTGGGTACAAAGACAGAAATTCAACCCCACCCCCAAGGAGTTTACACTTGACCTTGGGGAAGCAATATGCACAAAGTAAATACAAACTATATGCAAAGCAATTAGTAATTTAAGTGTGGGTGTGAGTGCTAATGACTAGTGGGGGATGGAAATGAGGAGAGGTCAAGAAGGTCTCCTTTAAGGGATGACATTTAAGAGATGATCCTTAAAGGGAACTGGGAATTCTGATAATTAAGAGTAAAGAGAGTATTTAAGTCTTGAGGGAAACAGATATTGAAAAGGCAGAGTCCGCATATGGAATGTCAGGTACAAGAAATGGCAAGTGGGCCAGTTTGCCCAGGATATAGCAAGAGCAATATAAAATCTGTTTGGAACCAAGCTATGAAAGACTTTAAGTGCCAAACAGAGGAGTTTATATTCTGTGTTAGAGGTAAGGGGGAAACTCCTGAAGGATTTTGCTCAGTGGAATAGTGTGGTCAAATATGTGCTTTAGTAGTATCAATTTGCCAGCTAGGTGGGGACTGGATTTGGAGAGAGGAGAGACTGGAGAAGCAGGAAGACCAATTAGAAGGCTATTGCAATAAAACAAGTGGGAGGTGATGAACTAAGGTGGCATTTCATAACTCACAACTGTATTGCATCGCTAGAAAACTGTTGCTGTAAAAATGGGCTGGAAGGGACTTTAGAGGTCATATTGTCCAAACTTCTCACTTTATAGATGAGGCCCAAAGTGGTGAAGTGAGCTTCCCAAAGTCACTCAGGTAGCGAGTGTCAGAACCAGGATTAGAGCACAGGCTCTCTGATTCTAAAGCAAATGTTCTTTCTACTAAAGTGTTCTGTCTCTCATTAAAAAAAAAAAACAAAAAGTGCACAGCATCAGTCCCAGATAAATGATGTACTGTGTGGAGGACAGATCGAAATCGGAAGAGATGAGGCAGGCTCTCGATAAAGAATCCTCAAAAAAAGCTAATGAGAGCCCCAACCAAGGTGGTGTATGAATGAATCCCAAAGGAGGAAAAGGATGAAACAAAAGTGTTGTTTTAGAGGTCGAAATGACAGGATTCAGCAACTCATTTATATCTGGGGTGAAAGTAAAGTCTACTCCAAGATCACAAATCTGGTGCGTGTAAGGATGCTGGTGTCCTTGACAGAAATAGGATAGGTAGGAAGTGGCTGGCTTTGAGGAGAAAGATAATGAGGAATGTTTCAGACAAGCTGAGTTTGAGACCTTTTCCAGTCTCCTTACAAACCTTCTCCACCCCACCTCAACAGCACCTGTCCTCTTTGATCCAGTGACACTGGTCTCCTTGCCGTTCCTCCTCATTCCAGCATTTTCACTGGCTGTTGCCCAGAGGGGCCAGCTCTCCCCTCCTAGCTTCTGTGACTTCACTTAACTCTCAGTGAAAGCCTCACCTTCTATATGAAGCCTTTCCCAGTCCTCCTTTATCTCCAAGTGAAATTTTCCCTATGAAAGTATCTCTAATTTATTATATGTATGACATATGTATGTATTTATACATGTATGTGTGTATGTATATCTTGTCTGTAGATAGCTGTTTGCATGTTATCTCCCCCATTAGACTATGAGTTCTTTGAGAGCAGGGACTGTTTTGGCTTTCCTTGTATTCTCAGTGCCTAAGTACATTAGGCATTTAATAATAAATGCTTAGTGCCTGAAATGCCTTCAGATCACTATTTGAAATTTGAACTTGAACTGAAGAACATCACGTCTCATAAAGGGGCAACAATGTAGACATTTATTTAATAATAAGCACTACATTGTCTTCATTACCTTCTGTAATTTCAGCTGGGATGTGAAGAAATTAGTTGATCAGGGGCTTCTTGAACAATGCCCCCAATTCTTACATTATTAAGTGTCAATGGCCAAGATTTGAGCTGAGCTCCTCCTGATTGAGGAGGTCCAGCACTTTATCCATCACACCATGCTGCCTCTCAAAGGTGGGAAGAGCAGCAACACAGGGAAGATACTGACAATGTTTGGTTGAAGGTCAGTGGAGGGAGAAACAGAAGTGACTTTGTCATGTTATCAATCACTTGGACAGAATAGGGAAATAGACAGATTTGGGGAAGACATGCCAAGCCCGGAACAGAGATGTGATACTGTGATGATGAGCTCTATCAAACAACAAGTAAATGAGCTCTATCAAACAACAAGTATTTACTAAGGGCCTATTGTATACCAGACACTGTCATAGGTGATTCAAAGATAACCGTGAAAGAGTACCTGTCCTCGGAGAACTTATCAGGCAAGGTGATAAGGGCACAAAGAAATAAATGTAAAATGCATACTGAGTAAATAAGGGTGGGGGAAGGAAAGGGAGCATGCATTTGTCAAGTTCCTACTGTGTCTCGGGTGCTGTGCTAAGTGCTTTACAAATATTACCTCATTTGATACAAGACAGATTTCATATATCAGGAGAAACACTTCCTGGGGCATCAGGAAAGACAGAAGGTGTTGCTTGAACAGAATTTTGAAAGAAATAAGGATCATAAGAGACAAAGATGAAAAGTTAGCATATTCCAATTATTGGGGTACAGCCAGTGCAAAGAATCAGAGAGTGTCCACATGTAAGAAACAAGAAGAAGGGCAATTTGACTGGACCATAGCATCTTGCAATAGGAATAATGTATAATAAAGTAGAAAAGGTAAGTTGAGGTTTATATTTGATCCTAGAGGCAATAGGGAGCCATTGGAGTTTATTGAGTTAGGAGAGTAACATAGGTAGCTTTGTGTAGGACAGAATGGAAAGGAGAAAGACCTGAGGCAGGGAGATGAGTTAAGAGGCTTGCTAATGCAGGCAAGAGGTGATAAAAGATAAGTGGGGTGGAGGGAAGGGAAGAATGGTGATGGTTGTGTGAGCAGAGAGAAAGGGGTGGATGGGAGACATGTTGCAGAGGTAGAAATGAAAAGATTTGGCAACTGATTAAATATATGGGGTGAGCAGGAGGTAAGTGTCAAAGAGGACATCAAGGGTGCAAAGCTGAGCAACTGAATGGATAGTGGTTTCCTCAAATTACACAGGGGATTTAGGGATAAAGATGTATTATGGGGAAAATATAATGAGTTTACCTTGGGGCATGTTGAGTTTGAGGTGCCTATGGGATACCCAGTTTGAAATATCCAATAAGCAATTGAGAGTAGGGCTCTCACATTATTTATCTATCTGTCTATCTATGTCTATATAGACTGGGAGTCATTTACCTAGAGATGTTAGCTGAACTGGTGGGAGCTGATGAGATCACAAATTGAGAGAAAAAAGAAAAAAGGACAGAACTTTGGGATATGCTCAAAATTCTGTGGCATGTCATGCATTATGATCCAACCAAGGAAGACTGAGAAGATGTCTGATGTGATCAACAGTGCCAAAATGTGGGGGGAGGGAGCAAGGCAGAGAGAGAGAAAGAGAGATGAAGATTGAGAAAAGGATAGAAAGTTTATCCATGAGATCACTGATAAGAGAGGCAGTAGTCAGAAACAAAATAGACTTTAGAGAAGGGACAGGATAAAAAGAGAGAGAAAAGGATAAACAAGAAAATAGGATAGAGGGAAATGCACAGTTAGTAATAATAACTGAATATGAATGGGATGAATTCACCCACAAAATGATAGCAGAATGGATTAGAAATGAGAATATAACAATATGTTGTTTACAAGAAACATCCTTGAAACAGAGAGACAGACCCAGATTTAAAATAAGGGGCTTTAGCAGAATTTATTCTTCAGCTGAGATGTTTTTAAAAAGCAGAGGTTACAATCATGATCTAAGACAAAGCAAAAACAAAAAAAAGATATAATTAAAAGAGATAAGCAAGAAAACTACACTTTGCTACAAAGGTACCATAGATAATGAAATAATATCATTACTAAACATATATATGCACCAAATGGCATAGCATCCAAATTCATAAAAGAAAAGTTAAATGAGTTACAAGAGGGAGTAAAACTATAGTGAGATATCCACACACAGAGTATAACATATATATGTATGTGTATATGTGTGTATACATATACATATATACTTACCATATATACTTATGTATAAGTATATATACTTATACATATATAAGTATATATATATATATATACATACACATATATGAGTGTATGTGTATGTAAACTGTACTAATTGAGGACTTCAGTGTTCCATTCTCAGAAAAATCTAATCATGAAATAAACAAGAAAGAAGTTAAGGAGATGAATAGAATTTTAGAAAAGATAGATATGATAGACCTCTGGAGAAGATTGAATGGAAGTTGAAAGGAATATAATAACTTTTTCCCAGTGGTACCCCATGGCACCTTCACAAAAAATGACCAAGTATAAGGGCATGGAAAACTCGCCAAAAATGCAAAAAAGCAGAAATTGTAAATGTATCCTTTTCAGACCATAATGCAATAAAAATTATACTTCACAAAGAGCCATAAAACATAGATTAAAAATTAATTGGAAAATAATCTACAAATATTTTATTTAAAATTTTTGCATCAATATTCATTAGGGAAATTGGTCTACAGTTTTCTTTCTCTGTGTTGGTTCTTCTTGGTTTGGGCATATTGAAAACTAATCCTAAAGAATGAGTGGGTCAAAGAACAAACCATAGAAACAATAAGTAATTTCATTAAAGAGAATGACAACAATGAGGCAACATACCCAAATTTATGGGATGCAGCCAAAGCAGTCCTTAGGGAAAATTTTATATCTCTAAATGCTTGCATCAATATAATAGAGAAAGAGCAAATCAATGAATTGGGCATGCAACTAAAAAAATTAGGAAAAGAACAAGTTAAAAATCTCCAATTAAACAGTAAATTAGACAAACTTAAAAGGAGAGATTAATACAATTGAAAGTAAGAAAATCATTAAACTAATAAAACTAGGAGCTGCTTGTATGGGGGAAAAATCTTGGTAAATTTGATTTTAAAAAAAGAAGAAAACCAAATTGCCAGGATTAAAAATTTAAAAGGTGAATTTACTATCAATGAAGAAGAAATTAAAGCAATTATTAGGAGCTATTTTGCCTAATCATATGCCAATAAATCTAGCAATCTTAGTAAAGTGGACAAATATTTACAAAAATATAAATCGTCCAGATAAGGATAATTAAATAGCCCTATCTTCGAAAAAATTTGAACAAGCTATCAGTGAACTCCCTAAGAAAAAACACCTGGGGCCAGATGGATTTACAAGGGAATTCTACCAAATATTTGAAGAACAATTCCAATACTAAATAAACTGTTTGAAAAAAACAAGCAAAGAAGGAATCTTACCAAATTCCTTTTATGATACAAATAGTTGCTGATACCTAAACCAAGAAGAGCCAAAACAGAAAAAGAAAACTATAAAGCAATTTCTGTAATGAATACTGATGCAAAAATTTTAGCTAAGATACTAGTAAGGAGAATACAGTAATAGATCACAAAGATCATATGCTGTGACCAGGTGAGATTTATACCAGGAATGCAGGTCTGGTTCAGTATTTGGAAAGCTATCCTAATAATTGACCATGTTAATAACAAAAACACCAATAATTGCATGGTTATCTCAATAGGTACAGAAAAAGCTTTTTTCAAAATACGCTACTCATTCCTATTAAAAATACTAGAAAACATAGGAATAAATGGAGCTTTCCTTAAAATGATAAGTAATATCTATCTAAACCATCAGTAAGCATTATCTGTAATGGAGATGAAGTAGAAGCCATCCCAATAAGATCAGAGGTGAAGCAAGGATGCCCCTTATCTCCACTATTATTCAGTAGTATGTGTACTAAAATTCCAGCTATGGCAATAATAGAAGAAAAAGAAATTGAAGGACTTAAGATTAAGCAATGAGGAAGCAAAACTATCAGTCTTTTCAAATGATATGAACATATATTTATATAACCCTAGAGAATCAAATTGTATACCAAGATAAGGTCAGCATAAGATGATATAAAGGGTGATACTGTCAGCAAATTAGGGGAATATGGAATAATTTACCTGTCAGATCTATAGAGGAGGGAAGAATTATGACCAAACAAGAGATAGAAAGCATTATGTGATGAAAATGGATAATTCTGATTACATTAAATTAAAACAAACTAATCTAATGCTGCCAAGATTAGAAGAAAAGCAGAACACTAGAGAGAAAATTTTATATATTTTCTCTGATAAAGGCCTCATTTTTCAAATGGAGAACTGAGTCAAATTTATAAGAAAACAAGTCTTTCCCAAATGATAAATGGTCAAAAGATATAACAGGTAATTTTCAGATGAAGAAATCAAAGCTAGGTATAGTCATATGGAAAAAATTGCTTTGAGTCACTATTGATTAGAGAAATGCAAATTAAAACAATTCTGAGATACCACCTCACACCTATCAGGGTAGCTAATAAAATAAGAAAGGAAAATGATAAATGTTGGGAGGGAGGTGGAAAAATTGGGACACTAATGCATTGTTGGTAGAGTTATGAACTGATCCAACCATTCTGGAGAGCAATTTGGAACTATATGCAAAGGGCTATTAAACTGTGCATACCCTTTGACCCAGCAATACCACCACTGTGTCTGTATCCCAAAGAGATCAAAGAAAAAGGGGGGAATCCCGTATCTACAAAAGTATTTATAGCAGCTCTTTTTGTGGTTGTAAAGAACTGGAAATTGAAGGGATATCTATCAAGTGGAGAATGACCAAATGAAGTTGTGGTATATGATTATGATGGAATATTATTATGCCATAAGAAATGACAAGCACAATGCTTTAGAAAACCCCCAAAACAATTACATGAACTGATACAAAGTGCAGTGAGCAGAACCAGAAGAACACTGAACATAGTAACAGTGACATTGTAAGATGATCAACTGTGAATAACTTAGCTCTTCTCAGCAGTACAGTGATACAAGACAATTTCAAAGGATTCATGATGACAAATGCTATTCACCTCTAGAAAAAGAACTGATGGAATCTGAATGCTAATCAAAACATACTTTTTTTTAACTTTATTTTTCTTGGGGAGAGGATTTTTGGGGTGTGTGTATGTGTGTGTGTGTGTGTTTACAACATGATTAATAGGGAATGTGTTTTACATGACCACACGTATATAATCTATATCAAATTACTCGGTTTCTCAGTGAGGAGAAGGGGAGTAAAGGTGGGGAGAGTCTTTGGAACTCAACAGGTTATTTTATGTTAAAATTTTTACATGTAATTGAAAAAAATAAAGGACAGTCATTTCTCAACTATATAGAGAACTGAGTCAAATTTATAAGAATATAAGTCATTCCCCAATTGATAAATTAAAAAGATTTTGCACAAATAAAACTAATGCTGCCAATATTAGAATGAAAGCTATCTATGACATGGAAAAAAATTGTTCTAAATCACTATTGATTAGAGAAATGCAATGTAAAATAACTCTCAGGTACTAACTCATACCTGTCATATTGGCTAATAAGACAAGAAAGGGAAAATGCTAAATGTTGGAGGGGATGTGGGAAAATTGGGACACTAATGCATTGTTGATGGAGTTGTAAACTGATCCAACCATTATGGAAAGCAATTTGGAACTATGCCCAAAGGGGTATCAAACTGTGCATACCCTTTGACCCAGAAATACCATTACCAGGTCTATATCCCAAAGAGACCAAAGGAAAAAAGAAAAGGATCTATGTCTACAAAAATATTTATATAACAGCTCTTTTTGTAGTGTCAAAGAATTGGAGATTGAAGGGATGTCTGTCAGTTGGAGAATAGCTGAACAAATTATATGGTATATGATTGTAATAGAATACTATTGTGCTATAAAAAAATGCCTTGCATAATGCTTTCATAAAACCCTGGGAAGACTTACATGAACTGATGCAAACTGAAGTGAGCAGAGCCTGGAGATTATTGTAGACAATAATAGTAATATCCTGCTATGATCAGTTGTGATTGACTTAGCTATTCTCAGCAATACAAAGATACACAACAGTTCCAAAGAACTTACGATAAAAAATGCTATCTACCTGCAGAGAAGGAACTGATGAAGTCGTCAAGCAAATAGGGGCATATTTTTTTAAAATTTTCTTTTTTTGTCTGTGTTTTCTTTTGCAACAATTTATTGAAATAAATTTTGAATGATGGCACATGTATAATCTATATCAAATTGCTTGCCTTCCAAAGGAAGGGTGAGGGGAAAGAAGGAAAGAATTTGGAACTCAAAATTTTAAAAAATGAATGTTAAAATTTTTTTACATGTAATTGAGAAAAATAAAATAATAGACAAAAAAGATATCAAAAAGAGGAAAAGATGGAGTTGATAAAGAATAGTCCCTATTTTGTCATTAAAGCTCGGGTCAATGTCCTAAGTGGGTGGTGTGGGGTGTTAAAGAGAGAAGACAAAACTGAGAATAACCTTTAGTGAAAGTGGGATACAGAATTAAGGAGAAACAAAATTATTATCTTTTTTCAATGATGATCTAGTGGAAATACAAATTGTAGGTTGAAACATATGAACAAGAAAGTTTCAAAAACAACTATGACAATCTGATGGATGTGAGTCAAAACAACTTCAGAGTTGTTTTAATTTGCCTTTCTCTTATTAGTGATTTGGATCATTTTTTCATATGATTGTTGATAGATTGTCTTACTTGTTTTTGAAAACTTGTTTTCAAAGGAATCTGGAAGGCCTGGTATAAAGTGCTACAGAATGAAGTGACTAGAAATAGAACAATTTAGACAATGAATGCAGCATTGTAAAGGAAAACAATTCTGAAAGACTTAAGAATTATGATCAAAGCAATGGCCAATCGTTACTCCAGACATGGAACATGTCATTTTTTTTCTCACTTTGTAAGGTAACTTGAAGTGAAGAAGATAATTTGAATTACTCTCAAATTTTGTAACTTTGAAATAAATGTCTAATTTTGTGTTAAAATAAAGCTAACTTCCCAACTCTTGGCAGTGAAGAAGATAATTTGAATTACTCTCAAATTTTGTAACTTTGAAATAAATGTCTAATTTTGTGTTAAAATAAAGCTAACTTCCCAACTCTTGGCATCTTTAAGATGGCTTAAAAGATAGACAGAAACATTCATTTTCAGATACTATCAATGTGGGTATCTATTTTGCTTGTCAGCTTGAAGTGAGAGGAGAGCTAAGGGCATCTATGAGGGTGGAGGGTAGTGATAGACATACACAATTAAAAAAAAAAAGAAACAACATCAATGAAACATTTTTAAAATACACAGAAGAAAACAGAAATTCAGAAAGGGTCACAAATTAGAAAGTTGGAACTATGTTTAAATTAGTATGTACTTTTATAAAAACAAGACATACAAAACAGATTTACATTGTAATATATAAGCCTTTTTTCCACCAATTCTTTGTATAAGAAAATGTTTCATATCATACGCACCCCCCATTCCCTACATTTTCTCCTCTGTGTCTGTGGTTGATCATTATAATTATGTAGCAGTAAGTTTTATTTTGTTCTGTTTATATTGTTTTAGTGGGAACCTGTGACCTCTAGACCACATGTGGCCCTCTAGGTCCTCAAGTGCAGCCCTTTGACTGAATTCAAACTTCACAGAATAAATCCCCTTAATAAAAGGACTTGTTCTGTAATACTTGGACTAAGTCAAAAGACTGTACCCAAGCACCTAGAAGGCCTCAAGACCCCAGGTTCTACACCCCTGTTTTATTCATTATGCATATTGTTTTCCTACTTCTGTTTATTTCAGTCTTTATCAATTCATATGGCTTCCTATTTAGCTATATTTTCTTGCAACTCTGAGATTTTTTAAAATTTTTGTTTATTTATTTATACTTTTCAATATTCATTTCCACAAGATTTTGAGTTATAAATTTTCTACCCATCTCTCTTCTACTCCCTATCTCAAGATAGTAAGCATACTGAATACCCCTTCCCCTAATCTGTTCTCTCTTATGTCCCCTCCCACTCCACCCCAACTTTCTAGTTGGACAAGATGGATTTCTATACCCCAGTGCCTATATATCTTATTTCACAGTTGCATGTAAAAAACAAATTTTTTAACATTTGTTTTTAAAACTTTGAGTTCCAGATTCTTTTCCTTCTTCCCTCCTCACCCACTTTCACTGGGAAGACAAGCAATTCAATATAGGTTGTACATTTGTAGTTACGCAAAATATTTCCATAGTAGTCATATTGTGAAAAACTAACTATATTTGCCTCCATCCTATCCTGCCCCCCTCTTATTCTATTTTCTCTTTTGACCCTTGTCCCTTTTCAAAAGTGTTTGCTTCCAACTACCCTCTCCCCCAATTTACCCTCCCTTCTAACATCCCCCCTCTTATCCCCTTCCCTCTACTTTCCTGTAGAGTAAGATACCCAATTTAGTGTGTATGTTAGTCCCTCCTTAAGCCAAATTCAAGAAGAATAAGGTTGTCCCATTCCCTTTCACCTTCCTGCTCTTCCCCTCCATTGTAACAGTTTTCTCTTGCCTCTTTTATATGAGATAATTTACCCTATTCTATCTCTCCTTTTTCACCTTCATCTAATATATTTCTCTCTCACCTCTAAATTTTATTTTTTAGATATCATCCCTTCCTATTCAACTCATCCTGTGCCCTCTTTCTTTTTTTTATAATTCTTTTTTTTTTTTTTGCTCATTTACTTTTTATTTACAAGATTCAGTTCCACAATCACTTGAGTTTCAGATTTTTCTCCCCTCTCTTCCCCCCCCCCC
>CM053587.1:297949568-297977409 GCA_028646515.1 Pseudochirops corinnae
GTCATTCTCTTGAATGAAGCTACTGATCATTTCTATAATTTCTTGTTTAACCCACTCATTCTTTAGGATTATTTAGTTTCCAATTATTTTTTTGCCTATATTTCCATGGCCCTTTATTGCATATAATTTTTGTTGCATCATGATCTGAGAATGATGCATTTAATATTTCTGCCTTTCTGCACCAAATTGTGAGGTTTTTATGCCCTAGTACATGGTCGATTTTTGTGTATGTGTCATGTACCACTGAGAAGAAGGTATATTCCTTTTTATCCCCATTCAGTTTTCTCCAGAGATCTATCATGTCTAGCCTCTCTAAAATTCTATTTGCCTCCTTAACTTTTTTCTTGTTTATTTTGAGGTTAGATTTATCAAATTCAGAGAGGGGGAGATTGAGGTCCCCCACTAGTATAGTTCTGCTATCTATTTCTTCCTTTAACCCCCTTAACTTCTCCTCTAGGAATCTGGATGCTGTACCACTTGGTGCAGAAATGTTTAGTAATGATATTGCTTTATTTTTGATCGTGCCTTTTAGCATGAATAGTTTCCTTCCTTATCTCTTTTAATTAAATCTATTTTTGCTTTTGCTTTGTCTGAAATAAGAATTGATACCCCCTGCTATTTTTACTTTAGCTGAGGCATAATACATTTTACTCTAGCCTTTTACCTTTATCCTGTGTGTATCCCCCTGTTTCAAATGTGTTTCTTGTAAACAGCATATTGTAGGATTATGGTTTTTAATCCATTCTCCTATCCACCTCTGTTTTATGGGAGGGATCATCCCATTCACATTCACAGTTATGATTACTATCTATGTCTTTCCCTCCATTCTGTTCCCTCCCTTGTTTATGCTTTTATTTTTCCCTTCTCCCTTTCCCTCCTTAAGAGTTTTCCTTTTGACCACTGCCTCCCTCAATATTCCCTCCTTATCAGCCCCCATCACTTTTCCTACCCCTTCCCCTTACTACTTCTTCCCTGCCTTCTAACCACCCCTCTTTTCTTAGTCCTTCCCCCCTCCTACTGCCTGCAGGGTACAATAGATTTTTATACTTAATGTAGTATGTTATTTCTTCCTTGAACCAAGATTGATGTAAATAAATCTCATGCAATGCTCCTCTCCCTCCCCCCTCTTTCCCTCTATTATGATAAATTTTATGTCTCTTCATGATACAGTCCCATACTTAACTGATTATGTTATTCCCTTCTTACAGCAGAACCATATAATATATGGTTCATATAATATTCATCTCCCTCTCTTCTTTCCCTCTACAATATGTTTTTATGCCTCTTTGCATGGTATAACTTACTCTTTTCTGCTTTGTTCTTTCCTCTTCTCCCATTGCAGTCCCTTTGCATGCCATAATAAGGTTTTTAATCATCATTTTGTTTAATTTATACCCACACCCTCTATATATCTATATCCCTTTTAAATGTTGCGATAAGTATACAATTTTCAATATTAACAGGTATCAGCTTCCCATATAGGGATGTAAACAGTTTGTTCTTATTAAATAACAAGTTGTGTGTGTGTTTTCCCTGTTTACCTTTCTGTGTCTCTCTTGCGTCTTGTATTTGGAGATCAAATTTCCCATTGAGCTCTGGCTTTTTCATCAGGAAGGTCTGGAAGTCCCTTATTTCATTGAATGACCATCTCCTTGCCTAAAAGATTATGCTCAGTTTTCCTGGATAGCTGATCCTTGGTTGTAACCCAAGCTCTTTTGCCTTACAAAATATCATATTCCAGTCCCTCCAATCTTTCAACATAGAAGCTGCTAGATCCTATGTGATCCTTACTGTAGTTCTGCAATATTTGAATTGTTTCTTTTCTGGTTACTTACAGTATTTTCTCCTTTATCTGATAGTTCTGAAATTTGGCTACAACATTTTGTGGAATTTTCAATTTGGGATCTCTTTTAGAAGTGTCTGGTGGATTCTTTCAATATCTATTTTACCCTCTGGTTCTAGGATCTCAGGGCAGTTTTCCTTGATGAGTTCTTGGAAAATATTGTCCAGGATCCTTTTTTCATCATGATTTTCTGGTAGACCAATAATTCTTAGATTATCTCTCCTGGCTCTGTTCTCTAAGTTAGTTGTTTTCCATTGAGATATTTTACCTCTTTTTCTAATGTTCCATTCTTGAGGCTTTGTTTGACTGATTCTTGGTGCCTCATAGAGTCATTAGCTTTAATTTGGTTGATTCTAATTTTTAGCAAAGTATTTTCCTCAGTTTTTGAAGCTCTTTTTCCATATGTTCGGATTTCATGTTTAGGTATTTATTTCCTCCAGTTAGATTTTGAGCCTCTTTTTCCATTTCACACATTTTTATTTTTAAGGAGCTGCTTCCTTCAGTGAAATGTTTTTCTATTTTCGCAGCTTTAGTTTTAAAAGAATTGGTTGATTTATCTTCTGCCTCTCTAATTTGTTTTTAAAGTCCTTCTTGAGCTCTTCTAAGAATGCTTTCTGGGCTTGAGACTGATTGATATTCCCTGATGAGGCTTCAGCTGTGGGTGTAGAGTCAATGCTGTCTCCTTCTGAATTTGGTTCCTCCCTCTTGCAATAATAGGATTCTAGAGTCTTTGTCTTTGCAATCTGTTTTTTACTTGTTTTGAGGCAGGGCTTTAGCCACACCCTTCCCCTAAGACTCCCAAGCCTTCACTATTTTAGAATTTTGCTCTGGGGCAATAATCTCTGTGTTTTCAGTGTCAGAGTGGGGGATTAGAGCAGCCAGGGTTCACTCTGCCATCCTGGTCCCTGGAAATTCAAGTAGGCGCTTTTTAAATTTTCACGCTGTGGGATGATAGTCCCAGGAGTAGCTGCTGCCACTGCTGTGGGCCCTGCATTGTCTCTTACCCAGCTCTGTCAGATCCCCAGTCCTGTGGAGATAGGACTGGGAATGGCCCCTATGGTTGGTGGATCATCTTGCTGCTGCGTCCACCTCCATAGCACCACATCTGCCTCTATGCACTGTGTCCACCTCCCTCTTAAGAATTTTAACGCTAAATTATATTTAAAACTAACATAATCTTGATTTGAATAGAAGTATTTAGTGTGTATTTGAATTCTTTCTGCTTTAACTTCAGCTTTGCTATCATTCCTCTCCAAGCTGCCTTCCTGATTCTTTGGATTGTCCCTACCATGCCACAGGAGCCTTCTCACCCTAGAAGTTGACCCCAACCCTGGACTTCTCATACTGGCAGTATCTCCAGAAGTATTGTTTGATTTCATTAATTCTGGAAGAATTTCTTGATTAAGTTCCTGGAATATAGTGTTCAGAATTTTTTTTCCTAACTTTTTTGGGGTATTAAGTAATCATAAGATTGCTGCAGGAGGCCTCTCTTCAAGCTTTTGTTTCCTGAATCTGCACATTTTCCTTTTTTTAACATGATTCAGTCATTTTCTGAATGTATTTTCCCACTGGAATGCTTTGTCTGCAATTTATTGTTCTGAATAAAAGTCATATATATGTATATATATATATATATATATATATATATATACATATACATATTTTTAATATGATCAATGTGGGAATTTGTCTTGTTTGACTATGTATATTTGTTATAAGGGCTAGATGTTATTTTTTTCCAAATGGGGGAGGGAAGAGAAAATAAATTAATTTTTTTAAGTCTTTTTTTCAGTTAGTAAAGCTATTGTTAGTAGTTTAAATGTATTCAGGTTTTTAAAATTATATGTTCCATATTGGTCATTTTCTTCACTATTTTCTCCTCTCTCTCTTTCTCTATCTCTCTTTCTCTCTTAATAATAGCTTTAATTCATTCCACAATACTTTTTTTGCTACTTATGAGCTCTTTATTTTATTTGTTCTTGTGTCTTTCTTACCAATATCAATCTTTATCTACTTTCTTTAAATGTGCCATGTATTGATTTGCATATAACTTTCATAGTAGGAGCTTACTAAATGTTTCCTTCCTTCCTCCTCTTCCTCCTTCTCTGCTACCCTTTTTCCTCCTTCCTCCCTCCCACCTTCCCTCCTTCCCTTCCTTCCTTCCTTCCTTCCTTCCTTCCTTCCTTCCTTCCTTCCTTCTTTCCTTCTTTCCCTATAATAGGCCACACCAGACAAAATGAGAGGCTGAACTAGATTGACAACCATGTGAGTGGAAAGGAGAAGATGAATGAGAGAGATGGGGGGGCCTTGACAATTAATGAAACATGAGAAGAGGGATGAGGATAGGAGAATAGAGACAACTCCAGAATTGTAAATTTGGGTTTCTGGAAGGATGTTGGTGAAGTTACGCAGAATCACACTTTTTGAGGGAGCTCCCTTTGGAATCTCCTGCATTTGAGATGCCTATGAGCCACCCGGGTAGAAAGCAGCTGGTGACCCAGAGGATTCTGCCCTTGTTGATCTTCGTACCTCCCCCAGAGCCTAGCACAGTGCTCTGTAGAGTTAGGTGCTTAATAAGTGCTTGTGGAATGAATATTGAGAGAATAAAAGAATGAGAAAAAAAGTGAATGAAGGATTTCCTACTCACTCATTGTCCCGTTTCAAGTTTGCCTTTAATCCCACTTTCTTGGCCCAAACAATTATAAACTTCTTCAGCGAGGTGGCCGACATTTGAATCAAGTTCAGTTTGTCCTGTATCTCTTCCCAGACTAAGGGGATTCCACAAAAGGAAGTAGGTCTCACCTCCTGTAGTGTTTTTAGCAGAGATCCATGTACCTGAAATAATGAAGTCAAGGTCAGGAAATCAGGAAAGGGTCATGAAAAACCCCTAGACTGAAAACCAGAAGGCCTCAAGGAGAGTCTCAGGCTTACTTATATACTTACTTACTCTATAGCCTTGGACAAGTTCTTAATCTGTTCTAGGCCTCAGTTTTACTATCAAAAGAAAGGAGTCAAACTAGATCTAAGAAACTAAGGTTTTTCTCAGCTCTGACATTTTATATTCAGGCTAATGTTTGGGGCACACCCTTCACAACCTGACACCACCCCCATTATGTTATTATCACATCTAACTCCAACCTATTAATTCCAGGCTTTATTTTAACCTGAAGAACTCTCTTTCTCCTGAATATGTCTTAGTCTCTCCCCACTCCGTGCTTTTGCTCACACTGTTTCCTGTATCTCAGATGCCTCCCTCCCTCTCTTCCTCTGTTGAATTCTTACCTTTATTTGAAATTCCAGTTCAAATGCCACCTCCTCAGGAGGAGGGTCTCCCTATGCCCAAGCCCCTTCTCCTTGGTTAGTGATAACCTTCCCCACTTGGGCTTACATAAAACTTGCTTTTGACACTTTCTGTTGCACTTATGATATGTAATTTGTATGTAGTGTAGCTGTCTATTTTGATGTTCTCCCTATCTGATGGTGACCTCCATGAAGACAAGGACATTATCTAACTCAGCTCTCTATCTTTCTTGGCACCCAGAGCAGTAATATAATTATGTAATAAGTAAACAAATAAATTTATTTTATTGTTTTATTGCATTGCATAGAATATGTTTTAAGATCCTGACACTCTTATTTTCTAAGTTCTAAAACCACTCCTAGGTCTGACTTTCCAGATTCTGAGGTCCCTCCCAACTCTGACATTTTGTGTTCTAAAGGCCCTCCCAGTTTCTGTGTTTCTGGTCCTCCCAAATCTGATGCTTTATATTCTAAGGGCCCTACCAGCTCTGACATTCTCTGTTCTAAGGATCCTTCTAACTCTGACATTTTAGGTTCTAAAAATCCTCCTGGCTCTGTCATTCTAGATTCTAAAGGCCCTTCTAATGTGGATGTTCTCGATCACAAAGTCCCTTATAATTCTGATGTTCTGTGTTCTATAATCTGTTAAAAGTCAAATCCGTGGCCTTTTATCAATCCTCAATCTCCTTAACCTCTGTGTAGCCTCTGACACTATTGATCACCTCTTGCTCCTAGATACCCTCCTCTGTCTAGGTTTTCCTGATGCTGTTCTCTCCTAATTCTCCTTTTATCTGACTGCTTCTTCTTAGTCTCCTATGTTCTTTCTTCATCAAGGCTGTTGCCACTATCCATTAGGATCCCTCTAGGCTTTGTCCTGGTCCCTCTTCTCTTCTTCCTCTAAAAAATGATTCCCTGTTACCTCCAAGATCAAATACAAAATCCTCCATTTGCTTTATAAAGCACTTATATAGCCCGGCTCCCTCTACATTTCTTGTCTTCTTACACTTTGTTACTCCTCACATACTTGGTAATTCAGGGACCCTGGCCCCCTGGCTGTTCCCCTCACAAAACACTCCTTCTCTTGACTCAAGGCATTTTGTCTAGCTATCCCCCAGGCCTAGAATGTCTCTCTCTCATCTCTGTCTCCTGTCTTCACTGGCTCCTTTCTAAAATTTATTTATTTTTAGTTTTCAACGTTTACTTCCATAAGCTTTAAATTTTGTACCTCTTCCTTGCCCCCTTCCTCCCCAATATGACCCATAATCTGATATAGACTTCACATATACATTCCTATTAAACATATTTTCACATTAGTCATATTGTATGGAGGAATTATAATGAATGGGAGAAACCATGAAAAAGAAAAAACAAAACAAAACAAAAAAACCAGTTTGCTTTGCTCTGCCTTCAGACTCCACAGTTCTTTCTCTGAATGTGGATGGTATTTTCCATCATGAGTCCTTTGGAATTGTTTTAGGTCCTTGTATTACTGAGAAGGACTGTCTTTCAAAATCAGTCATCGAAGACTGGCTGTCACTATGGACCTGTTCTGCTCACTTCACTCAGCATCAGTTTATATAAATGTTTGCCAGGTTTCATTTCTTTTTTTTTTTTTTGAAGTGGGGAAGGCAAGGCAATTGAGGTTAAGTGACTTGCCCAAGGTCACACAGTAAGCGTGTCAAGTGTCTGAGGCCAGATTTGAACTCAGGTCCTCCTGACTCCAGGGCCAGTGCTCTATTCACTGCACCACCCAGCTACCCCCAAGTTTCATTTCTTATAGCACAATAGTATTCCTTTACATTCATATACCATAATTTGTTCAAGTCATTCCCCAACTGATGGGCATCTCCTTAATTTCCAGTTCTTGGCAAGAGAGCTGCTATAAATATTTTTGTACATGTGGGTCTTTTTCCTGTTTTCATGACCTCTTTGGATACAGTCATAGAAGTGTTATTGCTGGGTCAAAGGGCGTGCGCTTTTTAAAAAATATATATTTATTTACTTTTAGTTTACAACATTCAGTTCCACAATCCCTTGAGTTTCAAATTTTCTCCCCCTCCCTTCCCTCCCTCCTCCACCCCATGGCAGCATGCAGTCCTATATAGGTTCTACAAATACCTTCACACAAAACATTGGTCAGGATTTTTAAAAGAATTATAATCATTGGAATGAGCAACATGAAAGAAGGAACAAAACAAAACAAAAAAGAGAGAGAGCAAGTAGTTTGCTTCAATCTGCATTCAATTCCCTAATTCTTTCTCTAGATGTGGATAGCCCTCTCCATCATGAATCCCTTGGAATTGTCTCATAACCTTGCATTGCTGAGAGGAGCCCAGTCTATCAAAATTAGTCATTACAGATACAGTGTGTCTATAATTGTGTACAAAGTTCTCCTGGTTCTGCTCACCTCTCTCAGCATTAGTTTATACAAGTCTCTCCAGGTTGTTATGAACTCCATCTGCTTCTCATTTCTTATAGCACAGTAGTATTCCATTACATTCATATACCACAACTTGTTTAGCCATTCTACAATTGATGGGCATCCCCTTGATTGCCAATTTTTTGCCACCACAAAAAAGAGCTGCTATAAATATTTTTATACATACAGGTCTTTTCCCCACTTCCATGAACTCTTTGGGATACAGTCCTAGAAGTGGTATTGCTGGGTCAAAAGGTATGCACATTTTTACAGCCCTTTGGGCATAGTTCCAAATTGCTCTCCAGAATGGTTGGATCAGTTCGCAACTCCACCAACAGTGCATTAGTGTTCCAATTTCCCCACATCTCCAGAATTTATCATTTTCCTATTTTGTCATCTTAGCCAATGTGACTAGTGAGATGTGGTACTTCGAAGTTGTTTTAATTTGCATCTCTCTAATCAATAGTGATTTAGAGCATTTTTTCATATTACTATAGATAGCTTTAATTTCTTCCTCTGAAAACTGCCTGTTCATATCCTTTGACCATCTATCAATTGGCAAATGATTTGTATTCTTGTAAATTTGACTCAGTTCTCTATATACTTTAGAAATGAGGTCTTTATCAGAGACACGAGTTGTAAAAATTCTTTCCCAGTTTTCTGCTTCCTTCCTAATCTTGGATGCCCTGGCTCCTTTCAAGTCCCAGCTAAAATCTCACCTAGAAGAAATCATATCTAATCCCCTTCATGCTAGAACCTTTCCACTGCTAATTATCTCTGATTTATCCTGTATACATCTAATTTATACATAGATGTTTACATGTTGTTGCCCCCATTAGACTGTGAGCTCATTCTCAGCGATATAATGATCCAAGACAATTCCAAAGGACTCATGATAAAAAATGTTATCCACCTCCAGAGAAAAAACTGATGGAGTCTGAATGCAGATCAAAGCATACTATTTTTCATTTTTTAAATATTTTTGTGCTTTTTTTCTGATCTGTGTTTTCTTTCACAACATTAATAATATGGAAATATGCTTTGAATGATTGTACACATATAATCTATATCAAATTTCTTACCATCTCAATGAGGAGGGAGGGAATGGAGGGAGGAAGAACTTGGAACTCAAATTTTTAAAAACTGAATATAAAACATGTTTTTACATGTTAAAAAAAAAAAAGATCTGGCTAATGTATCACTTACCCTTGGAAGTTTCCTACTCTATTTGAATATTATTTATTAGCTGTTTGTACTTTTAAAAGGCATTTTTGTCTCCAGATAAATATATACACATATATATATATAGTATATATGTGTATATATATATACATATACATACATATGTGTGTATATGTATATATACACACACATACATAAAACAACAAAAAAGATTGTGAGCTCCTTGAGTGCAGGGACTGTTTTTAACCTATTACTCCCAGCACTTAGCCCAGTGTTTTGCATATAGTGAGCATTTAATAAACACCTGATAACTTTTTGTTGACTCTCCTTTAAGATCTTTCCCAGTTCTGACATTTTGGCTTCTAAGGATCCTTCCAACCCTGACCTTGTAGATTGTAAGATTCTTTCTCACTCTGACATTCTATGTTCTTGTTTTTGTTTTTGGGTTTATTTGGGTTTTTTTGAGGGGGAAAGCAGGGCAGTTGGAGTTAAGTGACTTTCTCAAGGTCACATGGCTAGTAAGTGCTAAGTGTCTGGGATCACATTTGAACTCGGGTCCTCCTGATTCCAGGGCTGGTGCTCTATTCACTGCGCCACCTAGCTGCCCCTGAAATTCTAAGGTCTATATTCTAAGGTCAATACCATCTCTAACATTCTGTGTTCAGTATGAATGAACTCAGGGAATCAGTCCTTGGCATTATCCTGTTACATTCATTTGAACAGCCAGAGCTAGGGTCAACATTAACTTCTGTGTCAGCTTCCAACATCAACAATGTGGAGAAATTGCCAGGTCTTGCCTTCTCTGTAAGCCTTGACTTTGGACTGGTGCCCACCTCCAATATACCTGGGTACACCTGAGCATTGGTCAAGCCTGTGTGTTTCAGGTTATCAGGACCCAAACAACTCCTTTGCCTGGTATATGAATCCTTGAACTTACAAAAAAATTCTGGCAAGGCTACTCCAAAGCATAGTGCTCACTACCTCTCCCTCCCTGAGGTAGTGTTTTGGGACCTTGAAGTCATAAAATGTTAGAGCTATAAGGGCCCTCAGAACATAGAATGTCAGGAGACAACCTTAGAACATAGAATGAGAGAATTGGGGAAAATCTTAAAGACACGGAGTGTTAGAGCTGGCAAACAACTTAAAAATGGGATGTCAAAGCTAGGACATGTCTTGGAGAAAACTTGGTCCAAACCTCTCATTTTATAACTGAGGTTATGCAGGGAAAGTGAGCTACTTCTGGTCAGTGGCAGCACTGAACTGGAGCCCAAGACTTTTTCCACAGCACCCTACCTCCAGGGGCACTTACAATGTAGCTGGCCATAGGTTTGCACCATGAGTTCTTCTCATGCAGAAGGCCCAATTCAGTATGACATAAGCCTCAAAAATTGTTGACAAGTTCATCTTCTATGAACCATCTCAGAGTGACTGCCCACACCTCCCTCTAACCTCCCTTCTATCACTAAAGGGTCATAGATTAAGCTCAAGAAGGGAAAGCAAAGTAGGAGGGGCTACAGGAGGAAGAAGAGAAGAGGACAAATCAAGAGATTTCTATAACAGATTGGATGTAGGGGGAATGAGAGGGAGGGAAGGGTCAAGGATGGCACCAAATGATCGGGGGATAGTGGTACCCTTAGGAGCAAGAGGGAGTCTAGGAAGGACAGGTTTGAGTTCAGATGACTTCAGTTTTGGACATACTGAGTTTAAGATGTCTATGGGGCATCCATCCCAAAGTTCATTAGGCATTTGGAGATGCAAGAGATTAAAAACCAGAGGCCACTTAATCCAGTTGAATTCCACTCTGTCCTTCCTCTTCCCCACATGAGGAAACTAAGGTCCAGGAGGATGAAAGAACCAAGATCACAGGGATAGAAAGCATCAGAGGTGGGGCTTGAATCCAGGCCCGTTGATTCAAGATGCCTTGATCTTTCTACTATACCATGTTTATTTTAGCTGGATTAGACTATTAAACCCAATTCCTTCATTTAACAAAGGATTGATATCCACAAAGGAAAAGGGGCTTAGCCAAAGCCTTCTAGATGGTAAGTGACAGAAACAGGATTAAAAGCTAGATTATCTGATTCCAAACCCAGCATACTCATTCTCCCGCCAGGTAAGTTTAACGTCCACCCCCAGATACAAGGTCCCCCAAGCAGAGTGTTGGGGAGAGGGGAGAAGATAAGGAAAACTCACACAGCCGTGAGTTCAATGTATTTAGTTGCCTTCTTTGGCCTGCAATCCCGTGAGAATTCCCCTTTATGGCCTGCAGAGACTGGGTAACTGACATAGTATGATGACTTATACCAGAGTATAACATGATATTATCGATCCCCCAGCACCCATTGTCCCAATGTGAGATGTCTGCCTTTAACAGTAAGCCTCTGGGTTTAGGATGAGCTTCCCCAGGCTGGTCTCATCTGCTGCTCTTGCCTATATGAGTACAGACCTTGCTCTTTCCTATAGGGGTACATACCTTCATGACATCAGGTTCAGCAAGGAAGATGGATGCCCCAATGGTAATAGGGATCCAGATTTCAAATATCTGAGCAGTGATCAAGTAGAAGGGGAGGTAGCTCACCAAGATCTCTTGATTTTCAGGGGCATATGTGTAGGGAAGGCTTTGGAGCACAGCTGCTGCAGTCCATGTGATCTGAAACACAAGATGTGTGATGGACAGAACTAGGGAAGAGAAGCATTGATTAAGCAGACAGAATCAGAGGTTGCATTTCAACTCAGTTCTTCCTGACTCCAGGCCCGACTCTCTCTCCCTGAATATCCTAGCTGCTTCTAATGACTAGGAGTCATTCCACCCAGATATGATTTCTGACCTTGTGTGGTGACCTTGACGTGTGGACCTAGTTGTCTGTATGTGGTCTCCTGATTAAACTGAGTTCCTCTGTGGCAGGGATTACTTTCATTTCATTTGGCTTACCACTTTAGTTGGCAACCTTATAGAAATTATTCCTGGCCAGCTCTTAAATGTTCCCTCTATTTGAGACTAATTCTGCCAGGGTCTCTGGATCTCTAGAGTGTGTGGAGGGAAGTAAAATGTAAGAAGAATGGAAAGGTGGGGGTTGCAGATTAGATTGTGAAGGGCTTCAAATGCCCAACAGAGGATTTTATATTTGATCTTGGGTATAATAGGGAGCCATTGAAGTTTAATGAGTAGCTGATGGGGCATGATATGATCAGATCTCTGACAGCTCAGTAGAGGATAGACTAGAGTGGGGAGAGACTAGTTGACAGAGTGGTACAAAGGTCTAGGAAAGAGGTGATTAGGGCTTATACCAGTGTGATGGCAGTGTCAGAGGAGAGAAGTGAGCATATATGAGAGATGTTACACAGATGAAATCCATGGAACTTAACACCAGATTGGATATGGGGAGTGACATCCTCTTACTCTTTAAGAAGAGTGGGAAGTCAAGGAGATGTGTAGGTTTTCCAGCCTAGAAGACTGAGATAAAGGCAGTGCGCTCAACAGTTAAGGAGAAATGGACTTGGAATTTGGAGACCTCAGTTCAGACCTTGGCTCTGACATCTTATGTATGACCTATAATAGTCAAGACTATTAGCCTCAGTTTCATTATTTGTAAATTGGGGGGTTAGACCCCCCAACTGGGGGTAAAGACCAAAGACCACCTCTCTGAGACTCACTTGCCTCATTTATGAAATGGGGCTAATAATACTTCCCTACATCTCACAGGCTTATGGTGAGGCTCAACTGAAATCTGTATGAATGAGCTTTAGCAAACTTTAACACACTATATAATTGTTGGGTATAATTATTGTTATTGTTATAATTATACCTTTAAGATGTTAGAAAAATGTATGACACTAATCTTAATCATCCTTGCTCCTTTTCTTGGGTATCAGAGGTCCCCCTCACAATTTACAGATTGTAAAATTTCAAAATGTTGGTTCTAAAGGGGGCCTTGGAAGTTCATCTACAAGTGACCCCTCCCCTGTCATTTTACAAAGGATGAAACAGAAGCCCAAAGAGAAGTGTCTTGCCCAGTGTCACATAGCATGTCACATAGCATGTCACAAGGATTTGTTCTGTGAAGTTTGAATTTAGTCAAAGGGCTACACTTGAGGACCTAGAGGACCACAGGTGGCCTCAAGGCCGCAGGTTCCCCACCCCTGAATAGGGTCACAATGTTAGAATCAGAAAGGCTTAGGGGCTTCAGAAAAAGACACTTACATTGTCATGACTGATCATAACTGCCTTTGGTGCTCCAGTGGTTCCTGAGGTATAGGACAGCATGCAGCACTGGTTGGGCTTCTGGGAATCAATGACTTTGTCCAGCATTTCATCAGAAATAGTTACCCCTAGGGTGAGGAATTCCTGCCACTATATAGGTGGAGAGGCAATTTAAGGAGAATAAGTGTTCTAACTCTCTATACCAGCAAGAGAAATTGTGCAAACCAGTCTCCCCAACTAATTATGAGACACTGTGATGTCAGGGCCCCCTTTAAGTCATTTTCAACTCATTATTTATAGTATAATTGACCAGTTGTTCTGGTCTTTTCCTTGACACAGGAGTCCTCAAGTGTCCTTATGGGCCTTCCAAAGTGCCCTAGGCCTTCCACAAAACTCTTGGGCCATCCTGGCTCTTGGTCTGAGCCAAATTCAGCACTATGACACCCAGCTCATGGGAACAAATTCATAGGTTTGGTCAGGTATTCATTATAAAAGAGACTGTACTATATTGCCCGAGGCTGGAGCTTCATTTCTATACCCCTCAAACTGCACCTGACTGACAGCAATGTGACCAAAGACCACCCCCAGCCACTGAAGCAGACACAAGTCATCAGGAGTGAGCTTAGGAACTGATTGGCTGCATCCATGCTGGCCCCAGCCCATAGGTCTCACTAGGCTGGCTTCCTACATAAGCAGCAGTGATTAAGCCAGACCCAGAAACCCCAGCAGAAAGAAAGACAAGGTAACACATAACTCTCTCAGCCCTCCTCCATGATACATGTAGGCATCATCCCTTCCTATCATTCTCATTATAAAGTGAGATAATATTGGTAGTGCCTGGCACATAGGAGATGATTCATAAATGCTTGTTTCTTTTTTCCTTCCTTCCTTCTTTCCTTTCTTCCTTTCCTTCCTTCCTTCCTTTCTTCCTCCCTCCCTTCATTTCCTATCCAATCCATCTCACAATCAAAATTTCATCCTCTTCGCAAAGAACCCATGCCCATAGACCCCCAGTCACAAGCCAGGGGTAACTCTCTTAGCTCATTATGTGGATTGGACCAGAAAGAGCTCAGGACTTGGACTAGGGAGACCTAGGTTGGATTCCTGCATCAGATACTTATCAGCTGGATGACCATAGACAAGTCTCTTGCCCTCTCAAAGTCTCAGTTTCCTCATCTGTAAAAGATGCTTGCGATATCCACCTCACAGGGGTATCACAAGGAAAAGATTCTGCAAACCTTAAGGTGCTTTATAACTGTCAGTTATTACAATTATTATTTTTACATTGTCATTATATCTTGATTAGTATCTAGACCAATAGGATTTTCAAGCTGAAAGGGACCTTGTATGTAGGTCATTAACTCTAAACCTCCCATTTCACATATGAGTAAACTGAGCTTCAGATAAGGGAAATGATTTGCATAAGGATGTACAGGTAACTGCCAAGGTCAAGATTTGAACTCAGGTCCCTGACTCCAAGTCCAATGTTCTTTCTCTTATGCCCCACTTCATTTTGCAGTCAACTCCCTTGCTCATAACCCATCTACTCTTTCTTTCCTAACAGTAGCCCTAATTCTTCTTGCTATCATCTCTTCCCAAGGCTTCTTTTTCCTCCTTTCAGCAGGTTGGTCTGCTATAATCTTGGATAACCTTCAATCCAGATTGGAGAGAAAATAAAAGAAGAATGCTCCCACCTTCCCCTAGGCCACAAGGTATGTCCACTGGCTCTATGAGCTTGAGCCTAAGTTGGTTCTTGACCTGGTGGCCAGCCTCTTGCATCCCAGGCCTCCATCCCCTTTTAATAAAATACTTTAAATAGCTGTCTTCCCCTCTCTGTCCCCCTGGCCCTTTCGTGGCTCATACATACGGTATAAGTATTAGGTAACTTCTTTGTAAGTTTGTCTTTATATTGGACAATAGCTTTCAGATGACGTAAGTGATCACTGATCTGAAAAAGAGAGTATGGCATAGCAGAAATGTACAGATAGATACTCAAGATTTTGGGGTGCAAGAAAGTTAACATTATAAAACATTATGTCGCCTGTTTTGCTTTGCCTAATGCACTTATCAAATCAGCAAGCATTGATTAAAGTCCTAAACATAAGCTATAAGGGAAACCAACAAAAGGGAGCTTACATTCTAATGGATAGCATCATCCTCATTGTCATCATCACCCAACAGCTGACATTTATATCAGTGTATTTTGCAAAGCCTTTATAAATGTATGATAATAATAATAATACCTAACGTTTATATAGCTCTTTAGGGTCCATTATGTCATATAATCCTCACAACAACCTGGGAAGTAAGTGCTATTATTATTACTTTACAGATGAGGAAACTAAGGCAAATAAGGGTTAAGTGACTTGCCCAGGCTTGCCAGGCTAGTGTCTGAAACCAGATTTGAATTCAGGTCTTCTTTATTTTAGGTCTCATGCTCTATTACCTAACTGTCCTGTATCAACAGGTTGTTTTTCATCTACATATTAAATAAAAGCAAGAATGTCCAGAAGAAGAAGATGATCTTAACTCCTAGGTTTAGCTTTTGTGCTTGCTCAGATTTGAGTAGCAAGATGAAAGGTATTTTGGGTCTAATCCTATACTTCAAGGTGTCAGATCCATAACCTTGCAGAGTTTCTTTGGCTAAGCCCTAGTCCCTGAAATAAGTTGAGAGCACAGAATCCCCAATCAGAAATAAGTGGGGAACTATAAGGAATTTCTCACCCTAAGTCAGAGTGAAGACTATGACAGAGACCTTACTCTTGGTGATCAGGAACTGAAATTCAAAAATAGACAAAAGTCTGAAGACCCTAGTTATCTTCAATGACTCAGGCGCTCTGTCTTCCAAATGCTTTGATAACTTGAGCAAAGAATTTACTGGAAAGGAAATATTCTAGCCAAGGCTTTGAGGAAAAATTGTAAAGCCATGTCTGTCTCTTTGTAAATCAATGGACCATAGTATGCCAGGCCCTTCTATCATCCACTATCTGCCAAAGTCTGTTCAAATTCACGTTCATTGCTTTCATGTCACTTATCTATCCACTTCATCCTCTGCTATCCCCTTCTCCTTTTGCCTTCAATCTTCCAACATCAGAGGTTTTGTTTTTTTTTCCAATGAGTCCCATCTTCTCATTATCTGACCAAAGTACTTAAGGTTCAGCTTCAGTATTTGTCTTTCCAATGAATAGTCTGAATTAATTTCTTTAAGTATTGTGTTAACTGTTTTGATCTCCTTGTTGTCCAAGGAACTCTCAAGAGTCTTCTCTAACATCTCAAAAGTTTTCTCCAATCCAAAATCTTTGATTTTATGGCACTCAGCTTTCATTATAGTCCAACTCTCACTGCCAAGTTACTGCTGAAAAAAAATGTAGCTTTGATTGTACAGACCTTTGTTGATGACTCAATGTCTCTACTTTTTAGTATGCTATCCAAGTTTGCCATACCTTTTCTTCCAAGGAACAAGTGTCTTTTAATTTCATGGCTACATTCACCATCTGCACTAAGTTTTGAGCACAAGAATATAAAATCTAATACTGCTTCCATTTCTTCTCCTTCTATTTGCCAGTAAGTAATGGAACCAGTTACCATGACTTGAGGTTTATTTTTTTTTTTAAACATTAAGCTTCAAGTCAACTTTTAGACTGTCCTTTCACCTTCATCAAGAGGCTTCTTAATTCTTCTTCAGAATTCTGCCATCAGAGTGGTATGGTCTGCATGTCATATTTCTCATAACAGTCTTAATTCTGGTTTTTGACTCATCAAGCCTGGCATTTCATATAATGTACTCTGCATATAAGTTAAATGACTAAGGTGACAATGTACAGCCTTGTCATCCCCCTTTCCCAATCATAAACCAATTAGTTATTCCACAGGTTCCTCAGGAGACAAGTAAGATGATCTGATACTCCCATTTCTTTGAGGACTTGCCACCTTTTGCTATAATCCACATATAATCCATACATTGTAGTGTAGTTAATGGAGCAGAAGTGGATGTTTTTTCTGGAACTTCCTTGCTTTCTCTATAATACAAAGAATTTTGACAATTTAATCTCTAATTCCTCTGCCTCTGAAAATCAGCCTATTCTGGTAATTCTCAGTTCACATACTGCTGAAACCCAGCTTGTAGGATCTTAAGCATAACCTTGCTGGCATGTGAAGTGAGAACAATTGTTGGTAATTTGAACATTCTTTGGCATTGGCCTTCTTTAGGATTGGGATGTAAACTGATCTTTTCCAATCTAGTGGCCATTGTTGAGTTTTCCAAATTTACTAGGATATTGAGTATGGCACTTTAACAGCTTCATCTTTTAGGATTTTAAATAGCTCAGCTGGAATTCTACCACCTTTACTAGCCTTATTGTTAAGAGGTGCTTCCTAAGGACCACTTGACTTCATTCTCCAGGATTTTTGGCTCTAGATCAGTAACCACAGCGTTGAGGTGATCTGTGATATTAAGATCTTTCTTATATAGTTCTCTATATTCTTGCTATCTCTTCTTAATCTCTTCTGCTTTGGTTAAATCCCTACCATTTTTGTCTTTTATCATGCCCATTTTCGCATGAGGCATTCCCTTGTCATCTCTAATTTTCTTGAAGAGATCTCGCCTTCCCCATTATATTGTTTTCTTCTGTTTCTTTGCATTACTCATTTATGAAACTCTTCTTATCTGTCCTTGTTATTTTCTGGAATTCTGCAATCAGTTGGGTATATTTTTCCCTTTCTCCTTTACCTTCCACTTTCCGTCTTTCCTCAGCCATTTATAAACCCTCATCAGAAAGTCATTTTGCTTTCTTGCTCTTCTTTTTCTTTGGAATGTTTTTTTTTGCTGTTGCCTCCTATACAATATTTTAATTTGTCCATAGTTCTTCAGGCACTCTACCTACCAGATTCACTTCATATTCATGAGGGATGTTGCTTAGGTCATATCTATACAACTTGTCTGAATTTTGCAATAAGAAGTTCATGATCTGAGCCACAGTTTGCTCCAGGTCTTGTTTTAACTGACTGAATAGACCTTCTCCACCTTTGACTGCAAAGTATATAGTCAATCTGATTTCAATATTGACTATCTTGGGGCTGTCCATGTGTAAAAATAACTTTTTGGTTATTGAAAAAGAGCATCTGCTATGACCAGTGAGTTTTCTTGACAAAACTCTCCCAGTCTCTTCCCTCCTTCATTTTGTACTCCAAGGCCAAAACTGCCTGTTACTCTATCTTTAGATTTCCTACTATAGTATTCCAGTCCCCTCATGATGAATCTGTGTAATGGCAAGCACAGAAGTAGTTCACGCCTTGTTTCAGCTATTGAATTAACACCTTGTTTCAGTTCAAGTTTATTTTAAGCCTTGTATCAAGTCTGTTAAGAAACAGAACATGTGAACCCCATAACTTGTGAACCCTAGAACTCATGAACTCCTGCAACATGAAGGGGAGAAACTAATGACCATATATCAGGAGAGGCCCAGGCTACAGACTTTGAGGACTCTTGTGGCAGAGTCAAGAAGGAGTAAACTTGTGATGTTCTGGCACTCTGTCTGCTTTGTCTGTGTTGATGTTTGTGATACTTTGTACAGAAGCCCTGGGACCTTACTGGAAGCCCTGAAAGAGGATTTTCTGGTTATATGTTTACAGAAGTCCTGGAGGAGGGTCCTGGGACTTAACTGATGATTTGTGCTGACCTCTTGGACCTTGTTTGTTGGTCTATGTTGATTTCTATGTTGATGATGTGTGATGAATTCTCAGACCTTGTTGGTGGGTCTGAGTTGATTCCACAGGCTGATAGTAAATTGATGATGGTGCTGGCAATGTTCATGAATGTTATTGTGGCTCTGTTAAGCTTTGTCTTTCCAGAAACAGGAACTGTGAAGGATTTGAGGTGGACTGGACACTGTAAGCTTCAATATGGAATGGGAACTGAACAAAGAACTGGACAAGTAGCTGAACAAGGAACTGGGAGCTGCCTGCCTTTGAACCCAGGGGACAGTTGGAGTGGGACCATGGAAGAAGAACCATGGAAGCTGAGAGCCAGCTTCACGGCAAGTTGAAAGAAGACTTTACTTGGATACTGTGTGCTTACTGAGAAGGTTATGATTTACTGTGACCTAGGGGTGGAGAGCTTTGACTTTTGTGCTTTGTGATTGAACTAAGGATTTTGTGATTGACTAAATAAATATACTTTGTTTAAAACTATGACCACTTTAGTAAAGACTTTGTGACCATTTTAGTGATAAGTTGTTGAATTGTGGCATGGTAAATGCTGTATTTTGATTTTCTGTGATAAGTTGTAACATTGTGAATGCTGTATTTTGATTTTCCATGAATGTTTTGCTATAATTTGTTATTGAATAAATAGAGAGTTCACTGTACTATGTGATCAGAACCTTGGAAGCTGTTCACAGCAGCAGTCCTCTGGAAAGCTGCTTGTGTGTGGCTTTACAATCTGACGTCTTTTTTTGGTGTTATTTCTAGAAGAGTCTTTATAGACCTGATCAGCTTTGGCCTCTTCTGCATCAGTGGAAGGAGCATAGACTTGTATTACTGTGATACTGAATGATTTGCCTTGGCTTTGAACAGATATCATTCTGTCGTTTCTGAGATTATATCTCAGTATTGCTCTTTCTCATCTTTTGTTGACTGTGAGAGCTACTCTCTTTCTTCTAAGGGATTCTTGACCACAGTAGTACATGTAATGATTGCTCGGATTAAATTCACACATTCCCATCCATTTGAGTTCACTGACGCCCAAGACATTGATGTTTAATCTTTCCGCCTCCTCTCTGACCGTATGCAGTTTGCCTTGGCTTATAGATCTTACATTCCAGGTTACTGTGCAATATTGATCTTTACATCAGACTTTCCTTTTGTCACCACACACATCCACTGCTCAGCTTCCTTTCAGCTTTGACCCAGCCCCTTTGTTCTTTCTGGAGCTACCTGCTCTTAACCAGTAGTGTGTTGGACATCTCTTGACCTAAGGGGTTCATCTTCAGGTATCATATCTTTTATCATTTTGATATTGTCCATGGGGTTTTCTTGGCAAAGATACTGGAGCAGTTTGCCATTTCCTTTTCCAGTAGATCACCTTTTGTCAGAACTCTCCACTATGATCTGTCCATCTTGGATAACCCTGCATGTTATAGCTCATAGTTTCATTGAGCTACACAAGCCCCACCCCTACTCCCTACCTCTGCCACAAGGCAGTGATCCAAGAAGAGGAAACAAATAGACCCTTCTACTTGTAAGGAAAAAATGTTGCAGAGAATTTTTCCTCAGTCTGGATGACTGTGTGTGTTATGATTTGGGGCCTTGCAGAGACTACCTGCTAGACCACCCACCACTCTATCAAAGACTGTACACCATAAGGAACAGCCTAGAAGCCTCAGCATGATACCTTTCCCAAAAGTCAGCAGTAGCCCTGTAGTATCAGGGACTTGAGTTACCCCCTCCATCCCTGTGTCCTGCCCACATAAGTTCCTGGCATAAATGCCCTTCCACAAGATACCTTAGCCATATGGGTTGACTACTTGTATGTATGTTCTCTTTGTATTTAGAGTCTTATGAACCCAAAGTAGCATTCTTATCACTAACAGTGTATGTATTTGTGGGAGTGTGACCTAGGTTTATGGGCAAAAGGTTTATTGTTACTTTTCTTTTGGTGATATTTCCTTAAATGTCTGGTTTAAACAGACTTCTCAGGATGATACATTAATGTAAGCTCTTAAACTGTGGTTTGGATAGACATGGACCCACAGAGAAAGACCTTGAACTTGGACTAGCCTTGACAGGGAAACACACTTTTCAAGTTAAGGGAAGCCCCCAGATGCTATGACATCATTTCTTCTAATACTTTCTCATACAATATTGTATATTAAAATGATCTATGATGTTGCATCTTCCTCTTAGTGGCTTATGAACTCCATGAGGAAAGGCATCAAAACTCATCTGGATTTTTTATTTTTTCTCAGTCCCCAGTACAGATCTAATGCAGACTCACAGTAGAAGTATTTGCCATGTTGTCTCTCCAACAAGAGATTGAGATCTCTTATCTAAATCTTCAGACTCTCTCCCCACTCTACCCATAATTCATTCAGCATTGATCACTGGGCTAAGTACAGAGTAGACATTTATTTGGTCAACACTGATTGAATTGATGGAGGCCACAGAAAGGCTGCATCAATCACATCACCTTGGACTCAGTTCCTGGAAGAGATCAGGAGCCTCAATTCCTAATTTTAGCAGGACCTGCTGCCATGTCTGGCTCCCTTCTCTGCGAAGGAGAAGGTTACCTTGAGGATTTTCTGAAGCTGCCAATCATCCTCCACCACAATGATGTTAGCCTCAGAGTTGTCAGCCATGAACCGGCAGGCTTGGGAAGAGTTTTGGGGAAAAATGCCCACAGAAATGCCTCTGAAAACAGAAAGAATGAGACATGAAGGAACCCAAGAAGCCAGACACTCCCCAAGCACTTATTTCCCAATTATAGGATCACAGGAAGAAACCACAGTGGTCATCTAGGCCCATTCCTCTCATTTTATAAATGAGGAAACTAAGGCCTAGGGAAGAGAAGTGATTTGCCCAAGGTCATACAGATAGTTATCACTGGAGGCAGGATTTGAATCCAAGTTTTCTGTGAGCAGAGTTGTTCCTCCTTCTCTTCTCCCAGGATCAGAGAATGAAGGTACCTTTGAGAACATCTATTCTGCCCTGTACCTTATCCCCTCTCCTCAATATCACCAGCAAGTGGCCCCTCCAGCCTCTCTTTGGGGACCTCCAGTGATAGAGAGCTCACTGTCTTTTGAGGCAACCCATCTCACTTTCAGATAGTTCCCATTATTAAGGAAGGTGTTTGTTTGTTTTCCTAAGTCACTGGATCTGGATTTGGGAAGGCCTGAATTCAAATCCAGCCTCAGATGCTTTACTAGCTGTGTGATCCCCGGCAAGTCACTTAACCACTATCTGCCTCAGTTTCCCCATCTGCAAAATGGGAAATAGCCTCTAACTTCCAGGCATGTGGTGAGGACAAAAATGAGATAATATTTGTAAAGTGTTTTGTAAACCTTAAAGCACAATATAAATGCTTGCTATTCTACCTAGTTAAAATAAGCCTCTCTATATCTCCCCCTCTTCTCTCCTCCAGTGCTCCTAGTTCTGCTCTCTGGGACCAGGTAGTACAAGTCTAATCTCCTGTCTCCATGGTGGCCATTCAAATGCTTACTACTCATGTCCCTTTAAGTCTCTTCTCTAAGCTAACCCTCCCTAGTTCCTTCAACCAGCCCTTCTATGGGCTAATGTCCAGTCCTCTCTTCCTTCTGCTTATCCCCCTCAAATCCTAACAGTTCAGAGCCTAGGAGGAGTATGGCCGCTCACCTTTGACATGATGCACATAGTAGGTACTTGGTAAATTGTCACTGAATTGAATTGGCAGCATTTCTTCTGACCCCAAGATAGCATATGTTTAGGGAAAGAACTTGGCATTTGAGCTTGGATTCAGGGCCTCTAGATTCAGGCTGCTCCAAAGCTAAGGTAGAAAGCCAAGTCGTCATGGTCAGACCTGGTCCTTGGAAATGCCACCCTCTCCTATCAGTTGCTTGCCACTCAGAATCTGGGCTTCTCTAACACTTTGCAGTTTACAAAGCACTTCACCCCGATTGACTCTTCAAGGAAAAGAATGAAAGTATTACTATCCTCACTTTACTGAGGAGGAGATAGGCCCAGAGAGGGAAGGACATTTGCCCAAAGTCACACAGCTAGTTGTTGATGCCAGGACTCAAATCCAGATGCCTTGGTTCCAAGTCCTGGGTTCTTTCCTACTATACATTACTTCCCTTCAGTGAATATGCAGTCATGATAGACTCCCAGCCACCTAAAGAGAGAGCCAAATACAACTGATAATCCGACTCTTAGAGTTCCAAGCTGGTTTTACTGTTACTAAAAGAAAACAAACATTCAGTCCAACACCACCCACATAGTATGATGGGAAAAGCACCTGGGAGAAAGGGAGACTGAGGTACAAGACCCTTCTCTGCTATTTACTAGTGATATGACCTTGGGCAAGATAATTCACCTGTTCCCATCTGTAAAATAAGGGAGTTGGACTAGGTGACTTCAAAGGTCCCATCCACCCCCCCCCCCCCGACTCCCCATCCCATCCCCAGCTCTAGTTCATTGTGTGTGTCTTAGATCCCCATCTCCATGACCCATGCTACAACCAGACAAAACATCCCTGAACTGACCCCATCTTCCTCCTTACCCGGCAAAAATGCAGGCAATGTGAGCAATAAGCCACTCAATACAATTACAGCCCAGGATCCCCACACCGTGAAAGCGCTCGAGGCCAAGCTGTGGAAACACAAAAATATTTCTACTCTTCTCAGGTGCCTGATTATCAAGATTCTAGGAAAGTGGATCAAGCAAGACAAGCACATGCTCCACTTGGGGAAACCAGAGTTGAGCTTTCTTTAGATGATGGTGCAAACACCACTAATATTTCATTTCTTCGGGGACTCATAATTTCATCGCTGTGTGGGCTCTTTCCACAGGTCCCAAGCCAACAGGAGGCAATATGACAATATGGGGATGTAAAGAAAGGCAAAAGACAATTCTGCTCTCAAGATGCTAATGGGAGAGATAACATGCAAAGAAGTATGTTCCAACAAGCTGTAGACAGGATAAACTGGAGATCATCTCCAGAGAAAAGGCGCTAGAATTAAGGGGAATTGGGGAAGGTTTCCCTAGGATTGACAAGCTTATAATGTAAGCCTTGCCAGCCTGGAAGCCTGTCAGAGTAGAAGCCTCAGTTGAAATAGCCTCCAAGAGAACTGGGTCCCATCCATGCCCAGTGGAGTATCTGGCAAAGACTTAAATTAAGTGTTTATAACCACAAAGATAGTGTGGATGGGAATAATAATGAATGGGAAACAGAGGAGGAAGTGAGAGTCCTGCTAACCTTTGCCCTGGTCAGACCATACCTGGGGGCATAAGGTCCACCTGCCATGTTTCAGGAAAGCCATCCAGAGTGATGGAAAGCCTCAAGACCCCTGGCTCTGTCATTACCTCTATGATGTTGGATAAGTCATTTAACAGCCATTTGTAAATGGTTTTGAGTCTGAATTGTAGTCTGGGCTTTGATTTCCTCAAAGGAAAGGGTTGGACCAGTTGACCTCTAAAAATCTTTCCATCTCTAAATTCTGTGTTCCTATGTTAAAGGAACTAGGGATTTGTAGCCTAGAGAAGAGAAGACTTATGGAGGACACAAGAGTTGTTTTCAAGCAATTTAAGGGCTGCTAGATGGAGGAGGGATATGACTGGTTCTATTTTGCCTGAGAGAAAAATGACTGGGGACAATGAATGGAAATCGGCAAGAGACAGATTTAGGCCCAACAAAAGGGTAAAACACTCTTAGGAGCAAAGCTATCCCAAAGCAGAGTGAGTTGCTGAAGGAGGTTACTTGTCCCTTCTTCATAGTCACACAGTTGAAGAGGCAGGATTTGAACCTAGGTTCACTAAGGGTGACGATTAACTCTTAATCTTGGTAATCTTTTTATTTATCTTTAATTGACTCCCTTTCACATAGTCTTCCCTTCCTTTCTCCTCAAGCCCCAAGTGCTGCCTGAGCAAGGCTCCCCACAACTAGGAGGAGCAATGGAAACAGCACTGAGCCTGGAATCATGAAGACCTGAGTTCAAATCTAACCTCAAACACTTACTAGCTGTGTGACCCTGGGCAAGTCACTTATTCTCTGTCTGCTTCAGTTTCTGCAACTGTAAAATGGTGTTCCCTTCTTTTCCTTCCCTTTCCTCTCCCTTCCTTCTCCTCAGCAGATGTATTCACCTCCAACTTTACTGAGCAAATCAAGGCCTTCTGTGCTCAACTTTCCAGTTCTCCCCCCCTACACCTCAAAACCTCGATAGCTCCACCCATCCATTCCTTCTTTGCTCCCAGTCCACATCAGTAACGATGAGCATGTCCCCCAAAATACATGTATATTCACTGTGTGTAAGTTACGTACATGTACCAATATATTATTTACATTATAAAATATGCATATAGACATTTAAATGGATGAGATAAAAATCAAATCAATATAGTTTAAGTAATTATTTTTATATAATACCACAAAAACCTTTTTGCTCTCACTAAAACTATGATAAATTATTGTTAAATTATAGCAATTTGATTAAATGTTTCCTCCTTTGTTCAATCCTTGGCTTAACATTACTAAGTGGAGTAGGGGATAGCATCACTTAACCTCTGGTCAGCCTCAGATTTTTCAACTGTAAAATTTAGCATGACCGGCACATAGTAGGCTCTTAATAAATACTTATGTCCTTCCATCTCCCACCCCTCCCTTTGTGAAACAGCGATTCAAAGGTCTGTTTCTAAGTTGGATTTAATTTGAAAGAAATCTCAAAGAGAAACAAGAATCCAGATGGAAGAAGTACATATGGGTTGTGCTTAGTCAATCGCGACATTATTTTTTCAATCACAGCTACCAATTATGAAAAGATTTTTAAATTTGAAATCCAGTCAGTAAGTTTCTATCTTCACTGATATTAACTGGTTTTTTTTTTCTTATATGTTAATCAGAAGTGTTGCATTTTTCTGTTTTTAACAAATGGATTCAAAACTCACTGAAATTCTTTGTTTAGAAGTTTCTGAACAGGTCAGAAAAGTCTGTTTCCAAGTTTTTAAAGTGTTCAGACATGAATGTTGTGACCCACATTGTTTTCAGCAACAAAGTTTTGTTTTTAAATGCCTTGGTAATCACTCATACTTTCATTAGTTAATACTTCAAGGTACATTAACTCTTAGGGCAAGGTTTATCTTTTTTAAAAATTTATTTTCAATTTATTATTCGTTTATTTTAACCATATTTTTCTTTTCCAATTCTGAGTTCTAAATTCTTTCCCTCCATCTCGCACCCTCCCCCACCCACTGAGAAGGCAAGTAATAGGATACCAATTATACATGTGAAATCATGTAAAACATTTCCGTATTAGCCATATTTTTTAAAAAAGCAAGAAAAATAAAGTGGAAAATTATACTTCACTTTGTGCTCAAAGTTCATCAGTTCTCTCTCTGGAGAGAGATGATACATACATACATATATACATATATATATATATATATACACACACACACGTATGAAAAAAAATATATATGCACACACATGATTTTTTTTAATCATAAGTCCTTTGGAATTGTCTGGGATCATTGTAGTGATCACAATAGTCAGGTCTTTCACAGTTGATCATCATTACAACATTGTTGTTACTGTGTACAATGATCTCCCCATCCTTCTCACTTCACTTTGCATCAGTTCATAGAAGCTTTTCCATATTTTCCTAAACCTACCCCTTCATCTTTTCTATAGCACAGTAGTACTCCATCACAATCACATACCACAACTTCTCCAGCCATTCCCCAGGTGATAGACATCCCCTCAATTTCTACTGCTTTGCTACCACGAAAAGAGTTACTGTGGATATTTTTGTACATATAGGTCCTTTTCTTTTTTCTTGGATCTCTTTGAGATACAGACTTAGTGGTGGTATTGCTGGATCAAAGGGTATGCACAGTTTTACTTAGGCATGTATTTATGCATAGCACCGTTTGCTATTTTTAGGGTACACCCTTTGGGCCCAGTTCCAAATTGTTTTCCAGAATGGTTGGGCTAATTCAGTCCAATTCAGACTAAACCAGCAATTCATTAGTGTACCTATTTTCCCCTCATCCCCTCCAGCATTTATAATTTCTGATGAGTGTGAGGTGGTACCTCAGAGTTGTTTTAATTTGCATTTCTCTAATCAATAATGATTTAGAGCATTTTCTCATATGACTATCAATAGATTTGATTTCTTCTTCTAAAAACGGCCTGTTCATATCCTTTGACCATTTATCAGTTGGGGAATGACTCTCATTTTTATGGATTTGACTCAGTTCTATGTTTGAGTAAATATTTGAGAAATGGGGACTATATCAGAGAAGCTTGCTGTAAAGTTTTTTTATATCACTTCATTGTTTATGGTACCTTTTAGCAAAATGCCATTTCCCTGATTGTCTCGTCTATTTGTTTTTGGTTTTGCTTTGCCTGAGATCATGATTGCTGCCTCTGTCTTTTTTTTTTTTAACTTCAACTGAAGCATATTAGATTCTGATCCAGTTCTTATTTTAACTGTGTTTGTCTTTCTGTTTCAAGTGTGTCTCTTATTGACAACATATTGTTGGACTCTGGTTTCTAATCCATTCTGTTATGTGCTTCCATTTTATGAGTGAGATCATTCCATTCCATCTTATTTTGTTTATAACACTACTCCCCCTTGATCTGCCCTCCTTTTTATCATCTCCTTCCTTTCTCTTATCCCCTCCACCTCTTATTTCCCTATTGGGTAAGTTGCATTTCCATATACAACCAAACGTGTGTGTTTGTATATATATATATCCCTCCTTGAACCAATTCTGATGAAAGTGAGGTTCAAGCATACCCTACCCACCTCCATTTCCCCTCAATTATAAAAGCTCTTCCTTATGCACATTTGTAATGTGAGGCAAGTTTCCCCATTCTGCCTCTCCCTTCCCCCTTCTTCCACTGCATTCCTCTTTCTTACCTCTTCATTTTTTGAGGGAGATCAATCCAACATAATCCACTTATGCCCATGCATCTGTCTATTGTAAGCCCCTTTTAACTGCCCTAATAATGAAACAGTTCTTGGGAGTTACATGTGTCATCTCCCCATAGGAATGTAAACAGTATAATTTTATTAAGTCTCTTAGGATTGCTCTTTCATGTTACCTTTTTGTGCTTCTCTTGAGTCTTCTGTTTGAATGTCAAATTTTCTATTCAGTTCTTGTCTTTTCATCAGGAATACTTGAAAGTCCTCAATTTAATTAAATATCC
>CM053587.1:297977509-297988280 GCA_028646515.1 Pseudochirops corinnae
ATATATATATTCCTGGGAGTTTTTGTTTTGGGATCTCTTTCAGGAGGTGATGGAGGGGGGGGAATTATTTACATTTCTATTTTATCTCCTGGATCTAAGATATTGAGGAAGTTTTCCTTGATAATTTCTTGAAATATATGTTTTGGCTCTGTTTTTGATCATGGCTTTCAGATAGTCTAATAATTCTTAAATTATCTCTTCTCTGTTTTTCCAGGTCAGTTCTTTTTCCAATGAGATATGCTATATTTTCTTCTATTTTTTTTCATTCATTTTACTTTGCTTTATTGTTTCTTGAAGTCTCATGGAGTCATTAGCTTCGACTTGCTCAATTCTCATTTTTAAGGAATTCTTTTCTTCAGTGAACTTTTTGCCTTTTTTTTTCATTTGCCAATTCTACTTTTTAAGGAGTCCTTTTCTTCAGTAAACTTTTGTACCTTTTTTTTACAATTAAACCAATTCCGTTTTTTTAAGGTCTTATTTGCTTCGTGTTTTTTGTGCTTCTGCCACCAAGCTTTTAGTTAGTTCTCTTTTCATAATTTTCTTGCATCACTCATTTTTTCCAAATCTTTTCTCTTCCATTCATCTCTTTCCTTAGCTCTTCTAGGAATTCCTATTGGGCCTCCTTGAGGCTTCGCTTGTAGCCATTTTCTTATTGTTGTGTTTTTCTGAGTTTATTTCTTGGTTTTCCCTACCACTATATTAGCTTTTTATGGTCATACTCTTTTTTTTGCTGTTTGTTCATTTTCCCAGACATTTCTTGACTTTGAACTTTGTGTTAAAGTTGGGTTCTGCTCACCTGGGGATGGGGAGGCACTTCAGGATTTATCATGCTGCTGTTTTCAGAGCTAGTATAGTAGCAAGTGCCCCAGCACACCCAGGATAGCCTGCTAGCACAGGTTCTTGATTTGCTTTTCTTAAAGGAAGCAACATGTAAGGGGTCAATAATCTTCTTTCAATTACATTCCTAGTTCAAGGGAAAGATTAACACCCTGAACATGGAGAAAACACAAGCAGAGAAATCAGCACAAAGATCAATAGACAGGGTTAAAGCTGTCTGAGCATAGCAATATGGCTATACACTTTACCTACATCACTGGATCGAGGGAACACAGGAGTCTGAGCAGTTCAGGAGGCTCTGAACATGGAGCTACTTAGAGTCTCAACCAGGAAATCAAAAGATCCTTTTCGTGAGTGAACCCCCAAAAGCAAAACACTAACCTCCCAGAATACATAACAAAGACTCAACATCTGATTGACTGAGTGCCAAGGAGCTTGAAAATCCTCATGCCCCAGCACTTAATTGTAAACTCCCTGTAGCCCAGGGCCTAATTAGCTCTGGGCCAGGGCTCTGTTTGCCTATTAATGGGCAGGGAAGATCGTCATATTCTCTTAACATGATAGCTAGTTCTAGAGGTCGGCAAGTTTTTGGTGCTTCCAAGGTGGTATGTCCTGGGAGATGTTTGGTCAGTGCTCTCCTGGCCTACACTCTGTTCTTTACCCAAGAAGGACCCATGGTCCACTAAAATCACAAGTGTTAGCATTCCTCTTTGCTTGTGACTAACTATCAGTGTTCCTCTCTACCCTAAAACTGCAACCCAGAATTGCTTATGGGCAATAAATTTACAATCAATGTCAGATGTACCTGGTGCCAGCAAAGGGTCCCCTGTAATTTCTTTCTGACCAATTGCCTCACCCCCTTCCTGTCTCTTAGCTAAGAGTCCCCAAAGCTGCTGCTGGAATAGCTGCTATTACTACCACAGTATGTATGGGCTCTGGACAGGATTCCACCTGCAATGATACAGACTTCTCACTCCAACCCTTTGTTGGCTTTTTCACTCCAAAATTTGATTTGAGGTGTTATTTTGAATTTGTTTGAAAGGGAATATTGGGAGAATGCAGCTGGGTAGCTGCCCCTAATCTACCGTCTTGCCTCTGCTCCTCAAAGTTCATCCTTTTTTAAAAAAAAAATTATTTTAATTTTTATTCACTTAACAAGCATTCATTTTCTCTCACCTCACCTTTCTCTCGCATTGGAGGAAAAAACAAAAATTCTTGGGACAAATATGTATAGTCCAGCAAAACAAATTTCTTCATTGTCCACGTCCAAAAATGTGTATTCCATTCTGCATCTTGAGTCCATCTGCTTTCTGTCAGGACTTGGGCAACACTGTTCAGCATCCATCCTCTGGAATCATAGTTGGTTATTGTTTTGACCAGTTTTTGCATCTTTCAAAATTGCATCTTTTAAAAATGTTATTGGTATAATATAAGTTCTGCTGGTTCTGCTCATTTCACTCTTGAGCAAGGTCGATCCTTAATAAGAGTGCAAATATGCAAATCCATATTTCAGATAATCTTGACAATTTCAATATGGAGGATGAGGGGGCAGATTTATCAGCTCAAGCTAGATTATCATTGTTTTTACTTCTACTGTGGCTGCTAAAGAGACAGAAGAGGGAACAGGAAGCTTTTCAGGTCTGCCGTTCTCTTTTTCTTTGGTCAGGCTTGTGGCAACAATAATAGTGCCAAATCATGGTTTCCTTGCAGGATTTGTTTTGAGAGAGTTAGTTTAGTTCAGCAGTATCTATACATCCCACTTGGGAGACCACTACACTGTAACATGCCATCTCTCGGGTTTCCCCATTCTTAAAAACACCAAACCCCTTTGCACTGACCCAGAGCATTTTCTCAAGCTATTGTTGTATATCTCCTTCTCATGCCTCTAACTGCTATTTTTGAAAAGTAATCTGCAATGACTTCCTCTACTGCTTCTCTTTCCACTTATTCCTCAACCCATACAATCTGATTGCTGATTCCATCACTTTACTGAAATTACTTTGTTAGAGACCACTAACCAATGGCTGCTTGAGAACCTGAGTGACCTCCAAAGGAATGGAGGAATTTGGGGGGAAGGTTAGGTTTTGGGAAAATAATATGAGTTTGGTTGGACAATTGAGTTTAACATATCTGTAAGATATTGAGATCAAGGATAACCCAGATAATTTCTAAGGGTCCTTATCTCGACTATCATGCCCACTGACCAGTCAGGTCCTCAGACCTTGGCTACATCTACCTAAAATGTTTCTAGGGGTAACTCTGAAGGGTCAGTGGTAATTCTCTGATGCCATTAACTTGAGCCCCTATCAGTGTGCTTCCTCCCAAGGTTATCATTCCATCAGCTAGCCTCAAGTAGCTTTTAGAAAGGGTTAAGGTGGTACAATAAAAAGCTGGCACAAAGCATCCTCCCTAAAAGTCTGTGATATGCTCTTCTACTGGCACATAGAGGTTCCGGGGGGAAGTAACCTCAAGCTCAAAGAGTATATATAGCACAGGGCTAATTCACAGCTTCTGGACACTGGAAGTCCTCTTCTCCCATTCATAGGGAAATTTTCCCCAAGACATGATGTATTATTTTGGGGGGAAGGAAGGGATTCTTTGTAGAAACTTGAGCCCAGTCTATCCTTGACTCAATGATGCAGCCATTGCTGGACACAGACTCCAGCTGATCTGGGGTACCATTTAAGACAATGATGAGAAAATTGAAAGTCCAACATCATCCAGTCCTTTGAAATTAGAAAATATTCCTCTGGTCATAGATGAGGGGAAGGACAGAGGAGGTGAGGGAAGACCTGATTGAGGCTAAAGTCAAGGCCTCTTCTTTTCCTCCAGGAGGCTCAGTGGGGTAAGACTAGAACTCCATACACATTCCAGTCTCTGAAATCTCTCCATTCTAACTTGATGCTTTTATAGAAGACCCAGAGAATATAATTAACCCATTTCCTCACCCATCCTCACCACCACCAGTACCATTCTAGGTAACTGGAACAGATTTCTTATCTGGCATTATTTCATTTCATTAAAAGGTTTTCAAAAACTTTTCCTACTTAGTCTTTGGACTGATGTGGTGACTGTGATGTACTTCTCACCCAGTTCAGGTATAAAATGGGGTGAAGGGTTTCAATCCCACCCTTACAAGTGGAGCCATAGATTTAGAATTAGAATAAGCAAAAGTGCTTTAAGGTTTGCGAAGCACCTTACAAATATTATCTCACTTGATCCTCTCACCAATCCAGAGAGGTAGGTGCTATCATTCTCCCCATTCTACAGGTGAAGAAACTGAGGCAGACAATGGTTAAGTGAGTTGCCCAGGGTCATGCAGCTACTAAGAGTCTAAGTCTAGATTCCAGCTCAAGTCTTCTTGACTCCAACTCCAGGGCTCTATGAACTATGCCACTAAGCTCCTCAATTCATATCTAGCAAAGGCTCTGGACTCAGTCTTTCAACTCCCTCTTACACTAGCAATGGATAAAGGTCCATTGGGGGGCAGTGAGACAATCAGGGTTAAGTGACTTGCCCAGGGTCACACAGCTAGTAAGTGTGTGAGGGCTCATTATTTCGTGTGAGCACTGTGCCCTCTCTGCCTGTTTCCAGTCCTGTGGTAAATTGGTTTCTGGGTATGCATTCTAGAGAAGTCCTTCGCCACAAACATAAATAAGGACACTGAGACCTAGAGAGGATAGGCACCATGTCCAGAGTCACACAAGTCTTGGAGTTCCTCTGAGCCCCAAATCCAGCATTCTTTCCCATGTCCTGCAGTCAGTTGGTAATTCCCATAATCTGCTTTTAATCTACCTTTCTGGCCACATTTCATATGAATCCACTCTAGGCACATTTGACTCTTCACTGCTCCCCAAACCTGAGAGGCACCTTCCCACTTCTCTGTATTCAGGCAGACCATTCACCAGGCTAGGAACTGCCTCCTCCCTCATTTCCACCAGTCAAAATCTCCTCTTCATCACAGGCTCAGTTCAAGTGCTATGCCCTCCTTGAAGTCTTTCCTGATCCCCCTAAGGCTGAAGGTGCCCTCCCTCCACCCCACCACTCATATTTCCCAAAGTTTTCTGTATGGATCATGCCTTTTTCCCCATCATAGTATGCTTCATGTTATGCTTCTCAGTGTAAATGGAGGATTCTTCCTATGCCCTCTAGGATGTTGTCAGCAACTGGAGAGCAAGGGGATGCAATTTTTGTGTGTGTTTGTAGCCTTACACTTGACCTAATATCTTTTGTGGCTCATCTAGGTATATAATAAGTGTTTGAATTTAATAGGAAGGAAAGGCCAGGCCAGGCAAGGGAAGGAAAAAGGCAAGAGAAAGCAAGGGAAGAGAAGGAAAGGCAAGGGAAGGGTGCCCCATCAGTCTCAAGACAAGTCTTAAGTCTAGAGACACACCCTGGGCCACTTTGTGAAGCCCTTCACGCTAAGTAAGGTCAGAAATTATACCCCACTGTCACAGACTAGAATTCTAAAGTCCTGGATCCCTACCATGCCCCAGTGTGATCTCAGAGGATTCATTAATTCATTCATCAGAGGGTTTATTAATCCAAATTTAGGTCAAGTAAAATAAGGATAACTTCAGAAAAAGATAAGACACTTAGAGAGTCTTAAGGGGCTTCCTAATCTTTCATGAGTCCTAGCCAAAGACCATGAACTTAGATCAAGATAAACCTCAGATGCCATTCAAGGACCATTCTTGCTCCAGAACCTAGCCATACTTGTAAGGCCTACAGAAACTGTGGGTTCAAGATGCCCCCAAACTGCTTAATGGGCTTTGCTGTCTACATGGACAAGGTGAGATACAGTAGAGAGTTCTGGACTGGGGTCCAGGAGACCTGGGGACTAATTGTATGATGTTAGGTAATTTATGCCCCCTGACTTAGGACCTTCATTTCTCATCTGTAAAAAGAAGGGGGTTAGATTACTAGATGTATCTCCAAAGACCTTTCCAGTCCAGACATTCTAGGGTCTATATTCACAGAATTATAGAATTGAAAGCAGGAACAACTCTTAGATAGCTTTTCTTTTATAGATGAGGAGATGGCTTGTCTTACATCCCATAAATTGTAACTATCAAAGCCCATGTCCTCTGACTCCAAATTCACTTATATTTCAAGATCATTCCTACCACTGACATTCTATGTTCTAAGTTCCCTCCCAGACCTGACATTTTTTCTAAGGGCCCTTTTAGTATCACGTTTTCAAACATCTGTGATCTTTGGCGTGGCTTGTGTGCTAATCAAAGGCTAATGAGCCACATTCATGGTGACAAAGAACATGGTACCACATTACCTTGAGGAAGGATTTTGCTGCCTTCCGACACAACTCATAATACTCGATATAGGTTATGGTTTCCCATTCTGTCATTTTCCTTGTCCCCAGAGCAATGAAGTCAGGATATTTCGTGGCCGTTTCTAGCACCAGCTCGTGAACAGTTAATGGAGGCAGATTCCCCTCTTTTTTCTTGTTCATCCTCAGGATAACTTCTCCGTTGAGATGAGAAGTGAAGAAACCGATGGTGTCTGTGAATGGAGTCAGCAGGTGGAGGCATAGCTCAGCATAGTGCTTTGGTTGCTGAACTTGGAGTCAGAATGACCTGTGTTTGAATCACACCTCTGGCACCTACCAATTATGTGACCTCTCTGAGCCTTGGGTTCCACATTTGTAAAATGGGGACAATACCCGAATATCATTTACCTTACAGAGTAGTTGTAAGGCTCAAAAGAGATAATATATGCAAAGTACAATGTCTGTTTAAAGTGTCTTAAAATACCCTAAAAATGGGGTGTGGGCTCTCACTCAATACCTCCTGGAATTCTTGTCCTCAATCAAGTTTGATCTGGTCCAGACCTCAATCCCAGCTTAAGCCTGGGCTCTGACCCCCAACATTAGCTAGAAGGAGGTTATAATATTTAGAGATAAGGAGAAGAAAGAAGAGGGATGGGGGAGGGGAGGAGAGAATGAGGTAGAGTAGAATGGAATAAAGGAGAGTAACTTTCCTTTTAATTTTCCAAACTAAAATATCTCTCACTGGGCACCAGCATCCTACATGTGTCATTTCCCCCTACTAGAATGTAAGCAGGAATTACCACTTGCTTTCTTATTTGCATCTTCAGAACTCCACAGATAGCAAGTGTTTAAAAAGTTATTTTTTCCGTCATTTGTGGAAGAGTGTTCTTTATCCAGAAAGACTACATGATAAAGAAAAGACTTGGTGGGAATAGCATTATATACTCAGGAGAAGATATGTGAGAAATTCATATAGGGGAAAATATCTGAGGAAGGGTCAGTGAAAGTAATATTATTAGAGAGTATGCTACAGACCATCTGGGCAGAAAGAAAGGAATGAGGAATCATGTCACAAGCCTGGCAGAGCGGCTTTGTTGATATAATAAGTGAGAAGACTATAAATGTCTCTACAAAAGCTACTAGCAGGAACAAGAACAATAGTCTTGTTTTATTCAAATTTCCTTTCCTTCCATTTCCATTTCCATCACTTCTGAGAAAGTGTAAAAAGTAGGGAGAATCTTACAGTGACTTGGAAACCACAGGCAATTTTTGTATTTCTGCCATGAACAAGTGACCCCAACTCATATTCAAAGGCTAGGTTTGGCTTCCTCCTAAAAGAGATGGTAGAGGGGCATGACAGACATAAAGAGTTCAGATAAAATGGAGGGAAGCTTGTAGGAACTGATACAGAGAGGAGAATGCAGAACCAGAACATGAACATTGCCTACAATAATTTAAATGAGAACAACACTAAAAGTCAGCTGAACTCAGATTAAAGGCAATGGCAACTATTAATTGCAGAGGACAGATTAAATACAGCTCCTTTTGGTAGAAAGGTGGAGGGGCGGGCTACAGATGCAGAATGTTGCATACACTGTCCAATGCAGTTGCTACATAAAGTTGATTTTGCTTAACTGTTTTTCTTTATGACAAGAGAGGGTTACATAAGGTTATTAGGAAATATCCGAGATGTTAAAAAAAACCTCCAGTAAAACTTAAAAATTAAATGTAATTGGAGTAGTACGGCTAACCATGTACACAGACCCCCCTTTCAAAGTCGTAGTCAGAGACAGCATAGTTGTTTATTTCTTTGTTATCCCATAGGAATATTCATCAGTGATTGGGAGAGTGAGTCCAGCCTATAATTTAAGCAAGATTTCCTCCCTTTTTCAATTCTTCTATTTCCTCCTTGCTCATTTTCCTATAAGCGCTCTTCTTTCCGGAAGGCTTCAGGAATTATTTACCACTGACCATTAGCCTCTGACTTGATTAGGTTACATCCCGTATTTCCCTCTTTATTCATCCTCCCTTTACCCTTTTATTCACCCTCCAATTCTGTAATTTAGTCCACCAAGAAAAATTGGTCTACCCTTAGGCAAGGTGTTGTGAGGTTTAGTCCATCATATTTCAAGCCCATTTCTCCCCCATCACTTCAGTTTGACCTCTGCTTTCACTCTTGTCGCCTCCTTTAGAAAGAAATATCTTAATGGTCTCCCTGGTGTTATTTTGTTGTTCTTGGCTGCTACATTTGTTTATTCTTCTTGTATTTCTGTTGTCTGGAGTGTCTGAGAAGTAAGTAATTTCTTCAGGTCTAGTTTTCTTTCTAGGAATGGTCTGAACACCTCTTTTTTTTTTCTTTTTTTAAACTGATTGTCCATGTTTTTTCCATTTATAGTTAGACTCAGATTTGTAGGATCTGTCACACTGGGCTGCATCTTGAGCTTTGGAACACATTCTGTTTCTTTCTGTATTTTCTGGTGGGTGCAGAATAGTCTTGTTTTATTCAAATTTCCTTTCCTTCATATTTGAAGATCTTTCTCCTTGTCACTAATAGAATTTGTTATTTCTCACCTATATGTCTTGGAGTTTGAAAATACAAGATTTTTTGGTTTTGTTTTGTTCTAGAGATTATCTATGGATTTTTTTCAATTGGGGCTTTGTTTTCTGTGATCAAACATTCTAAGCAATTATTTATGTATTATTTCTTGCATTAGAGTATTCACGTTTTGTTGTTTGTTTGTTTTTTTTATTTACTGTGTTCTTCTGGGTGACCTTAAATTTCTTGGGCTTGATATCAGTGTGTTTTGCTCCATGAAGATTATTCTTTCTGTTAACATTACTGGATTTTGCTTCTTTCCTTCCAGATTGTCCTTCTCTTTCATGTATTTACATCCTCAGTCGGCTATTCTTCCTATTGTTTCTTTGGTGAGTTCTGTCACCATGAATTCGTGTTTTATTTTGTTTTTATTCTGCCTATTATTTCTCTTTAGGAGTTAGGGATTATTAATCTTCTCTGTTGCTAATTCATTGAATTTTTGCCTTGTTTGGGTTCTTGGTGTATTAAGCTGTGGAAAAAGCTGAAATTGCTTTACCTGTGACATATAATTCATATTTTAGAGAAGTTTGAGAGGTAATGAAGATCAGGGAAAATGCCTGGCCCTCCATCTTATTGGTCAAATGACCAACTCCCATGGCTCTTGAGTCCTGTCAGTTGAAGGAGTGGTACTCTTCTCCTCTGCAAAGCATTTATGGAAACCACCTCTTCCTAGGCAAACAGCACCCAACTTGGGATCACTCAAACTCAAACAGAAGCCAAAAAGGCTGGAATCATTCATCTCTCTGGAAGCTGTTTAGTCACCTGTGTTTAGGGAAAAGAACGCAAGGCAGAAGAGGCACCCGAGGACTTGGGGGTACATTCTCAGACTCATCTGGATAAGTGAATGTTCTTGATACCATGTGCTTATAATTTTCATGACTGCTAAGGGTGGAGAAGAGAGAGAAATCCCCTGGACCCTCGTGCTGAATGTCCATGGGCAAGCCAGCATTAGCTGAACTCAATAAAGAGACTAGTTCAAAAATGCCCCTCCTCATTTAGCCCTCATCACCTCTTGCTTTGGAATAGTTCAGTGGCCTCCTGTTTGGTCCTGCCTCTCCAGTTTACATTCCATACAAGCTGCTAAAATAGTGTTCCTAGAGCACCTATAGGTCTAACTATGTCATTCCCTTACTCGGTTGTGTTTGTCCTTCATTCTCAAAGAGGACCATGACATCAGGGAAATGATGACATGACTTGAAGTTGACTTGGATTTGAGTGAGGGCTGCGCAAGGTCACCAGCCTCACTTTCTCCTCCAGAGCCATCTGGGTCCAGTGGCCAGATATCATGGTCCTAACTCCAGTGGTTCCCTATCAGTTCTAGGAGCAAATATAGACTCTTCCACTTAGCATTTAAAGCTCTTTACAGGGGGGCGGAGCCAATATGGCAGCATAGGAGGAGCAAGGTACGGCAGCTCCCACACAGCCACCTCAAAATACCCATAAAATATGACTCTAGACAAATTACGGCGGCTTGGCCCTGGGGGCAGCCTGATGAGCTGAGCCAAGCCGCAGCTGGAGCTTCAGGAGAGCGGATCTGCGGCAGCTGTGACAGTTTCCAGAATTATCAAGCCATGAGGAAAAAAGGACTAAGTGAAAGGTAAGTGGAACTCAGCTAAAATTGGGGGAGGAAAGCAAATCCGGCCAAACTGCCTCCAGGGCAAGGAAGCAGCAGAAGCGGAGGCCCTGCAGCCACCTCCATGTTGCTGCTTCAGAGCTCCCAGCCTGCAGACTGCAGTGGGGGCCAAGCGATAGTTCAGAGGCCAAGTGCTCTTGCATTGAGCAGCCTGGATCCAGATCGTGGTCTTGGATGGTGGTCCTGGGATACGTTTTCAGTGAACCAAAGCTGGTGGGGGCTGCAGCAGCCTCCTAAAAGTGCCGGCAGCTGGGAAAACACCAGCAATTTGGGACAGAGCTTTCCCCTCTGGAAGCAGAGTTCCACAGAGCTAAAAAATCATTGACTGGCCAACCATGAGCAGGCAAAAGAAGCAAAGTAAGAACAGCAACCAAACTCTAGATTCCTTCTTTGGGGAAAAGAAGGATCAAAGGAGGTA
>CM053587.1:297988780-298004241 GCA_028646515.1 Pseudochirops corinnae
AAGAATTTAGAATTTAAAGTTCTATAATCAAATGTTAAAAATATATATGTATATATATATATATATATATATATATATAAATATATATATACACAATTATTATTATTAATATTATTAACTACATCCAACTGGAACTTAAGATACACAGGCACTGTGTTAGGGAGATCCATCCTGCCCTACCAGAGAGTCAGAGGGGTGATGGGGGAGGACATAGGAGAGAATAGATTGGGGGAGGGGTTATACAATGGGATGGCTGTTTTGGGGTGGTGGGTGGGGGAAAGATGGGGAGAAAATTTGTAACTCAAAATCTCATGGAAATGAATGATGTAAACTAAAATAAATAAAAGTTTAAAAAAAAATAAAGCTCTTTAGAACTTGGCTCCAAAATACCTTTCTAGCCTCATTTTATATACTAACCCCCTTAAGGAACTTGGCAGTTCAACCAAGGTCGAACCTTGTTGTTCCTTACATATACTCCATCTCCATCCTCTGTGCTTCTGTATATACTGTCCCTCATGCTTATAATGCTGTACTCCTTCCTCGCCTCCATCTCTAGAGAGTCTTCCTCACCTCCATCTCTTGAGCGTCCTTCTTTTTCTTCAAAGCTCAGCTCAAATGCTGTTTTCCATAGAGAATTCCCTAATTACTGTCCCCACCACCCCTACTCCCACACTACAAAGCATTCTCCCCAAATGATCTTGTAGATACACTTATACATATATGTTGTCTTACCCTATAGACTAATATTAATAATTACCATTTATATATCACTTCAAAGTTTGCAAAGTGCTTTATGGATCTCATTTGATCCTCAAACCAACTGTGAAATAAGTTTTATTATTATCTTCTTCTCCCTCTTTGAGGGTAGGGGTTTCATTTTTGTAAAGCCAAAATCCTTGGCCATAGTGCTTGGCACATAGAAGGCTCTTAATAAATGGTTGCTGATTGACTGGGAAAGGAAATGGGAGGAGGGAAAAGAGCTGGATTCCACGTATGCCTACTTGGTAGAAAACAGTGCAAGATGAGGGCTTGGATAGTTGACCAATGTGACTTCAAGTGGCTTGAGCTTAGAGCACCATCTGGTGGTTGGTTTAGATATTGTGTCTAAAACTATTAGAGTTGTGACGCTCTGAGACACATGAAATTCTGAGTGTCGGCAAATGTGCTCTGTATTCCTTTGCATATTATTATAGAAAGGGTTTGTGAGCAGCTAAAGTATCTCAGAGTGTTTTCTCCACAAAATGAGTTATCTCAGTTCTCTCATATTGTCTTTCCAGACATTTTCAGAGTTATCAGTTAATTCTCATAAACACGGTTTTTTAGTCACAGTTAACTGCTAATATCTCCCCAGAAAAGAAATTTCTCTTAGTCTTCTCCCAGGCCATTTTGGCTGTACTTTAAATTGCAAGAAGGTGAGTAATGTATGAGACTGGGCGGATCAGGAGAATACAGTCGACAGAACAATTATATTTTAGTAAGGCATTCGACAATCTTTCATGCTATCCTTGTGGAAAAGATGGAAATATGTGAGGTAGATAATAGCACAAAATCAGATAGATTTAAAACTAATTAAAGGACTAGACCCAGAGAGAAATAAATAATAGGTGGATGTTATAGGTGGCAGGAATGCTCCAAGGCTCTGACCTCAGTCCTAGCATTTTTATAAAAAAAACACAGGGGACTATAAGAGACTACTGAATTGTTGAATGACAGAGTCAGCATCCAAAAAGATCTAGAGAGGTTAGAATAATTGATCATATCTAACAACATCAAATTTAATAGGGAATATGGTCCTGGCACAAACTGAGTCTGCTTTCTAAGGATCAACTTAGCTAGATGGAATCGCTCATCCTCAGGAGACTGGCCACTTGTTGGATTTTATTTTTCCTCTATGGCAACCCATGAAACAAAGAAAAATACACATTAGCCCTCAACCCTGTGTGGTCCGCTTCCACTTTTGAAGCAATAGTGTAAGAATGATGGAAAAGAGGACAAGAGTGTTCTGAGAATGAAAAAGATTTTAGACCATTTGTAAACATTGACTTGGCTGTCACAGTACTGTACTGTAATGATGAGATCCTTGTCCAATGGCCAACAAGCCGACATACTATGGGAGAAGAATGAGTCATGCCAATCTTGACATTCTTGCTATAAATGAAACCAGCAGAAAAATGGAAATTGGAGCCAAGTAGTAGGATGGCTCACACATACTCCAAAGTAAAAGCAAAAAAAGGAGTCAGAAAGGGTTGGTGTAGTTATCATACACTGAAAGGAAAGAAGAAATATCACTTCACAAGATAGTCGGTCATCTTGTATTACATGACTCACAATAAATATTTACAAAAAGATCACCATAAAAATGCAGTCTACGCCCCCACATGAAGAAGTTGAAAAATTCTAGTAAGCCCTTGGAACTTGAAAAAAACTCTCCAAATTAAATTAACATACACTCTGATACTCAGTAACTTCAATATAATGATGAGAAATAAGTGGAAATGGTGAGAAATACATCACTTAGTATGGATTAGGAAGGAGGAGAGAGAAGAGAGAGGCCACATGTACAGATTACACACACAAAAAAACATGCTTTTATCTTACAGATACTTTCTTCAATAACAAACCTGGCATGTACTAGGCAAGGCAAGCAATGAACAACATCCACACACAAAAGATGAGACTGAATATATTTATAAGATGGGAAAAGATGTGCTAGTGAAATGGCAGTTAATCTGAACCAGCTGACCAAGTATAGTCAGACCACTGGCGTGTTAGAGCAAAGATCAGAATTAGCCCAAAGTTAGCAGAGAAAACAATGAGAAAACATATGGCGTACAATTGAAACAACTTAATCCTAAATTATTTGAATAAGTAATTTATGATGAAAAATGGATAATGAGGAAGAGAAATGGCATCAACACTGATGAGAATAATTTTATACAGACATTTAAATAAAGTAAATGTTCCATTTGCACATGACAGTAGGTTGGCTTTTGTGATAGTGTTCTGTCCTGGTTCTTTCCCTACCACTCAGTCTCCTTTCCTGGATCTTTATTCAGCTGAAGCCCACTAACCACAGGTATCCCCAAGGCTCATTCCTGGGCCTTCTACTCTTCTCCTTCAATACTATTTTACTTGGTGAGCTCAATCACTCCTGTGTATTCAATTATCAGATTCTCAGATCTACCTATCTGGATATAACCTCTTTCCTAACTTCCAGACACTCACCTTCAATTGACCACTGACCCTATTAAGTTCAATATCCTATAGATGTCTTAAACTCAACATGTCCAAAATTGGATTCATTCTCCTTCTCCCCAAGCACTCCTTTCTTCATTATTTTCCTATTTTTATGGAGAGCACTAACATCCTCCTAGTCCCTCAGTCTTGAAATATTGGTGTCACCCTCAACTCTTCACTAGCTCTCACCCCCCATATTCAATCAGTTGCCAAGTCCTATCAATGGTACCTTCAAAACATCTCTCCTCTATGCCCATCTTTCTTTTGACATTGCCACCATGCATTATGGACCCTCATTCCCTCACCCACCTCAACAATTACAATTGCCTATAAGTTGGTCACTCCACCTCAAGTCTCTCCAGTCCATCCATCACTCAACTGTCAAAATGACCTTCCTAAACCATGTCCGTTCATATCATTCCCTCTCCTCTGCTATTCAATAAACTCCATTCGCTCCTTATTACCTCCAGGATCAACTAGAAAACCCTCTGTTGGGCTTTTAAAGTCTTTCATTACCTGGCCCCTTCCTACCTTACCAGTCTTTTTACACCTTATTCCTCACCCCTACTCTGCAATCCAGTAACACTGACCTTCTTGCTGACCTTCACCCAAGACACTCTATCCCCCAACTCCAGGTACCTTCACTGGTTGTCCTCCATACCTGGGATGCTCTCCCTCCTAAACTCTACCTCCCAACTTCCCTGGCTCCCTTCAAGTTGCAGCTAAAATATCACCTTCTATAAGAAGCCTTTCCCAATCATCCTTAATGTGAATGCCTTCCCTCTGTTGATCATTTTCAATTTATCCTGTATATCTTGTCTGTACACAGTTGTTTGCATGTTGTCTTCACCATTAGACCATGAGCTCCTCGAGAGAAGAAACTGTCTTTTGCCTTTCTTTGTAATCTAGGTGCTTAGCACAGCGCTTTGCACATAATGAGCGCTGAGTAAGCACTTACTGAATGACTCAATACTTGTATCAAGCTCTAGAACCCTGCAAAACTTCCCGAGAGATATCTCTGCAGTAGAAAGGTCAACTTAGAGAGTTTGTCCATTACTATGTACACCAGCATAGATAGTATAAAAATTGGACCCAGAATTGAACAAAAGGAGGACAGTGGATTGGATTGTCTTCAGGAAATTGCAGTTCATTGAATGACATTGGTGTCAAATGGAAATTAGAAAACCATCTTTTAATATCAATATTAGGGGTGCTGTAAGGTGACAAAATATGAAACATAAGTCTCCAAAGAACAGAAAATTAATGTCACATGACAATGAAGAGCATCAGGGTGAGTGTGAACAGGAATCAACCTAGAACCAATGAACAGATTCAAAGAAGAACAAGATTAGACAATGTTGTGAGGGAAATATATGATTAGAAAAGATGGGCTGGTCATGTGTTGAGTACAAGGGACAACAGGGGGACAGCCCAAATACTCTCTTGGTATCTTTGAGCAAATGATCAAGGTCTTGACTGTTGAACTTATGGGAGAATAAGAAAAAGATTCACACAGAATTGGTAGGCACATATAAGTTGTTATCTGCATCATTAAAGGGAACATCCAAGTGTATATGGTCACAGTTGTATTTGGATAGATTTTACACTTTGGTTCAAAAGATCAACTCCATCAGTATAGAACAAAGCGAGTGTGTTTGGTCAACAGTTCATGTGAAAAAGTTCCAGGGTTCTAGGAGACTACAATTTCAACATGAATCATCCTAAAAATAATTTTCCCTCAATGCTGAGAATTTTATCTGTAGTCAAAACTTTCCAGTCTTTTTTCTTTTCAAAATTCGTAAGTCCCTGGTGCCCATGGAAACACCTGGCTCTGTTTTCCACTTTCTGGGAGCTCACCATCTGCAGCTGTGAAACAGTAACCAGAAAAATCTCATGTGATTTTAGATTGTATTTATTTAGATTAGATGCGATTAGATTGTATATGAATGAAAAAGTATTATTAAACACCAACTATGGGCCAGACTCTAGGCTAGTTACCAGGGATACAAATACAAAAGGGAAACAGTCCATGTTTTCAGGCAGCTTAAATTTTCATAGGGAAAGACAACACACATGTGAGAGTGGTGACTAAGGAAGGGCTTTCTAATCTTGGGAGTCATAGAAATGGTGAATGGAGAGGTCAAAGCCAAGATGTCAGAGAAAAGGTAGGGTGCTCCCAAATTTCCCTATAAATAACTCTCAGGAAGGCCTTGAAGTGAATTCTGGAGTGGCAGAACCCACCAATGGACAGGGTGAAACAGTTTTCTAGCCCAAGACAACTTAAGTAGGCAGGAAAGTTCTGTCCCACCAGGGTGAGAGTGGAGCTCAGTATAGGGTAGGCATGTCCCCAGCAAGATTGCAGCAGGCTTTGAGGACAACTGAATCAACAGCAATGGCTCTGGAGCTCTTAGCCCACAGATAGTAAGGGAGTCACACAATGTATGGGGTCCCTTTGCTGGTACTGACTGAAGGACTCTGTTGCATTGCCCATACACAGATCTGGGTCCTAGTCCTGGGTCAAGTCCTACAGCCACAGGGGAGCAGGGTAGAAAAGAGTGCTTGTGATTGTTCACAGACCAGAGCACAGGCCAGGAGAGTAGCAACCATACCTCTCCTTAGATCACCCTAGAAGAGCTGAAAACTTACAGACCCTCAGAACTAATTGCTGAAAAAACTTGAAGCTTGGGACTGTACCCACTTTACACTGGGAGAAGAGCCCAACTTTAATATTAAGTTAAAAGTCAAGAAATCGGCTGGAAAATGAGCAAACCATTTGAAAAAAGATCCTTACCATAGAAAGTTACTATGAAATGAGCAGAACCAGGAGAATATTGTACATAGTAACAGCAATATCATACAACGATCAACTGTGAAGGACTTAACTGTTCTTAACAATACAACAATTCAAGACAGTTCTGAAAGACATGATAAAAAAAAATGTTATCCACCACCAGAGAAAGAACTGATGGAGTCTGGATGCAGATCAAAGCATACTTTTTAAAAACTCTATGTTTCTTTTTTCTTTTTTTGCTTTTTGGAGGGGGGAAGGCAGGGCAGTTGGGGTTAAGTGACTTGCCCAAGGTCACATGGCTGGTAAGTGTTAAGTGTCTGAGGTCACATTTGAACTCAGGTCCTCCTGACTCCAGGGCCGGTAGTCTATTCACTGCACCACCTAGCTACCCCAAAACTCTATTTTTCTTAGGTTTTTTTTTTTTTGTTCTGTGTTTTCTTTCACAATATAAATAATATTGGAAATATGTTTGGCATGATCGTACGTGCATAACCCATGTCAAATTGCTTGCCTTCTCAGTGAGGGGCAAGGGGGGGAATTAGAGAATTTGGAACTCAAAATTTTTAAAAACAAATGTTAAAAATAATTACACAAAATTGGAGAAAAATAAAATAATAAATATATTAGAATTCTTCAGAAGAAAAAAAAAGGATATGTGATGAAATAGAGGGCTTCCAAGCATTTCCAACAAAAAGGCCAGACTAGAAAATTTAATTTAATTAATACAAGACTCAGGAGAAGCATAAAAAAGGGAAATATGAAAGAGAGATCATAAGGGACTCATTAAGGTTAAAATGGGAAGATGATACATGTAACTTCTAATATCTTTATCATTATTAGGATCGTTAGAAGGAGTTGGCTGGATGTCCTTCATTCTCAAAGAGAACCAAAATGACACCACTATGTTAGTCAAGTTACCATGCATCCAACCATAGCCAATCAGACCAATACAAATTCGGAATGCTCTACCACAGGTGAGGCACAAATAGTCCATGTGAACCTTTGAGGTGAATTCTCTAAATTTGCACATCTTGCATTTCTTTTGAGCTACTTCAACTCTGCTTTGCTCATAGAGCATAGCACCTTCTCTGATGTGGGCATGCCATGCTGAGCAGTCCTGTGCCAGTGTCTCCCACATCACGTAATCAATTCCTGTTTGAATTTTCCGTAAGATAGTCCTTTAGGCAAGCATAGATTTTGCATTCAAACAATGTGGCCAGCCTATCGGAGTTGTGTTCTCTGAAGCAGAGTTTGAATGCTTGGCAGTTTAATTTGAGAAAGGACCTCAGTGCTGGTACCTTATCCTGCCAGGTGATCTTCACAATCTTCCTAAGACAATTCAAATGGAAGTGATTCAGTTTCCCGGCTTGGTGCTGGTAGACTGTCCAGGTTTTACAGGCATACATAGACAAAGGGCATGAGTATGAGTTGACTATGATGGAATGTTATCTAACAAAAAGAAATGAGAAAGAGGAATACACTTGGAGAATGGGAAAGGAAGAGGCAGAGTGGGTTAAATTGTTTCATGTAAAAGAGGTGCAAAAGAGCTTTTACAGTAGAGGGGAAGGTGAGGGGGGGAGCACTTGAACTTATTCTCATTGTAATTGGCTTGAAGAGGGAATAACATACACACTCAGGTATAGAAATCTATCTTACCTTAGGAAGGAAAGGGTGTAAGAGAAGGAGTGGGGGTGGATTGGGGTAGCGGTGGTCAGAAGCAAAACTCTTTTAAGAATGAACAGGGTGAAAGGAGAGAGAGTAGAATAAACAGGGGGAAATGGGATGGAGAGAAATATACATCAGTCCTAAAAGAAAAGAATTTTTACAGCATGTTTCTCTGATAAAAGTTCCATTTCTCAAATATATAGAGAAATGAGTCAAATTTATTAAAAAAAAAAGTAAGATTTATTCTCCAACTGGCAAGTGGTCAGAGGATATGATCAGGCAGTTTTCAGACAAAGTAATAAATACTGTCTATAGTCATTTGAAAAAATGTTCTAAATCACTATTGATTAGAGAAATGAGAATTAAAACAACTCTGAGGTGCTACCTCAGGCCTATCAGATTAGCTAATATGAAAGAAAAGATGTAAGAAAATTGAGACACTAATGCACCGTCAGAGGAGTTATGAACTGACCCAACCATTCTGGAGAGCAATTTGGAACTATGCCCAAAGGGCTATTAAAAATATGCATTCCCTTTGATCCAGTAATACCACTGCTAGGTCTGTTTCCCAAAGAGAGAAAAACAAAAAGAAAAAGAACCTATATGTACAAAAATATTTATAGCAGTTCTTTGTGTGATGGCAAAGAATTGGTCATTGAGGAGATGCCTGTCAATTGGGTTGAACAAGTTGTGTTACATGATTGTGATGGAATATTATCGCACTATAAGAAATGATGAGCATTCTCAGAACAACCCGGAGAGATTTACATGAATATTTTCCTGAAGTAGCTTTGCAGCAAGGCAAGTGGAAAACAAGCAGGAGTGCCTCCTTGAACCCTAAGACTCAACTGGGAGGTACAGGAGGGAGCAGAGATTTAGCTACGATGTGTGATCCAGCCCGAGAATAAAAGAAAGATGTGTTCCCACAACCATTTGAAAAATCCTCTTTGGTGGGTGGGGCTGTGGGACCTCAGGTGTAAAAATAGTATCCCCTTAAGAGAGACTAACTAGGCAGGAGGCAAGTGATGCCTTGGGGTCAAAGAAGAGCTGTAACATGCAATCATAGTTAATCCCTCAGCAGCCAGCAGCTACTCAAGAGCTGGCCCTATCTGTCTGAGGCCAGCACTGAGAAGAATTCATGATTCCTCCTAGGAAACAGACAGATGATGCTCATGAAAAGTAACATGACACAGAGAGCGCCAACAAAGAACAGGTCACCAGCAAAGACAAAGAATAGCACAGAATACTGATGCGGAGGAGCGAACCTTCCTCCATCCTGGGGCCCATCCAGGATGATACTGTAAGTTATGGGGACTATACAGGTACATGACAGGAGGGAGGGTGATTAACTGCAGGTGGGAGGCAGAGGAAGGGACACTCTTGGGTTTAGACTGTGGCTCCTTGCTGTGTATTTTAAGTGTGTATATGGCACTGTTGTACGTTTGTGAGGGAAATTGATAGTGACCTTTGGTGGAGTTCCAGATTCTGATGTTCCCAGGTTTCATTTGGTTGGAGTCAGCGAACCAGATAAGGGGGAGGTCTCTAATGTGTTTCTAGGTTCTTTGTGTCATCAGAAGGGAACCTCTGATCTAAGGTTCACCTTAAGACTCAACATGATGTTTGGAAAATGTTTGTTGAATGAAACAAGCAGATTATTTTTTGGAATGAAAAGTCTTAATTTCTTCTCTTATTCCTCCAAAATTTCCCAAATCCTCTTTTATTTCAGTGGGGGTAGCCCTTCAGATCCCACCCTCCAAACTCCCCAAAATAACATTTATGGATTCCCTCAAATTATTTCAAGCCACTGATCCAGTTACATTACCCACCCAATCTGTAATTACTGATAGAGGCTTTTAGAGAAATAAACTCACTTGGTTTACTCATGTCTAGTTGAGTTTCTCCTGCCTCAGTTTCCTTTCCTCAAAACTCCTTAGATTTCTCTTTTTAGTTGCATTGATGTTGTTCTCAGAACTGCAGGACACAGAGAAGAACTAGGATTAGAAGCAGCAGCATGGTTTTGTCTACCTGTCTTGTATCTCTCCCTACCTATCTCCTCCCCCACCCCCTTTACAGCCCTAGGGAGGCTGCCTGAGTTGGTGGGAAGCCAAGTCAGATGTCCCCTTGAGCAGCCCAATGGGCACCTTGGTAATGAGTTTGGTTACTGGTGAATATGGATATTTTAGTATTTCCTCATTTTCTATGTATTAATTCCTATGATCATATAAATTTAATTTATGGTCACTAATTAGTTTTTCCTCTTTTTATTTTCCTTAAAATTTTATTTCAATGAACAAGTACTTATTTTCTCTCCCTTCCCACAACCCCCACCCTGACCTAATTCTCCTCAAAGAGGGGAAAGAGTGATGAATATGGAGTCATGGGGACCTGGGTTGGAATCCTATTCTGACACTTATTAGCTGTGCAACCTTGGCTGGATAAATCTCTTCCACTTTCTGAATCTCAATTATCTATCTCATCTGTAAAATGCAGAGTACACAAGCTATTCTCTATGGTGCCTACCAACTCTAGATTCCAAGAGCCTATAACCATGGAAGAGAGAAATGGCTCCTTCCAGTCCTGACATGTTATAGTTCTGGGTTCCAAGTTTCTTCTCCTAAGTTTGAGATGGGGGTGATTTGTTGGAGACTTTACTGCATACAAGGGGTAAGCCTGGCTCCAGATCTCTTGGTCTATCGGCTAGGGTTCTTCTGTCCTCTGGCTATTACATTTGGCAAATTAAAGTATCACAGGATGTTGAGAGTAGGAGGTCATAGATTTAGAGCTAATCTTGGAGTCAGAAAGACCTAGGTTCAAATCCTACCTCTGAAACTTACTCTGTGACCATGGGCAAGTCATGGGAGTAGGGAAAAAATAAGGAGAAAGGGAGGGAGGGAGGGAAGGAAGGACGGAGCCATATGTGATTTGTCTAGGGTCATCTCTAGTGTCTGAGACTGAATCTGAACTCAAGTCTTTCTGACTCCAGGCCCAGAGCTCTGTCCATGGTACCATTCAGCTATCTCTAGGTATGTATCTCTATAACGCCAAGATTACGCCCTTTGCCTACTTAGGTTAGAACAGGGAGAGAATGAACTGCTTAGAGAGGGTTATCATTAAATAAAGCATCTACATGTATAAAAATATACCTTGTGTGACCTTGGGAAAATCATTTTCTTTTCTGGGTCCCAGGTTCCCCCTCTGCAAAACTGTTCATTGTTCTTTCTTTCTTTGCCAGACCACTGTAGGGAGCTCCCCGCCGACAACTGTTTGGGACTTTATAGTCTCAGAGAATTAGCCAGGGCCCTGAGAGATAGGGTAATCTGTCCAGGGTCACACAGTCCTTATATGTTAGAGGTGGGGCTCAAAAGCCCAGGACTTCCTGACCCAGCCCTCCCTGCCTATGCCAGGCTACCTTACCAACTGAAAAACAAGGGGGTCAAACCATATATTCCTGAAGGTCCTTTCCCGTGCTGGATTCTGTGATCCTATCAATGAGCAGTATGGGGTAGGGTACAGGATACAGCCCAGGGTAAGGTCTGGTTCCTTGGCAAATGCTGGTTATTGCTGTTAGTTGTTGTTGTTAATACTTAATGAGAAGGGATTCATAAAAGAGGTCTCAGCTACAAGAACAGATGCGGGACTCCTCATGATCCTGGGGCTAAGGGCCTCAGTACCTGTCTCTCTATAGGATGCACCATTGGGTCCCTCACCGGTCCACAAACTACATGACTAGAATACCTAGAATCTCAAGATGGTTCTCCCTTCCACCAGCTTTCCTCCCTTTACAGGAATGCTAGAGGAGACAAACATTCTCCTCCTTTCTGAGATCTGGTCACTGCTGGCTGACAGATGGCATGCTGAAAGCTGGGAGGCCGGTCACTTCCTGACCTTTGAAGAGGAGCTCAGACTCTCAGAACTTTCCTGGCCAGACAGCACTTATGACATCACTGTGACCTTTCTCTCCCCAGCCCATCCCATAGTGAGTGACACGCAGCCCAAGAGGCCCAAGGCCTCCACACTGGCTCCTTGGTATGTCTCAGCATCACGAGAACGCTTACAAAAAGAACATCTGCCTTCCACAAGGTAACTGTCACTGAAGAATTCTAAACTACACCCAGGTCACATGTGTTTAATGAAAAAGACAACATGGTAAATAGAAAGAACCCTTGTCTTGGATACAGAAGACCTGAGTTTGAATCCTGACTCCCTGTGTATCCCCTGGCAATTCGCTTGTCCTCTCTGGGCCTCAGTTTTCTCATCCATAAAATGGGAGGCCTCTAAGCCTTCTAGTTCTATGAATGAAATGAGAAGTCCTAGCCTCAATGATTATTGCTAAGTGCTGCTAAATGATAAATGTTAACTCTAGCCTATTGGCCACAGATGTGTAACTAAACTGTGAGTAAGCTCGCCCCGTTAACCAGGTGGCCTGCACCGGGAAGGAAGCATTGCCAGGTGGTGGGAGAGTCAGGAGGCCTGGGATTCCAGTCCCAGTTCTGCTATTAGCCCACTGTGTGATCCTAAGCAAGTCACTTTCCTCCCCTCTGTGCACACAGACTCTTCCCTTTTGGGTTTCCCAGAAGAATTAAAATCTGGGGAGGGAGAGGCGAAAGCCGAGGGAGTGATTCTGTTAATATATATTGTATTCATATCCCCTGAAAAGTGAGCCAGGCTCCCCTCATGCCCCAGCATCAAGGGTGAGGCTGACTCCAGTCTTGGTTCTTCAGCTCTTCACCCACTTGGACAACAAAAAGGAGATCCAAAAGGGCTTAAAGGAAATAAGGCACGCAAAAGCTTTCCTCTTGACCTGGGGGGTCACTTGGGGACACACACAAGGCTAATTCCCTGGCGTTCTTAGCCTTTCTCTTCCCTGGCAACAGATCACAAGATCTTCAGATCCAGTGCTCATTTTACAGATGGGGAAACTGAGGCCCGGAGAAGAAAAGGGACCTTATTTAGAGTCAGAGGTCCTGAGTTCAAATCCTTGCTCTCCCGCTAGCCATCTGCGCAACTTTGGGTAAGTCCCTTTTCCATTGTGGGCCTCCGTTTTCTAGATTTAAACCCTTTGGATGCACAGTCCTTTTCTCCTGCTTGTGATATCACAGGTCTGTTGGCAAGTAGCCAGATATTTTCCCCCTTGAGCATCCAGATGCTACCCCATCAGACAATGGAGAAGCCTTGTAATTTCTGAAGTCCTTTCTGAAGGCCCACAGGCACACAGATAGTATGGATGCTTACGTTTGGAAGCCTGCTCTCTTTAGCACTGGTAAGGGCTGGATCACATACAACATAGAACAACAAATGTTTATGGTAGGAATGCAGGGTCCCGGCCCCTGCCCTTGTAGAACTCTCAGTCGACAGTAGTAAGGGATAAAACACCACCATAATTTATTACAGTGCATGTGTAAAGGGTTCTCTGTCCCACGGGGGCACTGGCTTCATAGGAGCATTAAGAGGCTTTCCTTCTGGGAAAGTTGCTCAGTGCGCTGTAGTGAGGTGAGCCACCAGGTGGTGCCCCGAGCCCTCAACTACCTGTTCAGGTCAACAAGCATATCCTGCCCAAGTTCTACTGCTCCCAGCCTCCTCTTTTATTACTGCAGCCGCAGTTTCTTCAAGCAACTGAAATGATGAAAATAACTCATAAACCTCCCATGTCTTAGCTACTGTCCCACTGAGATGTTCATCTCTTTCCCAACTTCCCTATGCCTAAAATACTCACCTTCTCCATCTCCACCTCTCAGAACCCTAAGATTCTGGTCTTCCTTCAAGGCTGAACTCAGATGTTGCCATGAAGCCTTATCCAATCCCCTATAGTTTCTTAGGGCTCTCTCCATCCTAGATTTCCTTTATATTTGTTTGTGGGCTTTGTACCCAGGAGAATCTAAGTTTCTTGAGGATAAGATCTTTTTTTTCTTCATTTTTATCTTACGGTAGGTTCTTAATAAAGTTCAGTTGAATTGAAAGTTGGGATGGTGTTGAACTATGGAAGGTTTTGAATGTCTGACAAAGGACTTTAAATTTTAGTGAGTTCTATGATGTTGGCTACCCCAAAGCCCTGTGTTCACAAGAACAAATAGGGACTTCCTAATACCAACAGTTCTTAAATCTGATCTGCTCAGTTTCTTGATGTTCAAGGCCCTATAGAAACAAAGATATGGCAAAGTTCCTGACCTCAAGGAGCATACAGTCTAAAAGGGTCAAGAAAACACTAACAAGTGTGATAGGGGCAGATGAGGGAGTCAAGTGCTGAAGGACAATCTGAGTAGAGAGAATGGACTGAGGGAATGGGTAGTATGTATTCAAGGAGGGTTTCCTGTAGGAGGTGGCATGTGAACTAGGCTGAGAAGAATTTCAGCAGTCAAAGATGAAGAAGAAAAAGTGTTCCAGCCACACGGATGACTGCCCAAATATACCAACTAGAAAAGACCAGAAGCTAGCATACACTCCTTTTGGTTGGAATGTAGGTGAAGGTAGGCAGTGCCAAATGAGATTGGAAAGGCAGATAGAAGCCTGATTATAGACTAGGATATGCTTTTTATTTTAGTTTTTGACTGATGGATATAGAATAAGCTATATAGGGACCAGATGATAAATCTCCGAATCTATAAGTGCACTAGGAAGCAGTCTGAAAGAGTGGAATCCTCTGGGTGGAGTTTTAAATGGGAGGTCCAAGAGTTCCTCCACAAGCCTGAAAATTTTTTGAGCAGAGGAGCTGCATGATTTGAGAACTGTACAGTAGGAAGACTTTTTCTTGGCAGCCGTATAGTGACTGAACTGAAGAACAGAGACTAGAAGCAGGGGAGATGATTAAGATGTTTTATCACAGAGAACAGGCAGGAGTTGTAACACAAAGCTCCTAGTTAAGGGTCTAGTCACTAGGGTGATGGCAGTATGTGAGGAAAGAATCAATAGGAATTAATAACTGATTTGATGGAGTGAGGAGAGGGAAGTACTTTCAAGAACTCAGAGATGACACCAAAGTTTCCTTGAGGGGCATCCCTCCCCTTTCCTTCCCTCATAAGGATCATCTATAATTCCAGCATCTGCTTTTTATGGCCCTCCTGGGACATCAATATCGTGACAGTCTCAAGTCCAGGAGTCCAGAGATCTGTTGGGGACCAGTGGAAAATTCTAGTATTTTGTGATAACACCTGGTCATGTTTTGCAACATCTTATCGGAACATTTCGTGGCTGGCCAACTTCCTTGCATACCGTTTCCTGGAATGTTTTATCTCACTGGAACATCCTGCGGCCTATCTACCTGTGGAAATCCTCTACTTCCTTATATACTCATGCCCTTGCATACAATAAATGAGACTTGATCAGAAAGCCTGTCTTGTCTCCATTCTTCGTGTTTCTTGTTCCCCCGTCCCTCTTTCTCTTCTAGGGTCCACGTTGTGCCCCGCAGGCCGTGGCATTTTGGCGCCCAACGTGGGGCTCGAGAAATTTGAAAGTAGGCAACGGATCCCACCAACTCACGGAACAGAAAAGCTGCAGCTCCCCGAAAAAGAGTGAGAATAGGTCGCTGCGGGCCCGCCTTTCCCGAGGAAAAGAGACCTGAGGTAAGTGAGCCGCCAGTGCAATGGGACAAGACATTAGTGTACATGATAGGTTTGTAGAAGGACTTAAAGATTCATTAAAAACACGAAGAGTAAAGGTTAAGAAAAAGGAACTTGTAAAATTTTTTAAGTTTTTAGAAGATGTTTGTCCTTGGTTCCCGCAAGAAGGGACTATAGATGAGAAGAGATGGAAAAGGGTAGGGGATTGTTTGAAT
>CM053587.1:298010962-298032842 GCA_028646515.1 Pseudochirops corinnae
TCCCAATGAAATACAAATCTGATTTTATAGTGGAACTCAGTAGGGAAAATGGTATTGAACTTGACAGAAATTAACTGAAAGCAAACTTAACTAGAATACATTTACTACTCTAAAGGAGTAGTGTAAAAAAACCACAAGAATAAAGAAATGGAAAAATTGTACTTTTCTTTCTGCTCTTCTGCTATCCATTCCTCCATATTTTCTCTTCTGTCTTTTTCTACAATTTTTTTCTTTTTCATTCCCAGAATTCACTAACATAATGGAGATTTCCAAGGGACTATACAACCAGGGTAATGGGTGGAAGGTATGGTGGCAAAATCAATCAATCAACAAGCATCTATTAAACACTACATCAGGCACTGTGCTAAAAGTGAGAGTGCCTGTCCTCAAGCAACAAGATGTACATATAGTGTATCAGATCATTTTCCCTCATGAAAACTGATATATTGTAGAAATTAATGTTTCCAAAAAATGAAGTTTATAAAAACAAAACAAATCATTAAGTACCATTGTTACAGACCAATATTTCCCAGCAGGAGAAAGATTTGACTAAATTAGTAGACAGTCCATGGAGTCCTAACTGAAAAACAAGAGACCAGAGTTCCAAAAAGGGGTGTGACTAAGGATAGATAGCCTATATTTTGATCTTTTTATAAATGTAAATTTTTAATGCCAGAAAATCCCTCTCTTTAAGTAGGCACGGGTATTTTATTCTGAGGTCCTACAAGTTACATGTACACTAAAGGTTCAAAGGCTCCAACAGGACAACAATACATAGGCCATACAAGTTTTAAACTCAAGGAATAAAAATTCAAAAGTCTTCCTTACAACACAAATACTTTGTCTCGGTTCTGCCATAATTTCTCTATCTGTCAAATTCTCAGGTGACTAAAGGGTAACTATATGATTCTCTTTGTCCCTCTCCTGCTCTAAAAGAATGATTCTAAGCTCATAGGACAAGAAAGGATTTAGAAATAGAAGGGGACTTCTAGTAAATCAACTCTTGCCTAGTAAATCATCTCTTGCCTTCTTTCGGAACTAAATTCCTTAACCTATGCTTGCCTGTGTGGAATAGGATCAACTTCTCAGCTTACAAAGGAGAACACTGAGGCCCAGGGAGATTACATACCCTGCCCAAGGTCACAATGTCAGTAAGTCACAGTGCTGGAATATATACTTTGCCTGCAGATCCAGTGCTTTTTCCAGTTAATATCAAATTGCCTCATTTTCTTAAGAATCCTAGAGAGAGTATAGTCTGAAGAAAAAGTGAACGGTATTTATCTCTTGCCCTCATCAAAAACTTGTAAAGTGAAGGAATGTGGACCTTAAGGAAGCCTATAAATTAGTGTGCCTCATAATTTGATTTGTTTTCTCTTGCTTTAGGAAAAATAAAATATATGAAGAATATACATTTGCCCTAATAATGACACACAGTTGAATGGGTAACCCATTAGGTTGGTCTACATTGGACAGGTTCTACAATGAACACCTAGAAATAAATACAAAAAGATCCTGGTGGTTTACATCTAGGTAATTAGAGTCTCTATACTGTCATACTAGTTCATCTTTTTAGCAGCAACATTCTCCTAGTAATGCTAAGTAGCTACAAAGTAAGGGACACAATGATTAGACATCAAAGGAGGGAGATGTGGCAGGCAAAAAGAATAAATCTTATTAAGATGTATTAGGAGATAGGATACAGAACTAAAAAAGATTTTATGCCGTCTTCTACCCTAGTTAGATCATATCTGGAGTCTTATTTGCAGTCCTAGATGTTATATTTTAGGAAGAATACTGATAAGCTCAATGACTTCCACTGGTGTTGACCATGAGAATGAGATCATGCCATATAAGGACTGGTTAAAGGAATGTTTAGCCTGACGATAAGATGATTTAGAAGAGACATAACAACTTTCTTCAGGTTTTTGAAGAGCCAACATTTAGAAAAGAAATGAGATTTGTTCTTCCTAGTTCCAGAATGCTAAAGGTCCTTCCAACTCTGAAATTCTATGAATCTCAATGAAAGTCACCCAAAAGGCAATAGGAAGATGAAAGGCATGTACAAGCAGGATGCAACATATTACCAATAAAGATTTGTGCAAGATATGACATAAAATTCATCAAAGTATCTTACTGCAGCTCTTTTTGTGGTGGAAGAGAATGGGAAAAATCCTTATGTATTTGAGGAATGACTAAACAAGTTATATTATAATGTGATGGAATATGTAAGAAATGATTGAAGGTAAGGGTTTCAGAAAAAACGGGGAAGACCTGTACCAACTGAGACAAAGTGAAATGAGTAAAACTAGAAAAACAATATACATAATAACAGCACTACTGTAAAGATAATAAATTGTGAAGGCCTTTGTAACTCTGATCAACACAATTATCCCACATAATTCCAACAGACCCAGGCTTAAATTTGCTATCTCCAGGGGGCAGCTAAGTGGCACAGTGATAGAGCACAAGGCCTAGAGTCAGGACAACTCATCATCCTTAGTTCAAATCTGGTCTTAGACACTGGACAAGTGTGGCGACACTGGACAAGTCATTTAACCCTGCTTGCCTCAGTTTCCTCATCTGTAAAATGAACTGGAGAAGGAAATGGTAAACTACACTACAATCTCTGCCAATAAAACCCCAAAATGGGGTCACAAAAAGTCAGACACAACTGAAAAATAACTGAACAAAAACAACAAAAATCTATCTCCGGATAAGACAAATGAAAGACTCAGAATGCATATTGAAGTATCTTCTTAAAATTTTTCTTTCCTTTCCTTTTTTCTTCCTTCCTTTCTTCCTTCCCTTCTTTCTCTTTCTTTCTTCCTTTCCTTCCTTCCTTCCTTTCTTTCTTCCTTCCTTCTTTCTCTTTCTTCCTTCCTTCCTTTGTTTCTTTGTTTCTTTCTTTGTTTCTTTGTTTCTTTCTTTCTTTCTTTCTTTCTTCAACATGCGTAATACAGAAATTTGTTTTTCTATGACTATATATTTTTGTTTTCTTGCCTTCTCACTGGGTGGGAAAGAGTTATAATAATAATTATTGTTGTTGTTCAGTCGTGTCCAACTCTTCATGACCCCATAAACCACACTGTGGGGTTTTCTTGGCAAAGATACTGGAGTGGTTTGCCATTTCCTTCTCCAGTGGATTTCAGTAAAAAGAGATTAAGTGACTTGCCCAGAACCACACAGCTAGTAAACATCTGAAGGAAGATCTGAACTCAGGTCTTCCTGACTCCAGAAGCATCACTCTACGCACTGAACCACTTAGCTGCTAACATGTATAAAGCACCTACTATATGGGCCTGGCACTGTGCTAAATGCTTTACAATTATTATCTCATTTGTTCCTCACAACAACCCTGATAGGTAGGTGCTGTTATTATCCCCATTTTACAGCTGAGGAAACTGAGGTAAACAGATGTTAAGTGACTTGCTGAGGGTTCACACAGCCAGTAAACGTCTGAGGCTTGATATGAAGTCAGGTCTTCCTGATACCAAGCCCAATACTCTACTGTACCACTCACTGCCTCTATGAGGGGAAGGAAAGAATTTAGAACTGGAAAAAAGGATTTAAAAAGTCTCTGTGGAAGGAAGGATGATGAAGGAAGAAGGAAGGAAGGATGGAAGGAAGAAAGGAAGGAAGGAAGGAAGGAAGGAAAGAAAGAAAAGTGGGGCAGCATGGTGTAGCGTAGCATGCTGACTTGGTCAGGAGATACAGATTTGAATCCTGGCTCTGACACTAAGCTATGTGACTACAGGCAAATTATAAACTCATATAACTTGTTTCCTCATTGAGAAAATGAGAATGATATTTGGAGTATCTCCTTTACAAGGTTGTTGGAAAGAAAGCACTTTGCAAACTTTAGAAACTTCAATGAATCAATGATCACAGCAGTGTAATGATTCAATTGTTATAAATCATAAGTGATCTGGGCTCTATCATCTTGTGCAATTTTGCCCTTGTCCTTCCCACAGATTTTTCCACACAGCAAGTACTCAACGTACTGGAATCCTTCCTGTAGGTCTTTTTACTTTGTGGGCACCAAGAAAGAATTCAGCCTATAGACCTAACAAGTCTAACTCTTGTCAAATGACTGTCCACCTCCTTTTCTAATTATATGACATTCCTCACACCACTTCCTACACGAGTTGTCAGAGGAAAATTGCTCCAGCCCACTTGCTCCCACCAAGCATGATTAACTCTAGGCGTCAGATTTTAGGAATGACATTTGGTCTCTCTCTCTTGCCCTTCTAGTTACTTGGGATTTGGTTTCTTCAGAGGTTATGATGTGCCAAGATTTGTCACTGAGAAAACAGGTGTATTCAAAAAAGACAGGTGTTTGCAGTAGGGTTAAAAGAACTGTCCAACTTCTTGGTAGCAATTCAGTCCCATCTCTTCCACCTTTTAGCTGGCAACTAAGCATAAGTAAACTTTAAAGCGCTGTTATGAATGAATGAAAAAAGTATTTAGTAAGTGCTTATTATGTGCCAGGCAAGCTAAGCATCCATATAAAGATGTGCTGTTCTTATTGTCTGTCCTCCATCCAAAACTGATCTTTCTTTTTTTCCTTTTTTTTTTTGCTTTTTGGAGAGGGGAAGGTAGAGCAATTGGGGTTAAGTGACTTGTCCAGGGTCACATGGCTGGTTTTTTGTGTTAAGTGTCTGAGGCCGTATTTGAACTCAGGTCTTCCTGACTCCAGTGCCAGTGCTCTATTCACTGCACCACCTAGCTGCCCCCAAAACTGATCTTTCTAAAGCACAACTCTGAACTTCTGTATCAGGTGACCAACAAGATGGAGGACTAGTCATTTTCTTCTCTTTTTTTCATTTCATTTTTTTAAAATTTAAATTGATTTGTTTATTTAGTTTTAGTTTACAAGATTCAGTTCCAAAGTCCCTTGAGTTTCAAGTTTTCTCCCCTCCTTCTCTCCCCCCCATCTATGGTGGCGAGGACTAGTCATTTTCTCCAATCTTCATGACCTGTCAAACCTCTCCAAAATAAGAATTACAAACAAGAAGTAAAGCAATTACAGCTGTTTCTATGTGCTAAGGCACCAAGAACCCTCAGGAATGAACAGCACGGAAAGCTAATCCCTAACACATTTATTCAGCACCCCTTCCCCATCAGCCCCCATATTTTGGGAGGGACATATGACCTGACCTGACACAGGTTTGTGGTATGAGTTCCATCAGTAAGTCCCTTACTACTGTTGCTGCAGTCTCTGCCAGTTAACTACACTCTCCTTCACCCTTATTCCATTCTGAGGCAACCAACAACAGAACTCAAATCTGCCTTCCTCCATCTATCTGACAGAGGTGGGGGTACAGGAAAACAAGCAGTTTGCTCTGCCTAAAGTGGCAGTGTTCAGTCACAGAATTCAGAAACCTAGGCAACTGGGTCAGGGCACCAGCAGTTAAGAGGTTGGAGGTGGGTGGCATTCTACCAGGCCTGAAGGAAGGTGACTGGTGTCTAGCTGAGGCCAGTTCTATACTCCTAAGTCATTTGGGGCAGAGAATGAGGCTAGTGAAAAGGAAAATGAGATAGCTTTGAGGTCCAGTCCTGAAGAGAACTGCTATCAAAGGGAAAGCAATGGGAGCAAGTGATAGGGGAATATGAAAACAAAGGAATGAAATTACCAAAGATCTCAGAAGGAAGAAAGCTCAGTTAAAAATCTAAAGCATAGATCTAACCATCGCTCCTCTACTCAAAAAGTTTCAGAGGCTCTTTATTTGCCTCTAGTATAAAACATAAGAGCCTCTGGCATTTAATATAATTTTAATTAATTTATTTTTTACAATTTAGCTCCAGATTACTTTTTCAGGCTTATCAACACATACCCTCTCTATAATTCTAGCCAAAATGCTGTTTCTTGGACAAAATATTCTACTTCCCATGGCCATACCTGTCTCCTATGCCTGGGATTCACTCTCTCTTATTGCCACCTCATAGAATCCCTAGATTCCTTCAAAGTTTACCTTAAATGCTACCTCAGATGCAAAGCCAACTCCTAGTGCCTCCTCCCTTCCCCATCACCTTGTATTTACTTTGTACTTACTTATATGTGTGCATGCTCTTTCCCCTGTTTGAATATAAGCCTTGGCAGCAGGAACTGTTTTGTCCTTGTATTATCATGGCCTAGTACAGTGCCTGGCATTGTGACTAATAAATGCTTGTTGACTATTATATAGGAATAATAATAATAATAGAACTTATACAACACACTTTATAAATATTATCTTATTTGATCTTCATAAAAACCCTGGGAGGTATGTGCTATTATTATTTTTGTTTTACAAATGGGAAAACTGAGGCACACAGAGATTAAGTAACTTGCCCAGGATCACAGTTAGTAAGTCAGAGGCAGGATTTGAATTCAATTCAAGTCTTCTTGACTCCAGATCTAACACACTTAGTTTTCATGCCACCTAGATGTCTAGCAAGAGTAAGGAATAACAGATAAACAGCCTGGATACAATACAGGCATCCACAAAATATTAAAATAACTAAAGGAAGGCCTCCAGTGTGTTAGGAAAATATTCCATAGAGGATCTATGGAAAGAAATGGGCAAAACCATGTAGATTAAAGTGCATAGCTGAGTAGTGGTCTACGCCAGGTAGAGGAAGTACCTATGTTGTAAGATTATAGCTCAGTCCTACTGCTTTGTAAACGTGCTTCACTGAATTGCCCTGCAGTTCATCAATCATTTCCATGCATTGGTAAGATCTCATACAGATAAAGCAAACACCAAAGAAACTTCTCCTCCCCCCTTCTTCCATCCCCTCCTCCCATTAATGTATGTCCACTCTGCATTGTCTATGAAACTGTTCCCTTTAGTTAATGTCAGTAAATCAAATATACTTCATATTAGATTGCAAGAAGCAAAGTTAACTGAATTGCTCTTATTCCACTGTAATGATTTAGTGCCACACAAAATAAATATTTACATTAATTTATGGTTTTCATGTCCAAGTTAACAAAAACAAGGCTGTAAAAGATTCTAACCAACAGCCTTCACACTGAAACACTGAATAAAGCTGCCAGCAGAATGCAGTTTCCCCTACTAATTCTTGTTTTTTGTTAAAATGTACACTGGAAATCTCTTTTTATGAAATCAATTCCCCCCTCATGGAATAGTATCACCTCAACAAAGATCTCATATAATTGGAATAATAGTTTTGTATAATAAAGTTCAAATTTAGAATAGAAGGAGAAAGTTGCCATATCTATAGTCACTATGAGCAGATCCTAAATATCACAAATCTGTGTTCATAATTACAAAAGGCAAAATGTTCTGAATTTCATTTTGTTTTAAAGACAAATTATATAACATATTATCTGATTTACAACATGCCAGGCTCATTTGCTTTGTATTTGTATATTCTAGAAGTATATCTACTGATAATCTAGTGAGAAAGTCAGAACTATTTTAGGAAATTCATTAATTCACAAGTAGCAAAAACAAAAATAAAGCAGTAGCAAGGCAAACAACAAAGACTCAAAGCACAAAAGCCAAATTCATGCTCCAGGAATTAGAAATATAATTCCAGGACAAAGAGTTGAGATACACTAAAGCTGCTTCTGAGGACTGACTTCAAGTTGTGGCGTGTACCTCAGGACAGTCCTCTGCTCCAAATGGCCTATTTCCAAACTCCAACTGAGCTGGCATTCAAGAGAGATAAAAGAGAAGGGAAACTGGTTTCAAAATGTTTGCAGCAAATAACTTCTGCCTGCAGTTTGGCCATTCAATACAATTTAGTAATGGATACAATACAGGCATCCACAAAATATTAAAATAACTAAAGGAAGGCCTAGTACTGAGTTAGAGAGATCTCCATTTATGGGTACAGACTGTGGTACAGAATTTGGTTCAAAATTATTTTTTTTCATTCCATACCTACAGTAGTCATTTGACCTAAATTTGTACCTAACTTTGAAGTCTCTACCCTAAAGCAAGTTTTAGAAAGTGAATTCAACAATGGAGGCTGTATGGTACAATCTAAGGAATCAAGCTTTAAAATCAGAAGATGTAGAGCTGAGGCCTACTATGTACTTGGCTGTGTTACTGGAGTCTCATCTCTGAGCCAGATAAGGGCAATGCTAAGGTCCTTCCACCCTTTGGCATTCTGTGATGTTTATGGATTTTTTCCCCCATAAACGAAATTATTTCAAGTTCATCAACTCGACCAATCAAAAAAGTATGAGGCTGACTCCTATGTGTCGAATACTTTTTTTGTTAACCAGCATGGAATATTTTTTAAGCAATCATTTTAAGTTAGTTTCTACCTAGCTATTTACAATCAACTCATTATCTAAGGTCCAACTGATTCTGCTTTCAACTAATAACTGCTGGCCTAATCTACTAAACTAGCAGTTTGTTAAATCTCCTACATAGCAAAATATGGCACAGCACATTAGAAATCTGCTCAAGAATTGCCATTCATAAAGTTTTTCTACATAGTAAGTTCAAGTTTTTCAGTGCTATCCAAATCCCTCTGTCTTCTTGCTATGAAGCTTTCTGAACAATAATAATTTACATCTCTATCGAATTTAACCAAACAAGGCAGCGAGTTAAGTTGTTGCAAGAGTTATTATCTCCATTTTACAAGAGAGGAAATTAGTCTCAGAAATATTGTACAGGGTAAGAAAGCTAGTAAGTAGCAAAGATGAACCACATGATCAATTCCCTCTTTGTCTTGAACTTTCAAAGGATTATTCTGTCCTGGTCTTCCTTTCCATTTGATACTTCTTGTCTCTCCTACACTCTTCTTCAGCCTCCATTCCAATTTGGCTGAGGTCCCTATACCAACAATAATATGTTTTCCTCCCTCCCCCCTTTTTGTTTATGCGTACTTTCCCAGTGATCTTACCGTTCCTAACACATTTGAATAAAAATGGATCTCAAATACATCTCAAGCTCCAAACCTCTACCTTAACTAGAAACTATGTCCTGCAGGGAAGCATCTAATCACCATCTAGTTTAAATGAGGGGAAGATAGGGCACTCTAAAAAACACATATATCTACACACCACTCTAGTCCTAGTTTAAGTACAGCCTCTAAAAGCAACATGACTGCCCAAATTCTCCTTAATTATTTAAATTTAATTTTCTTAATTTAAAAATTAAAAGCACAGAATAAAATGTATTTATTGTTTGGGGATATTAAAAATGTTTAAATATTAAGCTAAGGGATTTTCCACGTCTATGACAAATGATGAAAATAATCACTCATTTCCTCATATTTTGAAGTCCCTTACGGTCCTCTACAATGTTGATAGTAATAGCCTATGATTTCCAAATGCATTAGCAACCTTTAATCTAAAGGTAAGATTTAAGGAAAATGGTATAAGATGTTGAGGGGAGCAAGTAGGTAGGAAGCCCTACGGCACAAACAAGCTCCAGATAAAGTTTCACAATTTAACCCACAACGATATATATTTATATAAGTCATGTTTTAATAGCAAACACTGATAAACTATAAATAATGTGGTCATTTTAAATTAAATTGAAGGATCTCTTCCCCAGTGGTAACCAGGCTCTTGACTGGAAGCTGGAAATTCATGAACTGCCTATAACTTGCTCTTTTATTTTGGGTAATTAAATTATTCATTAATTTCTCCTTTTGAGAAGTAGAAAGCAAGGCTCACTAGTTTATTTGGGATGGTTTTATATAAAGTGTTTGATAACTGGCTACTTTTTATGGAAACATGTTAAATAAACAGTTATTTTGAGTAATCATTCAACTATTATTCAGGCTTCAATCAGCTGAAATATAATGTATCCCAAAAGTCTTAGTGTAGTGCTGTTAAAGCTTAAAAATGCTCAGAATATTAAAAACACCCAGAAAGATACTGGGTCTAAGGCTCTGGGATACAAGCTGGTCCAAAAGTCTTAGCACTGTTTTAAGTTTTTGTTTTGTTGTTCAGTCATGTCCAACTGTGCATAACCCCATTTGGGGTTTTCTTGGCAAAGATACTAAAGTGGATTGCAAGTTCCTTCTCCAGCTCATTTTATAGATGAGAAAACTGAGGCAGAGTTAAATGACTTGCCCAGGATCATACAAGTGTTTGTGTCTGATGCCACATTTGAACTCAAGTCTTCCTGACTCCAGGCCCAGTACTCTATCCACTGGACCACCTAGCTGCCCCCACTGTTTTAAGCTACTTGAGCTTTACTAGCTATGAGATATTGACTGTCCCAAAAGTCTAGTAACCAATTACTAGAATGGCACTAAGAATTTTGGGAGAGCCTGTATCTCAGAGCCTCATACCTAGGCACTTTTCTTCCACTGCACTTTTAGAGTAGCCTTATACAATCCAATGAAGGTGCAAGAAAACTAGCCAAATAGATAAGCCATTCAAGCTATCTATCTTCTCCCATTAAGGTATATACTAACAATGAAATTAATTCAATCAACTCTCCCTTCTGCAGGTTTACAACAAACTATTACTTGCCCTGAATGAGAAGGTGAGTGCCTATTTCCAAAGATAGTTCATATCTTTTAAGGCTGAGCAATGGGAGAAAGGAATGGGAAGTATATTCAAATGGGTAGACAGGAAGTTTCTTTCCTCTTAAACTATGATACCTCTTTGCTACAAGATTAAAATAAAATATATAAATATATAATTTATACCATATAAATATGTAAAAAAATAATAAATAAAACCCACTACAAAATGTTTCAATGCTTGAATGAAAGGATGGAAACAAACAAACAAAAAAACATAGAGCTGGAGTAAAAGGAGGAGTGAGAAAAAAAGTTGGAAATGAGAAATCTCATTGGATCACACACAGAGAGAGGAAAGGCACTTCTGAGGCTACTATTGAGTTCATCCACCTCATTTTAGAGCTGCAGAAACTGAAATCCAGCAAGATTCACAACTTGCCCACGCAGTTAATGTCACAGGTGGGGTTTGAGCCTGGATCCACTGGAAGTCCGATAGTCAGTGCTCTTTCCCACTATACCACGTATTTTGCTCGGAAGAATTTTTTTTTTAAACAAAGAAGGCAAGAATTAGAACTACAGTAGTCACACTGAGAGGGATTTGATAAAAATGGAAGAACAATGTAAGCGGCAGTTATTTCACAAAGGATGAAAATGGCAAGAAAACAAAAGAGGTGGGGAAGTGAGAAAAATGAAAAATCAATTTAAAGAAGTATTTAAGTAATCCATTATCTCCCGTCATCCCCCACCCTTTAATTTATATTCCTCCCATACCCCCAGGAGTTTAAAACTGGAAAACGACACTTGTTCAGTCATGGGAATAGCAAGAATAACATGAGATTAGAAATCTCATTTAAGTGTCTAGTTCAAAAGTGTCATTCCGCCAACGCCCACTCACTGTAAGACTCTAAAGTTAGGACAGAGATTCTCTTTTGGTTCCTGGAATCTGTTTTAAAACAAACTGCAAGAAGAAACACACTATAAACTACACAGATGAACAGGAGTCTGATGTCGGCAATCGCTGCGTGAAAATCATAGAAAGAGAAAAAGAAACTCGGGGAGCTAGCTTAGTTGGGATCGCTTTTTCTAAGACGAAGGGGGGTGGGGTGGGGATGAAAAGTACTTATGCTATAGGGAGAGCGTTTTGTTTTAGGTCTGAATAACATAATAAATGCCAGGGAGGTTCCGAGTCTAGGTCTGGAGACATCGTCTTTTTAAAAGCGGGCTACGGGGAAGAAACTTTGTCAAGTGCCCGATCCGTCCAAATACGGAGGCAGCTGGAAAGAAGGCAGGAGCCGGGGCGGGGGCCCGGCCGGACCACGCAGGGGGACCTCGGGCTGGAGTGGGAGGGGAAGGGGGGAGGCAGGGACTCCCCAAAGAGGGAGGAAGTTGTGGCAGAGCAGGGGCGGCGACCAGACGGGAGGGGGCTAAAGGGGGGGAGAGGACAGCAGGGGGAGGAGCCAGCAAGTGGAGTGGGGGGGGGCGCCCTCCGGAGACTCACTCCCAGGGGGAGGGAAAGGAGAAGGAAGGAATTGGGGGCCTAGGGGAAGAGTCCCAAAGTCAATGTCAACTTTGCCGAACTCTGCAAAGTCCTTAAAAGAAAGTAAGCCGGGTCCTAGAGTAGGGGGGACGGAAAGAAAGGGGGACGGGAGTGGGGAGGAAATGCCCCCCCCAGCCGGCGCCTGCTGGGGTTCCGAGGAGAGCGAGGGGAGCACGAGTGGAGTGGGGTGGGGTGGGGTGGGGGTCCTCCCGCTTCTCCGCGGCTCCCCCGCCCCCGCCCGGCCCGACCCTGGACCAGTGCTTGTGAGGGTATCGGGCAGGGCGAGAGTGACAGCGAGTGCGGCGTGTGGAGGGAGCTTGTGCGCGGGGCCCGGCCCGTCCCAGAGCGAGGGAGGAGGCCCGACAAACTTTCCTCCTCCGGGCCGGGCCGGCCAGGTCGGGGTTCGCTCGCTCGCATCGGTCACCTGCAGCGGCGGCGGGGGCCGCGGCGGCGCTGCCTCTCGCGGGCTCGGCCTGGAGTTCGGGCTGTGGCTCCGGCGGCGGCGGCGGCGGCGGCTCCGGCTGCGTGTTGCTCCCCGTTGGTAAGTAACAGTCTCCACGGCTACTGTCTCTATGGCGGCGGCAGCGGCAGCGGCGCGGCCGCTCCCGCTCCTCCTCCTCCTCCCTCCTCTAAGCTCCTCCTCCTCCACCACCTCCTCCCTCCTCTGTCCTCGCGCCGCGAGCCCGAGCCAAAGAGAGCGCGCTTGCGCGCTCCCCGACCCAGCCGGAGCCTGACCAGGCGCTTCCTACCCTCGGGAGGGGGAAGGGCGAAGAAGAGGGAGGGAGGAGAGGAGGGTTGTTAGCGGCAACTGTTACCACGTTCCACTTAACCGTCATCCTCCCTACTCTCTGCATAACGGGCGGGGGCTCAGTCTCGCCGTCTCATTGGCCCTTCTAGGTGTCCGTCAAAGCTTGAGTTCGATCCCGAAGTCTGACCAACCGTGGAGAAGGTAGGGGGCGGGCCTTGAAAGTTGGCGCTCGACTTGGAGCTTCCTGGAAAGGGGGTGGGGAGAAGGGAAGAGAAAAGGGGGAGAGCTGAGATGGGAAAGGGGGGAGTGTTAAGCGGGTGAAGGAAAGGGAGGGAAGGGTGAAGGGCAGAAGGGAAGAGGAGAGAAGAAATTTGAATGAGCGGGAACAGAATGAGAGTTGAGGGGGACGAATGCGGGCGAGGAATAGGAGGTGTGAAACGGGTGTCCTGGGCCAGGAGAAGACTATTGAACCTCTTTCAAAATGGGGGAGGTGGGGAGGGGGAGGGGTCTTACCTAGAAGCCAGATAAGGGAAAGTTTCCTGATTTCCCTTATGCTGGTGCCCTCCTCCCAAACGAGTTTATAATTTAATTACATTGTATATATATATTAATTTTATATTTATGCTATATATTATGTAATATACTATATTATATAGATTATGTTGCATATCAAACATGTATTGTATACAAGATATTACAAAAGTTTAAACTATTAAAGCTTACAGCTTCCCTAAAACTTTTGGATCATCCTCTGAATATGTGTGTAGGGTAGCTATGTCAACTCTTAACAGATCACTTTTAGTTCTTAAAAATCCTCTTTCAACTATATATATATTTTTGTATGTGTGTGTTTGTGTATATGTGTGTGTGTATCAGTGTGGAGTTATAGCAATTCTTAGATCACTTTTAGCTCTTAAAATTTTTTCAGATATATAATTTGTGAATATATGTATATGTATGTGTATATATATATGGAGTTATGTCAACTCTTAACAGATGACTTTTAGCTCTTAAAAATCTTTCAGGTATATGGAATTGACACAAGTGTGTGTTCCATCACCCACTGATACTGTGTCATATTCTTAAGTGAATAAACGGCAGTTTACATATCTTGTGCTGGCTTATTTGAGCAGCAGCTAATAAGGTACCTGAAAAATATTTTCTGTCCTCTCTCTCCCTCTCCCTCTCCCTCTCTCTCTCTCTCTCTTTTTCTGTCTCTCCCACACATACATGATACATGTATATATACATGTGCACACATATATAATAGAAGCCTCTGTCTTTATATAAGCATGTAACACCATGTACATGCATTATACACATGTGTACATGGAATCTAGGCTAGGATTATGTTCTACATATATGATAGTGACATGTATTGTGTGTATATATATATATAATGTTAGGAGTGCAAACAAAAAAACTGGCACTGCTTTCAGGGAATTTATTTTCTAAGGAGGCAGACAACATGTATATATTTAAGCATATACAAAATCAAGGCATCAGCAGCAAAGGCTAATCAACGGGCATTCATTTAAAATATTGCTGTGTGCTAGGCACTATACAAAGACTAAAGTGAAACAGTCCCTGCTCTCAAGAAGCTTACATTCTAATAGGGGAGATAACATCTATAGAATTATGACATATAGAATACACATAAAATGAATTAAAGGTAATTTTGAGAGGAAAGATTAGTAACTGAAGGGATCAGGAGAGGCTTTGTATAAAAGGTCACTGAGCTTCGAAGAAAACCCAGGGACTTCTATGACAAAGGTGAAAATAGTACATTCCAAGCACGTGGGTCAACCTGCAAAGGCACAAAGAGGAGATATAATGTGTGCAAGGAACAGCAAGAAGAGCAATTTGGCTGGTTTGTATAAGTACATGAAGGAGGAAAATATGTAATAAATCTGCAAAGATAGTTTGGGGTGAAGCTAGGTGAAGTGGATGCTATAAAATCCCTTTTACAGAGGGGAAAACAGAGTCAAGAGAGACAGCACAATCTGCCTAGAATAAAAAATAGATGTTAAGAGTCAGAATTCAAACTTAGAACTCCTTAACTGACTTGATCAAGGTTTACACAGTGAGTTAGAACTTGACCCCAAATCTTCTAACTCCAAGTTTACTCTACGCCAAACTGCCTATGATGGACACTTGCGTTCTTATACCTTAAATGCCCAAAAGAACTTATTTCATAAGTATTAATGCATAAACAAAAGTGCTACACAGTTGGTTATAAAGTGAATATCTGTAAATTGAATCTTCTCTATAAAATGGGCTCAACCCATGGCCCATGAGCTTCCTGTGTTTTTAAAAATATTTTGACATGTTTTTCAATATAATTGGTTTCCTTTGCAATCCTATATATTTTATTTTATTCATCTACAAACATTCTTCTGGGAAGGATTTTTTGGGTTTTACCACACTGCCAATGGGGCCCACAACAAAAGAGAATAAGGATCTCTGCTATAAAATTAGAATTGTATTTCCATGAGGACAATAGGTATCCTTCGTCCACTTGTTTTTTCCCATGTAGATAGTTAGGCCAAACTCTTTTGAGTGATACTGGATCTCATTTAGGAGTTTTTATTCTGGAATAGTTGGCACAATGTCATCTGAAAACAGGAACATCTAGAAAACTAACCAAAGTCTTCTTTCATTAGGGCTCTACACTGGACATAATGCTGGTAGCAAACACTTTTAGTGATCATACATCCCTTTGTTTTGTGTCTCCGTTGATAATACTAAGCAGAAGTCACTGAACAAAGTTACCTTGTTGTTATATCATTTAAGGACTCATATAATTTTAATATATGTATGGGAGACATCCTCTTGAAGGAGAGGCTTTTCTCTACTGAATCAAATGGTTTTTGTAACCTATAACTTGGGAAGCTAGGTGGTGCAGTGGATAGAGGGCTGGGCCAAAAGTCAGGAACCATCATCTTCCTGAGTTCAAATGTGACCTCCAGACACACTTGCTGTGTGACTCTGGGCAAATCACTTAACCCTGTTTGCTTCAGTTTTCTCATCTGTAAAATGAACTGGAGAAGGAAATAACAAACCACTACTGTATTTCTGCCCAGAAAATTCCAACTGGGGTCACAAAGAGTTGGACACAACTAACCAACAACAAAAGTCTGTAACTTTCAATCAATTGTAAGTAAAGATGTGGCCTGCTATAAATGATCATTTATGGAAGTCTTACTTCCCCCTTCCTTACCTTCATCAGTATTGCTATAGATGGATGTCTGTATAGGTCATTCCAAATATTTTGTAAAATTAGAGAAATAGGCATATGGGTCAAATAGAAAGGATGCCTTTTGTCCAGACTCTGACATGTAATTAGGCAAATAGTCCATGAAGCTGGTCCAGCAATACATATGCCTTGGATATACATTACAGATGGACAAGAGGGGCCCAGAAATTAGCTGGAGGAGAAGAGCCAATTGGATTGCTTTTGGAAATTGTGCAGTGCTTTTAATGACTCCAGCTTCTCAAAATAAAGGATCATTAAAAAATATCAATGTTCTTCCAGCATTGCTATATAGCTACAAGTCATGGAATGCCACAGTGTTGGAAGTATTAAAGTTACAGGTCATCCAAAGTGCCATGGAGATGGAAAATACGATTCACATCCAGAGAAAGAACTATGGAGTCTGAATGCAGATTGAAGCATACTATTTTCTCCCTTTTTTTTCCTTTCTCGTGTTTTTTTTTTCCCTTTTGTTCTGATTCTTCTTTCACAACATGACTAATGTAGAAACATATTTAATATGATTGTACATGTATAACCTATATCAGATTGCATGGAGGAGGGAGGAGAAGGAGGAGAAGGAGGGGGGAAATTTGCAACTTGAGATCTTATAAAAGTGAATGTTGAAAACTAAAAATAAATAATGTTTTAAAACATGCCATGGAGAGGCCAAGTGGGTGTGAGAGGGCTGCCAAATGTTAGTAATGAAAAATTATTCATAAATTACATGAAGCAGAGGAGCCAGACTGGAGGCCATGTGGCCCACAAAACTTAAACCAGATTAAAATGTAATTGGGAAATGTTTAACAAAATAAATTAAAATTCAATACAACATAAATAATGTTAATCTGTGGTTTTTTAAGTTAATATGCAACTATAGGAATCACTTTCTCTTTGAGTTTGGCACCAGTTCTCATCAGATGACTGGAAAAGAAAGTAGGCTGGTCATGTAGGGAAGATAGAGATAACTAATAGATAGCTCCCTTTACCTCTTCCATCCACTTGGCATCTTTACAGTATCAGAAGATTTAGAGACAGGCACCCAGCCAGTCAGGTTGATCCTTGAGAAAGTTTATGAGAGGATATGAAGAGGAAAAGCAAATGAGATGGGCTAATATTCCTGGGGGAAGGGGGAGAAGAGGAGAGAGAAGGAGGAGGGAAAATTTGATCCAATGAATAAAAATCCAAATTAAAAATATTGTAAATCCTTAAAATCCCACATGTCAAGAGAAATTATATTTGCCTAGTGAATGAGTTCCTAGTAGCTCCATGTTGGGAGTAGTGGTAAGGGAAGGGTCCATGGCTTTTCCTATTAAATTTTTGTATCTTAGCACAGTTCCCTATACTGTCGTAAGATTTTAATAATTGTTGAATGAATCAATAAAAAAGTAATACTACTCGAAATTGGTACAGTTCTTCTCTGCTTCTCGGTTGGTTTTTGGAGTACCTAATAATCAACAGACTCCAGTGCAGTTTTGTCACCTGCCTTTGGAAATAAATGCACCAGTACTCATTCTCCCTATTTGTTTGAGAGAGTTTTAAATATAATTTGTTGAATAGTTCCATACAAGGGAAATCAGTCTCTCCTACGATTTTTCTATTTAGCTTCAAGCACTGTGGATATTTGCCAGTTGTCTTTATTTGACTATAGGCCTGTTGGTTAACACTATTTGGCAAGTAGTATGGCTTAATAAATGCTTTTTGACTGAATTAGTGATTAAAACTTTCTTTCAAGGACCTATGAGCTCCACTCATCACATCCTACTATAACTTAGTAGATGGTGTGCTAGAAATGCTGTGTCCAGAAGATTCACCTACTTGTGATCAACCTAGGGAAAGAAGTTCATCAGATTTAGAACTGGAAGGAACCTTAGAGGTCACCTAGTAGAACCACTTAATTTTATAAATGAAAAACTAGGCCAGAGAGATTAACTGATTTGCCCAGGGTCACATTGGTATAAGGAGCAAAACTGCCAATGCTCTAAATTCAATATTCTTTCACCCACACCAGACTGCATCGTGGTGAGTCTCTGAATTTATCTAAGCTAGGTTTCAGATCACAAACATGTGTCTGTCACCAGGCTCATACATCAAAGCCTTTTCAGTTAGATAAGGCCTTCTGGATTCTGTCCTCCACTGTCCATAGCCTTTAAGAGCTCAGGATCATTGAAGTATGACTTTCGGAGAGGATTACAATTTTAAAAGATATTCATTTTTACCCCCAACAAAGGCCTACATAGTATAGAAGTGACCCTAGGCTGGAAATAGAGCCTAATACCACATTCCCGCCTCACCTTGCTTAGAGACTCACACTACAAAAACCCACCACATAGTTGTAGCTTGCTGGTGCAGGGCCAGAGAACTAAGGAATCATGGGAGCAGGACAGGACGTGGAAAGAGAACACAATGTGTATGGGGTGTGTATGGCACTGTCCTAAACCTGAGAAAAATTATATAGTATCCAGCTAGGGCCACTTCTGTCCACCCAAAAGTCACTTGCAGCAAAGAACTAGGCTGATGTACCATGAATTGTCCATCATGGAAGGAGGCTAAGATTCTTTGAGATTCAGCTCCCAAGGAAACCATGACAATAGGGTATGGAGTCAGAGAGTCAGAATAGGAGAAAATGTTGGGGGTGAGGGCAGGGAGAGAGAGAAATTGTTAAAGATCTCAGGAAGAAGGAAGTGACCTTAGGTTCTTGGAGGCTATGCCAGTGAAGCACAAGCTCTGACAGGTTCTACCATGTTGTAAAGGCTTTGAGAACCGTCTTAGCAACAGACTATTTGTTTTCCAAGAACCAGCCTAGCTAAATATGGAAATGCTCATCACTAAACTAGTTGGTGATAAAGTCTTTGACTAGCAACTCGTGAAACAAGAGAAATACAAAAGTTACCTTCAGTTTTGGGGAAGAGGAGGCCTTTTACAGAGACTGTGTTAGAATGGTAGAAAAAATAGCAGAAGATAAAAAAAATTATACAGGTTTTAGATTTTATATACATTTTAACTTAATTGTTGGTACTCTAAATGTAACATCTTTGTCTTGTAACCAATTAAAGGATGTCCCATTGAAAGAAATGAATCATTCATCTTGACATTCTCATTCCAAATGAAGATAGGGGAAAAAGGGAAATTTTAGCTAAATGGAGGGTAGAATTATAGGTTTTCCTTGGAGGGAGTCTGGCTAAATTGGTCTTATCATTCCTACTGAGGCAACAAGAAATATTATTTCATAGTACATTTGGTCAAAAAATAAAAGCTACAGGTCACCCAAAGGGTAATAGGAGGTACATGGTTGTCATAAATAGGCTGCAGCATAATACCCCAGAAAATAATTGGGCAGGGGAAGCAGTATAAAAGATATCAGAGAAATTTGTGACCAGAAAAGAAAGTGGACTGCTCATACAGTGAAAGTGAGAGACAATTAATGGATTTGGAGGAAGGTCCCCATGTGCTAAAAACTGTGCTAAGTGCTGGGGATACAAAAAGGAGCAAAAGATAGTCCCTGCCCTCAAGGAGTTCACAGTCTAATAGGGGAAACAGCAAGCCACAGGGAAGTACAACAAAAGCTATATTCAGAATAAATAGGAAATAATTAAGAAAGAGAAGGCACTAAAATTAAGAGAGATTGAGAATGGCTTCCTGTAGAAGATGAAATTTTAGCTGAGTCTTGAAAGTCAGGGAAGCCAGTAGGTGGAGTTGAGGAGGGAGAGTATTCTAGGCATGGGAGATAGCTAGAGAAAATGTCCAGAGCCAAGAGATGGAGTCTCTTGTTTGTGGAACAGCAAAGGAGTTAGTGTCACTGAATGGAAGAATACCTGGTAGGGAGTAGAGTGTAAGAAGACTAAAAAAGTAGGGGGGGTGCCCCTAATCTATGAAGGGCTTTAAATGACAAAGGATTTCATATCTGATCTTCAAGGTGATGGGGAGTTGCTGGAATTTCTTGAGTAAGGAGATGAAATGCTCTGTGCTTTAGGAAAATCACTTTAATGACTGAATGGAGGATAGATTGGAGTGGGGAGAAACTTGATGCAGTCAGACTCACCAGCAGGTTATTGAAATAATTCAGGGATGAGGTGATGAGGGTCTGAACTGGGATGGTGGTAGCGACAGAGGAAAGAATGAGGTGTATAGAAGATAGAGAGGTGAAATAGGCCTTGGCAATAGATTGAATACGGAGGGGATAATGAGTCAAGGATTTCACCTGCATTTCCTTTGCATGAAGAATAGCTCATATGGTATCAGAATCTTTGGATTCTGTTCCATTCCATGCTTTAATTCTCAATTACAAACACACTTTCAGGAAAATAAACAAAAACAGCTACTTTAAGGTTCTTTCCACTTTTCTTTCTTTTGAGATCATCACTCATCTCCTTCCCTTCACCTAAAGATCATGTATCCCCAGATTGTTTTTTGGTTTCATAAGCAAAGCAAATCCACATATTGAATTCTATGTTTGTCCTTCTGCATCTCACATCCATTAATCAGTCAACAAGTGTTTATTAAAAACTTACTATGTGTCAGACACTATGCTAAGTGCTAGTGATACAAAAGGGGCAAAAACAGTTCCTGCTCTAGAGTGAACATTCTACTGTAGACAACGTGTAAATAACTACGTACTTACAAGAAATACATACACAGAATATATAGAAGATAATCTGGAAAGGGAAAGTATTAGCAGCTGGAAAAGATTTGGGCTAGATCTTGAAGGAAACTGAGAGGCAGAATTGAGGGGCAGAGCAGGCACGGGGGATTACCATTGCAAAAGGCAAGGGATGGGGAGATAGAGTGACCTGTTCAAGGAACTACAAGTCAGCTAGTATAACTGGATCATGGAGTTCAGAAAGGGGAGTGAAGAGTAAATAAGAAGACTGGAAAAGTAGAAAGGGGCCGGGTTATAAAGAGCTTTAAAAGCCAGCATTTATATTTGATCTTGGTGGTAATAGGGAGCCACTAAAGCTCAATCAATGATAGAGGAAAAATTAATTGATCAGATCTGTGGTTTTTTTAATTGTGTAATTTTTTTAATATACAAAGTTACTACTAGCTAAACATTCAAGACACCTTTGTCTTAAATATTTAAAGACAATAACAAAATATCCTTTTACCTGACTATATGCAAAGTCTACAGCAGCTCTGAAAACATTTATATGGATACACAATATAAAACGAGAAACTTAAATGAATGACTTTGGGGAGTAAAGGTTTTTTTTTCCCCCTATTTTTTCCCCTATTAATTTTTTTTTTGGGGGGAAAAGGGTACCTGGTTTCAATTTCAAAAGGATTTCATTTCTTCTTCCCAGATTTTTTTTTTTTAATGTTCAATTGCATCTTCTGTTTACTTATCTGGACTCTTTAGATGCACGGATGTCTTCTTTTTCTTTAGGAGTCTTTATGGGGTAAGACAGTGTTACGAGGATCTTTGTAGGTATATAAGTATTTAAAGATTCTTCTCCAAGGTGGACTTGAATTGCAATGTTGAAAACAAGAAGGAATTGCCATTCTTCTTTCATTTGATGGAAGCAAGAAAGTCATCCTCCTGTTTTAAAGATAAGGCATTGCAAAGAGTTTCTAGAGATCAGATAGATGGTATCATGGAATATAATCCAAGGTCATTGGTTGGGTGTCTAGCAAATGATATAGAAGAACTTTTTATTTTTTTTAATTTTATTTTAGTTTGCATCATTGATTTCCACAAGATTTTGAGTTACATATTTTCTCCCCTTCCTTCTCCTACCCACCACCCCAAAACAGCCATCCCAGTGTGTCCCCCCTTCCCCAGTCTATTCTCTCCTATGTCGCTTTTCAGTAGGGCAGGATGGATCTCCCAACCACAGTGCCTGTGTATCTCAAGTTCCAGTTGGATGTAGTCAATAATAATAATAATAATAATAATAATAAT
>CM053587.1:298033342-298058164 GCA_028646515.1 Pseudochirops corinnae
ATTCTTACTCATGGTTGTTCAGTCCGTGATTTTTTAAAAAATCTCTGCAGGGCTCTGCTTCCAGGAGGAAAAGCTCTGTCCCAAATCACTGGGGTCCTCCTGGCTGCCGTAGCTCTCAGGAAGCTGCTGGGACCCTTCCTACTTACTTCTGGCTCGCTGGATAATGAGGACTCCAAGACTGAGGCCCAAGATGGCGATCTGGATCCAGGCCGCTCAACACGAGAGCTCTTGGCCTGAGAACAATCACTTAGTCCCCCTGCTGTCTGCAGGCCACGGGCAGGAAGCTGCAATGCGGAGGCGGGTGCAAAATCTCTGCCTTTCGCTTTTCTGCTTTGGAGGCCTTTCAGCCGGACTGCTCCTCCCTCCCAACTTTGCAAGCCCCAGTGACCTAGTTCTGAATGCTGCTTGCAGCTGCCGCTAATCCGCTCACTGCTCCTCTCGTCCGGCTGCCCCTGGGGCTCAGCAGCGGCTTCAGGCTGGGCTGGTTTCGCAGTGCTGATATGGTTCCTCGTAGCCAAACTGACTTTAGTGGGAAGTATCTTTGTGTGCGTTTTGGAATTCTAGGATTGGTTTAGAGTCCTATTCCATGGGTATTTTGGGGTGGCTATGTGAGAGCTGTGATATGTTGCTGCTGCTACGCCACCATCTTGGCTCCGCCACCTCTATAGAAGAACTTTTTAACAGTAGACATGTGGCATCATCTATGCAGCCAGAAGAAATCAGCTTTTTATGATGAGTACAAGCATAACCTTGTAAATTAAGTACACTTAAAGAACCCTCAAGCACTGAGGTGCTAAACAGACTCACACAGTGAGACCCTACTGCATTCTGCTTCTGGTCCACATTCCTTTATTTTCTCACAAAATTAATATTTTCTGAAACAACTACACTTGCCTTCCTATATCATGGAAGGGAAGATTTTTGTGTGTATATAATGAAGACTTGAACGAGGACTGTGGCTGTAAGAGTAAAGAGAAAGGGACATGTACAAAGGAATGTTAGAAAGGCAGAAACTACAAGATTTGGCATTTAATTAAATTTGTGGGGTGAGTGCTAGTAAGGAGTAAAAAATGATACTAAGAAAGGGTAGAGTCAAGATGGCCCAGTAGCAGCAGATACTTGCTGAGTTCTTTCAAATTCCCCTCTAAACAACATTAAAATAATGCCTTGAAATGAATGATGGGGTAAATGATTTTCCAGCCCAAGGCAATTTAGAAGGTCCAGGAAAGGTCTGTCTCACTGGGGTGAGAGCAGAGTACAATCCAGTGCACAACATGCCAGCACTAGCTCTATCCCATTAAGCCTGCAGCTGGCCTTGGGGGCAACTGAATTGGCAGTAACTTCTGGAGCTCTCTACCTACAAGAAGATAAGGGAGTCAAACAACTGGTCAGAAGGAGATTACAGGAGACCCTTTGCTGACACTGGGAGCAGGACTTTGTTGCATTGTCCATATGAGGTTCCAGATCATAGTCCTAGGGTAAGGAGGAGCACTAGCAAAAGCAGGACCCTATACACAATTCCAGGTCAGAAAAGAGTGCTTATGGTCACTCAGAGACCAGAGCAGAAGCCAGGAGAGCAATAGCCACATCTTTCCTTAGATCATACCACTTTAGAAAAACTGAAACTTACAGACCTCCCTCCCTAAATCCAAAAAAAGGGGGGGGGGAAGAAAAACAAAAAACTGGCTCTAAAAATAGCAGCACAAAAACCTAAAGCTTGGGACAATGCCTCCTCCACCCCAGGAACAGAGTCCAACTTTAACATAAATTTAAAATTCAAGACATAGGCTGGAAAAATGAGCAAACTATTAAAAAAATATATGAGAAACAGACCATATAAAGTAACTATGGTAACAGGGGAGATCAAAACACAAAATCAGAAGAAGACAACAGTGTCAAAACTGCCACATGCCAAGCCTCAAAGAAAAATGCAGATTAGTCACAGTTCTCTGCCCCCCCTCCCAAAGAAAAAGAATTCCTGGAAGGGTTCAAAAAGGAGGTTTAAAATTAAATAAGAGAGGGCAGCTAGGTGGTGCAGTGAATAGAGCACCGGCCCTGGAATGAGGAGGACCTGAGTTCAAATCCAGCCTCAGACACTTAGCACTTACTAGCTGTGTGACCTTGGACAAGTCACTTAACCCCAATTGCCCTGATTACCCCCCTCTAAAAAGTAAAAAAAAAAAATCAAATAAGAGAGGTAAAGGAAAATTTAGGAAAGAAACACCAATGATGTAAGAAAATAATGAAAAAAAGAGTCAACAGTCTGGTAAAGGAGGTTCAAAAATACTTTTTTTAAAAAAACTTTAAAAATAGATTGGGCCAAATGGTAAAAGAGGCAGAAAAATCCACTGAAGAGAAAAAATCCTTAAAAATCCGAATTGGCCACATGGAAAAAAGAAGTATAAAAATTCACTAAAGAAAAAACTCTTGGGGCGGCTAGGTGGCACAGTTAATAGAGCACCAGGCCTGGAGTCAGGAGGACCTGAGTTCAAATCCGTCCTCAAACACTTAACACAAAACTAGCCATGTGACCTTGGGCAAGTCACTTAACCCCAATTGCCCTCCAAAAAGCAAAAAAAGCAAAATAGAGGAAAATATGAAGTATGTCATTGGAAAAACAACTAATCTGGAAAATAGATTGAGAAGAGATAATTTAAGAATTATCAGACCACCTAAAAACTATGATCAAAAGAACAACTTACATATCATCCAAGGAATTTTCAAGGAAAAACTACCCTGACATTCTAGAACCAGAGGATAAAATAGAAATGGAAAGAATCCACCAGTAACCTCCTGAAAGAGATGCCAAAATTAAAACTTTCAGGAATATTATAGCCAAATTCCAGAGCTCCAGGTCAAGGAGAAAATATTACAAGCAGTCAGAAGGAAACAATTTAAATATTGCAGAGCTGCAACCAAGATAACACAAGACTTAGGTGCTGCTACATTAAAGGATCAGAGGGTTTGGAATATAATATTCTGAAGGGCAAAGGAACTAGTATCACAACCAAGAATCATCTACCCTGCAAAACTGAGTATAATTCTTCAGGGGAAAATGGACATTGAATGCAAGTGAAGACTTTCAAGCATTCCTGATGAAAAGACCAGAGAGGAATAGAAAATTTGATTTTCAAATACAAGAGTCAAGAGAAGCATAAAAAAGTAAATGTGAAAGAGAAATCATAAAGGATTCAACAAAATTAAACTGTTTACATTCTTACATGAGAAGATGATGCTTGTAACTCCTAAGGACTTTAGGGCAGTGAGAAGGAGTATACATAGATGTAAGGGATGGGTGTGTGTTGACTATGATGGGACGACATAAAAAAATAAAGTTAAGGGGTGAGAAAAATGTATGCATTGGGAGAAAGAGAAGGGAGAGGTAGAATAGGGATAAATTATCTTACATAAAAGAGTCATGAAAGGGCTTTTACTGTGGAGGGAAAGATGGAGTGTGGTGGCAGGCAATGCTTAAACCTCATTCTCATCAGAATTGGTTCAAAGAGGGTATAATATACACACTCAGTTGACTATAGAAATATATCATGCCCTATAGGGAAGTAGGAGGGGAAGAGAATAAGAGAGGGACTGATAGAAGAAAGGATGGGTTAAGGGAGGTGGCAGTCAGAAAAAAAAAAGCACTTTTGAGGAAGGACAGGGTGAAAGAAAAGAGAGAAAAGGATAAATGGGGGAAAAGTAAGATGAAGGAAAATACACAGTTAGTAACTGTGAATGTGAATGGGATGACCTCACCCATAAAATGAAAGTGGAGAGCAGATTGGATTACATGATTTAGACATAAAGGTGATACCATAAGCAAATTAGAAGAGCATGGAATATTTTATGTGTTAGATCTGTGCATAAGGAAAGAATTTATAGCCAAACAGGCAATAGAGAGCATTGCAGGATATAAAATGGATAATTTTGATTATATTAAATTAAAAAGATTTTGCACAAGCAAAACCAATGCAGTCATGATTAGAAGGAATGCAGAAAACTGGGGCAGGGGTGGGGCAGCAGCAGAGAGGTGGAATTTTACCAAAATTACCAAATTTTACTGAAAGTTTCTCTGATAAAATTGACTGAGTCAAATTTATAAGAATACAAGTCATTCTCTGCTTGAGAAATGGTCAAAGGACATAAACAGGTGGTTCTCAAAAGAAGAAATCAAAGCTATCTAAAGTTTTCTAAAAAATACTCTAAATCACTATTGATTAGAGAAGTACAAATTAAAACAGTTCTGAGGTACCATCTCATACCTATCAGGTTGGCTAATATGACAAAAAAAAGGAAATGATAAATGTTGGAGAGAATGTGGGAAAATTTGAACACTTTTCACTTTATTTTTAATGTTTTTTCCTTAGTCTTTCTTTTGTCTCACAACATGACTTATGTGGAAATATGTTTGCATGATTGCATGTGTGTAACCTATATCAAATTGCTTGCCTTCTCATTGAAGGGGAATGGGAAGAAGGGAAAGAATTTGAACTCAAATTTTTTTTAAAAAGAATGTTAAAAATTGTTTTTTACATGTAATTGGGAAAATAAGATATTATTCAAAAATTATCTGATTTTTCTTTCTTTTATTCATAAAAATGCCATCAAGATAACCAGAAGATGAGAATGACTCTAAAACATCTACAAGCAAAAAGGAAAACATAGCTTGGGCACAAGCTCAACTAGAATTCCTGGAAGAGAAGAAACAAAAGTTTGTTTCTTAATAAATTAAATGAGAGTTCTTAAGGAAAAATTTCTAACAATAGTGAAAAGATAAGAGAAAAAAAATTAAAGGCATACATATTAGTAAAAAAATATATATATCTCTATTTGCTGATGATATAATGGTACTTAGAAAATCCTAGGGAATCAGTAAAAATATGTATTGAGACAATAGCATCATCAAAGTTGCAGTCTACAAAATAAGCCTTCAAAAGTCAACTCCATTTCTATATAATAATAATAACAAAATCTAAGAGACAATAAAAAAACAAATTCCGTTCCAAATAACTACAAACGGTATAAATTACCTGGGGATCAAGTTGTCAAAACACACAAAATGCATGTATATATTAAATTAAAAAGTACTCATTTAAAAAACTTAAACAGATGAAGGAATATTCAGTATTCATAGCTAGGCCCTACCAATGTTATAAAAATGAAAATGGTACCAAAGTTATTTACAATTTTAATGCTATACAAATCAAAATATCAAAGGGATACTTTATACAACTTAATAAAATAATAAAATTCATTTGGAAAGATAAGATCTAAAACATCAAGGGAAATAGTGAAAAACAGTAGAGAAGAAGAGGGGGAGGGTGCTTAGCACTTTCAAACCTCCAACCATATTATAAACTAGCACTTCCCAAAACCATCTGGTATTGGTTTAAAAATAGAACAGTAGATCAAGGGAACAGACAAGAGATTAGAGAGAATCAAAAAACAATGGAACTCAGTAACCCAGTGTTAAATCAACCAGAAAACATAAATTACTAAGGAAAGAACTGTCTTATTTGATGTTTCAATCTGGGAAACCTGGAAAAGAACCTAATAGAAATTAGGCTTTGACCAACACCTTCCATTCTAAATATATTCCACAATTGATTCTAAATGGATATGTGACCCGAATATTAAAGAACACACTATTAAACTAGAGAGTAGTAAAGAAGAGAAGTAGATGATACATCTCTCACAACAATGAATGAGATGTATTCATAACCAAACAGGGCATAGAAGCAATTACCGGAAACAAAATAGGTAACTTTGATTACGTGAAATGGCAAATCTTCTACATGAGGTATATAACAAACAAGATATATAAACAATTAACAGATTTTTTTTGTTGGGTCATTTTTCAGTTGTGTCTGACTCTTTGTGACCCCACTTGGGATTTTCTTGGCAAAGATACTTGAGTATCTCTGCTGTTTCCTTCTCCAACTCATCTTAAAGATGAAGAAACAGAGGCAAACAGGGTCAGGTGACTTGCCCAAGGTCACACAGCTAGTAAGTGTCTGAGGTCGTATTTGAACTCAGGAAGATGAATCGTCCTGACTTCAGGCCAGGCCCAGCACTCTATCTATTGCACAATCTAGCCCTTAACAGATGTGTGTGTGTGTGTGTGTGTGTATACCTATGTATATAGATATATACATAAACACACACACATACTCATATACATATACATACATATATAGCCAAAAACCATTTACACATATACATATACATACATATATACAACCAAAAACCATTCCCCAATAGATAAATGGTCAAAGGATATGAATTAATGTATCTCAAAAGAACTGCAAACTATTGACAACTATATGAAAGTATGTTCCAAATCACTTATGGTAAGATAAATGCAAATAAAAACAACCATGAGGTTTCACCTCATACCCTGCAAATTGGCAAAAATGGCAAAATATAGGAACAATCAATGTTAGAAGGGTTACAGGGAAGTAGGCACACTAGCGTGTTGTTGATGGAGGTTTGAATCAGTATAATCATTTTGTAAAGCAATTTGAAATTATGCAAATAGTGTCTAAAATGTCCATACACTGTCACCCAGAGGTTCCATTATTACTAGACTTTTACCCCAAGGAAGCCTGATAAGAAGAAAATCCTCATGTGCAGCAATGTGTTTGTAGTAGCACTTTTTGTGATAGCAAAGAATCAAAAACAAAGTAGATCCCTACTGAGTGGCAGTATAGCTAAACAAATTGTAGTGCCTCAATATAATGGAATATGACTGTGCTCTAAGAAACTACGAAGGTAATGAATACAGAGAAGCATGGAAAAACCTTACATGAACTGATAGAGGATAAAGTAAACAGAACAGGAAAACAGTCTACACAATAATTATAACAATGTGGATGGAAAGAGCAATTGCAAAAAATTAAAAGTGAACATTACAAAATTATAAAGAATAAGCATGGTTTGAAAGAAAATATATGAGAAGACTCCTCTCACTGCCATCAGTGTACATTACACATATTTTTAGACTTTTTTAAAGTATTGATCAACTATGTTAATTTTTACCCTCTCTTTTCCTTTTTTTTTACTTTAGAAAATACTATTTTTTAACATGGTATAACTCTTGGGGAAAGGGAGAGGAATGCTAAGAGAAATTACAATGATGTTTAAAAACGAAATATAGGGATAGCCAGGTGGTGCAGTGGATAGAGCACTGGCTCTGGAGTCAGGAGGATCTGAGTTCAAATCCAGCCTAAGACATTTAACACTTACTAGCTGTGTGATGTTGCGCAAGTCACTTAACCCCAATTGCCCTCCCTTCCCCTCTCGAAAAAGAAAAAAAAAAGATCATTGAGAACTTTTGAGAAGACAGTTTTATTTTAATGATGACGCCAGAAACCAGGAGGTAAGAGAAATGATTCATCATTAGTCCTCTGGAATCATGGTTGATGATTTTGAAAGATTTTAAAAGAGATTTTAAACATCTTTCAAAGTTGCTTGTCTTTCTAATCGGTTCTAATCACTCACCATAAATTAGAGGAGCACGAAAGAAATTATTTGTTAGATCTATGGATAGGGAAAAAGATTATAACCAAAAAATTGATAAAGAAGATCATAGGAGGTAAAATGGACAATTTTGATTGTATAAAATTACATAGAAGTTTTTTGCAGAAGCAAGATCAATGCAACTAAAATGAGAAGAGAATTAGGGGAAAAAATTCTGTAGTAAGTTTCTTTTACAAATGTCCCATTTCTAATACATATATATATATATATAAAACTGATTCAATTTATAAAAAAAAAAGAACTACTCCCCAACTGATAAATGGTTATAGGATACAAATAGGTTATTTTCAGAGGAAAAAATCCAAAGTTAATGGAATGGTTTGCCATTTCCTTTTCCAGCTCATTTTACAACTGAGGCACACAGGGTTAAGTGATTTGTCCAGGATCACACAGCCAGTAAGTATCTGAAGACAGATTTGAACTCAGGAAGAAGCGTTGTTCTAACTCTAGATCCCACACTCTATCTACTGTGCCACCTAGCTGTCAAGTTATCAATAACCATATGGGAAAATGCTTTAAATCTAATAAATAGAGAAATACAAAGGAAAACAACAATGATATTTTCACCTATATATCCACCTCATACCCGTCAGATTGGTAAAATTGACTAAAAAGAGAAAATAAGGTTTGGAGAGGACGTGGGAAAACAGTCATATTAACGCATTGTTGGTGGAGCTAAGAACTAGCTATTTTGGAAAGCAGTTTTAAATTATGCCCTCAAAGCTATTAAACTGTGCATACTCTTGGACCTAGTAATACTACTACTACTAGGTCTGTACAACAAAGAGATCAAAGAAAGAGGAAAAGGATCCATATGCACAAAAATATTTATTGCAGCTCTTTTTGTGGTAACAAAGAATTGAAACTGAGGGGGTTATTATCAACTGGGAAACTGCTGAACAAGTCATGATATATGAGTGGGATGGAATACTATTGTGCTATAAGAAATGATGAAAGGGATAGTTTCAGAGAAACCTGGGAAAACTTATACTAACTGATGCAGAGTTAAATGATCAGGAGCAGGAGACAATTTATACAATAACAACAACATTGTCAAGATGAAACAACTTTAGAAAGATTAAAAACTCTGATCAACACAATGACCAACCACAATTCCACAAGACTCATGATGAAACATGTTACCTACCAGCTATCAGAGAAGCAATGGGTTTAATGCAGATTGACAGTTTTTTTTTTTAGAAAAGGCTAATGCAGGAATTTGTTTCACTTGAATATGTGTGTGTGTGTGTGTATGTACATGTTACAAATGTTTTTTTCTTTTTCAGTGGGGTCAGGGGGCAGGTAGGAAGAAAAAAGATGGATTTTTGTTAATTAAGAAATAATATTTAATTTAAAAAACTTAAATGCTACGCTTTAAAAAAAAACATTGTTCTGGTTCTGTTCATTTCTGCATTCTTCTTGGTTACAACAAAAAAGGTTGCCATAAATATTTTCTTTATGCTGAGGTTCTTTCCCTTTCTCTTTGGTCTCTTTGATCTCTTTGGGATATAGGCCTAGCAGTGGTATTGCTGGGTCAAAGAATATGTATTGTTTGTGTATACAGCCAAACTGCTTTTCAGAATGGCTAGACTAATTCACAACTCCACCAATAGTGCACCACTTTGTTTGTGTTCCCAAGGAGTTTTCCTTTTCCTTTTTTTCCTTTCATGTGCCCCTAGGAATCTCATTTGGCAATCACACCTCATCTGTATTTTCTCCCCCTCTGACTAGAGCAGTGGTTCTCAACCTGTGGGTTATGTTCAATTTGTAACAATGAAAATACATCCGGCATATCAGATCTTTACATTACAATTCATAACAGCAAAATTACAGTTAGGAAGTAGCAACGAAAATCATTTTATGGTTGGGGGTCACCACAGCATGAGGAACTGTATTAAAGGGTCACGGCATCAGGAAGGGTAGAATGGTAGAAGGAAGAGCTGTTCCCCAAACGTCCACTCAGGAAGTTGCCCAGGGCAGCCGTCTCTTTATTCACACTTTTCCATCATGCCACCAGTCAGATACTTTCTCTTCCCTCTTCCTTTTGTGTATTGTCTTTCTGAGTTAGATTGTAAGCTCCTTTTGGGTAGGGCCTGTTTTGTATTTGTGTCCTCAGCACCTAGCACATAGAAGGCTTTTCATAAATGTTTATTGCCTGACTGGCTGACTTTTTTGTTATCTTTCTCTTACAGGGTGGGGTAGAAATTAAGTTAAAATTAGCAACTCCTGAGGTAGAATTTCTTTGCGTGTACTTAATAGTGTGTGACTTCAAGACTCCTTCTACGTGCTCTTTCAACCAGTGCGGGTTGTATTCCTTCTGCACCTCAGAGGAGTCTGGAGTTGGTGTCCACTTTCTATCAATGAGCCTCAATGACTTCTGTAGGCAGGCTGCGGCTCCCCAGGTTCATACCCAAAGCTTGATCAGCCTGGTGACGTTCTCTATGCTTCCCGAAGGCTATCGTGATAGGCCATCTAGTGGTTGTCTCTAATATCAAGATCATCTCACTACCACAATTTAATTGCACTTTCCTTTTAATGACTGATTTGTGAAAGAAAAAAAAGAGGGAAGATTGAGGTGAGAGAAGAGAGAAGGGAGTAAGAGAAGAGAAAATGGCCTAAAAAGATTGGAATGTGAAGAGGCAGTAATGTGTGGGTAGAGACTGCAATGATCAGTCAGATGAAGGGATGGCTTTTAGAGAAGAGGGGTACATAATTATACTTAGTAGTAAAAACAGAAAGCAACTCATTTGCGAGCTATTGGAAAATGGGTGAATAAATTTAATGATTTATTCCTGCGTTACTAACTGCCTAACTAATCTCAGCAAGTCACATAACCTCTGCTGCTGCCTCAGAGTCCTCATCTGTAAAATGGGGATAATAACAAACAGCACCTGTCTCCTAGGGTTATTACGACGACCAAATAACATGCCATGACACTCTCCTCCCACTATTAGAGGGATTCCCCGGTCAACTTATCGATAACTTGTTGTGAGCCTTTGGGAGGCATCCAAGAGGCTCCTCCCACATGCCTATCTCTGCATCTCTGCTCCTGTGGATGGGTCTGCATTTACTGTTTGTCTGCTCTGTCTTTGGGTAGTGTCCCTTTGGTCTTGTTGGTTTTGCCTACCTTGAACTATTTAGATGTTTTCCACTAATAAATATATCAGGGCTTAGCACATTCACTTACTTTAAGTGAAGTAATTGATCAACCCACCCAGTCATACACACACACAAACACACACACACACACACACACACACACACACACCTTTATACTAACATTGGCAGTTGCATTTTATCTGAATTGTGCCTTCTTTTATTGTGGCCCTGGTTTGGCTTAATTCTCTCCAAGTCTTCTGGCTTTCTTCAAATTTGTCACATTCATTATTCCTTATGGTATGACAATATTCTATTATGTTCAAGTACCACAGTTTGGACAGTCATTTCCTGGTCAAATGAGAACACATTTTATTTTCAGATTTTTGCTTCCCCAAAGTGCTGCTATGAATATTTTGGCATTTCTGAGCCATTTTTTCTGTCCTTGATTCCCTGGGGTATATGACTTTTGATAGCAGGATTTCTGGGCCAAAGTGTCTGGACAATTTAGTAATTTTTCTTACAGAATTCCAGATTTTCTAGAATTTTTAGATGAATTCCAGGACCTATAACACAAAATATTCATCATCATTTAAAATTTGATGACTATGAGGTGGTACCTCAGAATATTTTAATTTGTATTTCTCTTATTATTAGTTCCTTAGAGCACTTTTCCCATATAATTATTGATAATTTACAAGTTGATAATTAATAGTTTTTGGAAATTGTTCATATCCTTGGGCCATTTATCTTATTGAGCAGTGACTTTTAGGTTTTTGGATTTGTGTCAGTTCTTTCTATATATTTTGTATGGAAGATTTTTCTAAGCAATACTTGTAATTTTTTTTTCCAGTCTTAGCATTAATAAGCATTTATTAAGCATTTATTCTGTATCAGGAAAGCTCTTTTTATTCTAGCTGCATTGAGTATATTCCTAAAAAACCTTCTAAATTTTCTTTTATAACCTTTAAAATTTTCTAATCAAACTTGTTTATTTTGCCTTTTGTTATGGATCACTTCTATCTTTTGTTTGCCTAGCTTTTAGCAAAGCATTTTATAAACTCTCTCAGTCTCCAGTGGAATGCCACAGATTCTGTTGAATCCTTGCAACACCTAGCTGCCCCTTCCCAATGATTAGAGCTACCCAAAAGTAGACTGTAAGTTCCAAGAGGACAAAGACTGTGTTTTGTCTGAATTTCAACTCTCCTCATTTGGGTTGTATAACAGCAGGCACTTAATAAAAACCTGTGGTGTCGTGGAGAGGAACCTTCATTTGGAGTCAGAGAATCTAGATTCCACTACTTACTAGCTGTGTGACATTTGCAAGTCCCCAAACCTTTCTTCACCTCAGATTTTCCCCTCTGCAGAATAAATTAACAGAGCTGTATTAGAGGATATCCTAGGTCTCTTTGCCAGCTCTAATCCTATGAGTTGTTGTCGTCCCCAGTCTCTGGGTGGGGTGGTAAATGGAGTTTGGCACCGCAATCCTGGGTCTTGTTGTGTCCCCCACCAAGCTTCCGCGAGGAGGCGCTGCAGGACAGCAGCCAACCGGCCAAGGCCACGGCCACCTGCACAATGCTTCCTTCTCCAGCCCAACCCCTGGTGGTCTCTCTCCGTTCTGTTGCAGGTGAAAAGAAGTGAACTCCATCCAGGAGAAGAGCTGTAGCTAGTGGAGAGGTTGAGTCTGGAGTGCAGGGAAGATCCTAGCCTCAATGCCTGAACTAGGGTTGGAGAAGAATGGAGAAAGAACAGGTGATACTCATAGAGCTGAGAGTGCAGCGTCACTGCTCCATTTTATGGAGGAGGAAACTGAGGCCCAGGGGAGGATCATAAAAACGTAAACTCAGGATGTCCCAAACTGAGTCATTATTTTTTCCCCAAAAGCCTCCGTTCTCCAAATTTCCCCCATTGCTATTGAGGGAACAACTAACCTCTCCGTCACCTGGGCTGGAAAACTAAATGTCATATTCTACCCCTCACTCTCTCACCTCCCATATCCAATCAGCTTCTAAGCCTGCTGATTTTGCCTTCTGAACATCTCTTCAAACACCTTCTTCTCAACTCTGACACTGTCACCCCATAGTGTAGGTCCTCATCATCTCATACCTGGACTATTACAAGAACTTGCTGGTTGGTCTCCCAGATTTAAATCTCTTCCCACTCCAGTCTCTTCTCTACTCAGTTGTCAAACTGATCTTTCTAAATTGCAGTTCTGACCATATCATCTCTCTCTCCCCTTGGGTGAAACCTGAAACTGACTCTCTCTCCCTCTCTCTCCTTCTCTCTCTCTCTCTCTCTCTCTCTCTTTCTCTCTCTCTCTCTGTCTCTCTGTTTCTCTTTCTCTGTCTCTCTCTCTTTCTCTTTGTCTTCTGTCTCTCTCAACTAAAATGCTGCTTGCCTGACCAAATATGTAATTCTTTGGTTGCTGTTTAAAGCTCTGGTCCCTTCCTACCTTTCTAGTCCTCTTACTCCTTAAAACCCACTCTGAAACATATTCTGTGATCCAGTGACACTTACCTCCTTTCTGTTCCTCTCACAAGACACCCCATCTCTCAATCTTGTGTTCTACTTGCTGTCTGTCACACCTGGAGCTCCCTCTTTTCTCATCTCTACCCTCTGACTTCCGTCTCTTCCTTCAAGTCTCTGCTAAGTCTCTGCCCTTTATAAGAAGTCTTTCTGGGTCCCCCTTAAGGCTAGTGCCTTTCCTCCTTTGATTGTCTCAAATTTATCCCATCTACATCTTGTTTGTACATAGCTGTTTGTATGTTTTCTCCCCCTTTAGATTGTGAGCTCCCAGAGAGCAGGGATGGTCTTTTACCTTTCTTTATATCCCCAGTGTTTAGCATGGTTTAGCCTGAAGGCACTTAATAAATACCTAAGATGTAAATACTTATAAATACCTTAATAAATACCTACTGCAGAGTTCTGAAGCCTTTTCCAGTCTCTTCTCCAAGTCATTTAATCGTATTTCTGCCAAGATAATCTTCCTAAAGCACGTTTGACTCTATTTTTCCCTTACTGGTGAATTTTTGGTGGCTCCCTATTGCCTTTAAGATAAAATACAGCCTCCTCAGCTTGACATTTAAAGTCCTTCACAGTATGGATTCGGCCTCCTTTTCCAGACTTTACTTAACATTATTCTCCTTCATGCATTCTGTGTTTCAGCAAAACTGCTTATTTGTTATTTCCCAGACTCAGCTGTCCATTCATCTCCTGTATCACTGCCTTTGCACAGACCATCCCCACTTCCTTCTCTCAAAAGCCTTAACTTTGTTCAAGGTCCAGCTCAGGTGGAAAGCCCTACTTGATTCCCTTATTTGTTAGTGTTCTCTCCATTTTCATGGAATATTTATTTTGCCAGTTTAAATGTTGTATCTCTCAATTTATAATGGTAAAATGGTTTGGGGGATGTCTTTTGATTTGTGCATAAATTGGATTGAAATGAGGCAGAGTTGCACGAAATCATTGTCCTCACTCTGTCCTCCAGAGTCATCACAGGCCAGTGGCTGGACAGAATCAAGATGACTGATGATGGTTCAAGATGTAGTGGATGACCTTGGCATCTTTGATGTCTAACCAAACTCTAAGTGCTCCACAGAGTCTGCTTCAGCTGCCTTTATGGCCATTGGATCAAATTGTTCTCATCTACCCATTCTACCATGGGAAGTCTTCACATGCTTGGGGTAGACACCCCCGAACTCACCAATGGGTTTGAGTTTTCTTGATTACCCTCAACTTGGTTTAGCTCATTTGCCGAAACAGTTTACTGGGTCGTGGCCACTGCCCATGCTAGAACTTCTTGAGACCATAGGTGAGAGTTGGGTAGAACAGGTAAACACCAAAAGGTAGAAAATAGCCCTGAAAAGGTCTCAGCAACCATCACACTGCAGGTACCAGTCCTCCCTGAACACATCATACACAACAAAGTATGGATCAATTCTCTGCTTCTTGTGCTAATTTTGGCCTAACAATTAACACCAAGAAAACACAGATGCTCCATCAGCCACCACCACACCATCCATATGTGGAACCATCAGTTACAGCAAATGGAGAAGTTTTGGATGCTGTAGATAAGTTCACTTACCTTGACAGTGACTTTCCAGGGATGTTCACATTGATGCTGAGGCTGATGCACACATTGCCAGAGCTAGCTAAGTATTTGGGAGGTTCCAAAGGAAATATGGGAGAGAAGAGGTATGAGACTGACTACCAAACCGAAGGTCTATAGCAGGGGTTCTCAATCTTCCTAATGCCATGACCCTTTAATACTCATACGTGGACGTATCTGCATGTGGGCAGACCGGCCTGGAGACAGATAGAGGAGTGGTGTCCCGGTTCCTAAGACCATCGGAGATATGTGTTTTCCTATGGTCTTAGGCGACCCCTGTGAAAGAGTCTTTTGACCCCCAAAGGGGGTGCAACCCACAGGTTGAGAACCGCTGGTGTATGGAGCCATTGTGCCGACCTTTTGTATACCTATGAAACCTGGACAGTCTACCAGTGCCATTCAAGGAAACCGAATTGCTTCCATTTGAATTATCTTAGGAAGATTCTGAAGATCAGCTGGCAAGAAAGATACCAGACATTGAGGTCCTTACTTGAACTAAACTGTGACTCATTCAAACTCTGCTTTCAGAGAGTACACTGCATTGTTCAAATGCAAAATGTACACTTGCCAAAAAGACTGTTTTGTAGAGAATTCACACAGGGCAAGCATTCACTTGATGGTCAGAAGAAACAATATGAGGACTCTCTCAAGGTCTGTTGAAAGAACTTTGTAATTGATCGTGTGACATGGGAGATGCTGGCACAGGACCCCTCAGCATGGTGTGCCCATATCAGAGAAAGTGCTGTGCTTTATGAGCAAAGCAGAATCGAAACAGCTCAAAGGAAACACAGGATGTGCAAATTTGGAGAATCCACCCCAATATTCACACGGACTATTTGTGCCTGACCTGTGGTAGAATATTCCAAGCTCATATTGCTTTGATCAGCCACAGTCAGACACATAGAAATTTGACTTAGCATAGTGATGTCATTTTGGTCCTCTTCCAGAACAAAGGACAACAACCAACCAACCAACCAACTAACCAACCAACCAAGTACTTTGAAGGCAGGAACAGTTTTTCTATTTTATCTTTGTAGCTATTGAATCTAGTACAGTGCCTTGCATGTCATTCTCATTTAATGTTTATTGAATAAATATGGTATAAGACAGGAAGAAATTGGTGGTGTTGGTTTCTAGAAAGCGGTAGTGTGTGTGTGTGTGTGTGTGTGTGTGTGTGTGTGTGTGTGTGTGTGTGTAGAAGGTTGGGTAGGGCGGAGAATGCCAGATGAGGACAAAGGATTGTATAAAAGAGTGCTTGAGATTGAGATAAGGGATCTCTATCAAATTCCAGCTCTGCTACATCCTCTGGGAGAATGACTTAAATCTCTCTGAGCTTTAGTTTCCTCATCTGTTAAGTGAAAGGGTTGGAGTAAATGGCTTTTAAGGACCCTTCCAACTCTAATTCTGTGATCCTAAGATTGTAGGTCCAAACTGAACTAGCCTGAGATCACTTACAACTCTAAATGTTATTCCCTTGAGTAGGGCAGTACTCTACTGGGGGCTCAGTACTTTGATCAGAGATCTAGGGCTGAGTTCTACCTACCTCCTAGGACCTAGAGGCTATGGATTCCTTGACTGAGATAGTGTATTTGCAAATAAATGAGTCCATACACTGGTACCTTCATTATTTTTTTTCTAAAAGAGCTGCAGTTCTGTTCTCAACCTTTCACTATGTGTATAGGCTTAAAAACATAATTAAGTTGAATTCTCCAAAGTTATTTTCTATCTCTTTGGCTCTGATTGGGGCTTGATATTTTAGCATTTCTCTGAATCCAGGTTCTGTCATTTCTGTAAGTATTGTCTCTGCTGGTGCACATCGCAGCCAATCCAAGTCCTTGCACATCTGGTACAATGAGGCAGCATGACATATGGCATGGGAGTCTGGAAAGTCAGGGTTCAAATCTTGCCTCTAGCTATGTGATTGTGGGCAAGTCTACAGCCTTATCTGTAAAATGAGTATGATGCCACTTGTAATACCCCTCTCTCAAGATTATTATAAGGAACAAGTGTGATAATATTTGTGGAATACTTCACAGACTTTAAAATGTATTTGAAGGTCAACTATTATTACTGTACAAGTCTTGCCATAAATTCTCCATAAACAAACAGCTGTGGTGTATTAGGTTTTAGAGACTCTCTAGTGCATACTTTAAACCACAACTATAATTGTAGCTTAAATTAAACAGAGAGAAGCAAGTCACAGAACTGAGTAAGAAATAAATCATAGACACGCCCATCCTACTCCTTTACAGAAGTGGGATGTCTGTGTATGTGGCACATTGAATGTATTTTTAAACTTTTTTGATATATTGATCAGCTTTGCCAATTTTTTCTTAATTTTCTTTTTTTTTTTTTTACTTTAAATAGTATTTATCAAGGGGGATAGCTCTCTGGAAAAGGGAGGTTGGAGGGAAAATGGGAGAAATTTTGGAAGAGATATCAATAACAATTTATTGTTTAAAAAGTCAAAAAAATAGTATCAGATATATCCCTAAGAGACTACTTTGAGGACAAAGGACCACCACCACCACCAACAACAAAATGAAGCTGACATGCAAAAAGATAATCAATTTAAAGCTGGAAAAAACTTAGAGGTCATCTAGTACAAACTCCTCAATTTATAGGTACGGAAACTGAGATCCAGAGAAGTTAGTTAAGTGACTTGCCAAGGGTTACCTAGGTACAAATGGAAGAGATAGAACTTTACCTTCTGCCCTGTGACTTCAAATCCAACACCATTACACTGCATACTAATAAAGGATTGTGTGTGAATTGGGTTGACCATGCAGGTGATGTGGGTCCTCATGGATCTGTCTAGATGTGGCTCAAAGGGAGGAATGAATACATATCTCTAGAGTCTCCTCTAGAAAGCACCTGTCATTCTCCAAAAGAGACTCCTGCCAGGAGGAGAGCAGGAGGTTGGGGCCAGAAGCTTTCCTCAGAGCAAGGGTGCCAGGCTAGCATTATATCTGTTCACTTCCTTAAATATTGTTAGCGTAAGGGAAGCTATTTTTAATATGAAGTTGAGCTCCTGATTTCCCCTTAGCAGGGAAAGAGTTCCCCACCAAATATCCAGAAAGAACACATGTAGTGAATGCCAAGTAAGCCCATTTATTTGAGTCAATAGGAAACAGAAATGAGAGGTGGTATACAGATGAGAATATACCAGAAAATATACAGAGTAAGTGAGCTGAGAGAGAGGGAGAGAAACAGAGAGAGGGAGGTAGAGAGAGAGAAAGAAGAAAGAGATGAGGGAGAGAGAGAGAAGGGAGAAAGTGAAAGAGGAGGCAGAGAGAGAAGAAAGGAAAAGAAAGATATAAGGAAGAGAAAGAAAGAGAGGGAAAGGGGGGAAGAAAGAAAGGAGAGAGAGAAAAGAGAAAGAGGGGTTGGGGAGGATGGGAGAGAGAAACAGACAGACAGAGACAGAGAGACAGAGAGAGACAGAGAGAGAGTCAGTTTCAGGTCTCACCCAAGGGGAAGTTCCACCAGTACGGGGAAAGTCTTATACAAATGGGCTATGAATCATGGGTTACTCATTGCTGGGTGGTGGCAGAGTAAACTCTTCCTCTGTTCCTCTTTTGGGTTTGGTTAAAGAGTAGGTTCCCTCTCCAGCTCTGGTTGCCTACAGAACTTCCGACAGAGAAATTTTGCCAGCTGTTGCATTTAACTGGGCCTGTTGGCACATTACAATTCCATTTTATAAACCATTTTCCTCTAAGTGTGTATATAAACATTTCTTCTTTCTTTTTTCTTCCCACCTATAGATTAGTTCTTCAGTTCCCAACTGGATTTTCCCCTGAAAGAGGCAGCTTGATTCTCATCAACCTCAACAAAGTGTCAGCCAGGGCTTCAGGTTTCCTTGAAGATAAAAGCCTGGGGGAAAACATGGGGTGGAGTGGGAGGACACCCAGCTAATACAGAAGAAACCTGTCTCAGGTGAAGACAAAGATGCAGGTGAAGAGGAATGGAAGGAAGCAGGGACACCCTCAGGAGAAGAATGCAGGGTACATGAGAGGAAAGCAGCTCCCAGAGAAGATGAGGGGGAGCTCAAAGCAGCCAGGGAAGCCTAAAGAAGAATGACTGCGACTTGTGTCAGCCCCATAGAAGATGTCAACGACATTTTCTCACCCAGGCATCCTTTTACTAATTACACCTAATATTGAATAGTTAGCTGAAAAACTTCCAGGGATTGGCACTTCAGACTTACCATTATTGTTCCAGTGATAACCCTAGGCTCAGAGCAGGTAAACAAAATGTTAGAGTCATCCAAGAGAGGACACCATGAAGTGCCTTGGCTTATGGGTCCGCATTATAAGGGCCAGGGGGAAAAGAGGTTAGAGCTGTTGGGTTAGACAGAGCTTAGCTATTATTTAATTAGGAAAATATTTTGGATATGACAGTAGGTAGGGGGCAGGGACAGGTATGTAGGGTGTGGAGAGGAGGTAACCATATCATCTTAGTTATGAGAAATTGTTGTGCTCCTGGAATTGTCCTAGATGCTTTTTTGATGGGCTCCAGAGATACATTTGGGAGTTTCAAGGTTATTCTATTTTTTATGCATTGGTTTCCTTCACCATCTGGAAGCTAGGTGGCACAGTGGATAGAATATTGGACCTGGAGTCAAGAAGACCCAAGTCCATATCTGGCCTCAGACACTTTCAAGTTGTGTGATCCTGGGCAAATAATTTAACCTCTGTTTGCCTCAGTTTGCTCAGCTGTAAAATATGGATAATACTGGTGTCTACTTCCTAGAGTCATTGTGAGAGTCAAATGAGATAACAATTATAAACTTGCTGAACACAGGGACTGACATGTAGTAGGTACTTAATGTAGTAGGCACTTAATAAATGCTTGTTTTGTTCCCTCCTTCCTTCTCACTCAGTACTTCATTAATATTAACTGATTGCATAATCTAGTTCTTGTTCTATAATGGTCCAATAGTCCACTGTGAGATTTTAAAACATCACAGACGGTGCAACAGCATGGATGGCAAAATTAACCTCAAACACAAATGTGTTCTAATAGTTATTGGATTTTAGAACTGGAAGAGGCTATTGCAGAGTGAAGGCCAACGTTTCACTTTACAGATGGGGAAATAGAAATATGGAGAGTGTAAGTGATTTGACCCCAAGTGAGGCAGCAAGTCAGTCACAGAGCCGGAAAAAGAACTCAGATGTCCAGTTGATGGCCACTCTGACACCGCAGGCACAGTTCTGGTTTCCAGCTATAGAACGAGGTTCAGGTGCTTCAAAGCAGTACTCAAGAAGGCATATGAATTTAATCTCTGGATTCCCATTTATAGGTTGAAAAATAGGCCTTCTTATGTTTTGTTACTTGCAAAAAAAGAGAAAAAGATGAATAAAGGAATGAATGAACTAGAAACTAGCATTTATTAAGCATTTGCTATGTGTTGAGAGCTGGGGCTACAAATACAGAAAAAAGCAAGACAGTCCCCACCCTAAACGAGCTTGCATTCTAATAGAGGAAGATGGTGACCATGGAGGGGTGCTGTGGTCAGAAACGTCATAGTAAGATTTGGGAAGGTGAGGAGGGGCATGAAGATGGCCAGAGACAAGCAGAATGGTGGAGCTGGCTAGTTCAAGTGGACACTCAGTCAGGGGTCCAGAGTTGAGCTAGAGTGCCCAGTCAGAAGTGGAAGCTGGATCAAAAGAGCATGGCATGACCGTGGTCACGAGGACTTCAGTGGCCTTCACAGGTCACTTCAGTGTGTGGGTTTTTGGGGCAGTACTGATGCTTCTGGGCAGAGGCAAAAGGAGGCTGCCCACAGGTGTGATCTCCTTGGGTTCTTTTTTGCCTCTCCCTATTTTCTTTCACAAAACCAATCATTCATTGAAAGTGTTGCCAGACATCTGTGGGTACTTCAGCCTAGAATCCAGACACCTAGAAGGGATAGTCGTTGTCCTGGGGCCTACACAGAAACACAAATTTTGTGCAAACCACTTTTGTTGTTTAGTTGTGTCAGATGCTTTGTGGCCCCATTTGGAGTTTTCTTGGCAAAGAAACTGGAGTGGTTTGACATTTCCTTCTCCAACTCATTTTACCAATGAGGAAACTGAGGCAAACAAGGTTATGTGACTTGCTCAGGGTCACACAGCTAGGAAATGTCTGAGGTCAGATTTGAACTCAGGTCTTTCTGATTCCAGGCCTGGCGCTCTATCTACTATACCACCTAGCTGTCCATGTAAACCCTTTACTTACAATTAAAACTCTAAGGGATTAGTGTAAATTTGAATGATCGTCTTCCATCTCTTGGTCAGCTGGTTATTTCTCCAGGCTATCCCTAGAATGGATATATCCAATATGTCAAGCTAACAAAACTGCTGGTTCCTATTGTAATTTCCAAGAAACCAATATCTTAGAGGACGTCCATCTTACTGCCTTCTCTCCACTTCCCTGGGCCTAGGTGGCTAGGACTCTCAGAAAAATTCATTAATTTTTCCCTTTATTTACCATTATGAAGAATTTGTTTGCTCAGTCCCCTAGGTAAGCATCATTCCCAGCTGGGTCACCAGGGACGTCACTTAACCTCTCTGTTTATCTTCTATAGACAGAAGACAATAATGGTACCTACCTCCCGGCGTTGTCGAGAAGCTTAGATGAGATCATGTAGAGAAGCGCTTACTCTCAAAATGTCATGGAGATGTCAATATTTATTATGAAACAATGACAGATGTGCAGCTGTTTAGTGAGTTTAATAAGTCTGACTTCAGCAGTAGAACCCAGCTAGAGATTCTGGTATCCTCAGACCAGGGCTCTTTTGCCAAATGGGATCCAATCTGGTCTGTTTTTAAACATTCATTTTTAAATATTGAGTTCCAGATTCTCTCCCTCTTTCCAGCCTCACTTTCCCCTGCCACTAGGAAGCGACTAGGAAGGCAAGCAATATGATGCCTATTATATTTGTGAAGTGATGCAAAACATTTCCATATTCACCATTTGCAAAAAAAGCAAGAAAAATAAGGTAAAAAAAAATGCTTCAATCAGCACTCAAAGTTCATCAGTTCTCCCTGGCTTTTTTGTTGATTATATAGGGTTCTCTAAGTATGCCATCATATTATTTGCAGAAAGCTATAATTTTGTTTTCTCATGGCCTATTCTTGTTCCTTCAGTTTATTTTTCTTGCCTTATGGCTACAGCTACCGTTTCCAGTATGACACTGAATAATAATGGTTATAATGGGCATTCTTACTTCACCCCTGATTTCTTATTGTGGAGGCTTCTAGTTTATCCCCATTACAGCTGATGCTTGCTCTTGGATTTAGATAGATACGACTTATTTTAAGAAAAGTTCCATTTATTCCAATGCTTCCTGGTATTTTTTTTTTAATAGGAATGAGTGTTGCCTTTTGTCAAAAGCTTTTTTGGCAGCTATTAAGATAAGCATATGATTAATGTTATTTTTGTTATTGATCAGTCAATAATGGTTATAGTTTTGTTACTGTTGACTATTATCAATGGTTTGGAAAAAGCTTTTATTAGGTACTTATTATGCACAGAGTAGGGCAGTTAGGTGGCACAATTGATAGAATGCTGGGCCTGGAGTCATGAAGACTCAGCTTCCTGAGTTCAAATCCAGCCTCAGACACTTGCGTGACCCTGGGCAAGTCACTTAACCCTGTTTGCCTCAGTTTCCTCATTTGTAAAATGGGTTGGAGAAGGAAATGGCAAAACCACTGCAATATCTCTGCTAAGAAAACTCCAAATGGAGTCACAAAGAGAGCCACAATGGACAACAATGACAGCGTACAAAGCAGAGAGGCAGTACAGTGTAGTGAAGAGGCAACTGGTCTCAAAGACATGAGTTCAAATCTCACCTCTGTTGTCTGTTGGCTATGTGACCCTGGGCAAGTCACTCAACCTCTCAGTGCTCTAGGCAGCTCTCTAAAGACTAAATTGTACCGACTGTGCTGATCTGCATTGGTAGAGGGAGTTTCCTCACCTGGGAGTTTCAGATACCAGTGAAATCAGAGACTCTATCTCTATTTCTATTAAAAGACTTAGGAGAAGGTTTCTTGTATGAAAGATTTATTGGATTAAATAGAGAGAAAAATCACACGGAACAAGTGAGGAGAGGTAGAGAGCTGTACTGGGGAGAGAGGGAATGCCCACGTCAAGGAGATGCCAGATCTATTATTTTTTTAAAGCATTTATTGAGAAGATTCTAGGAATGTAGCAGAATAGGACAGAAAATATCCAGCTCTCCAAATTTCTCCCACAAATAAGGTGAAATATTGCCTCAAAGCGAACTTTAAGCAACAGAAATAATTAAAAATTGAGGTAAAGCAGTTGTCCTCCTAAGACAACATCAGAGGACCTTGGAAAAGACCTGACCTCCAGGGGTGGAGATCTGGCCCAGCTGAAGTGCAAACACCTCCAGGTAGACTCCTCTGCCCTGGGAGCAGCTGGGCTGAGAACTTTCGCTGTATGGATAATGTGGGGGTCAGATGGCAGAGCAGTGGAAGACTGAAGAACTTTATTCTCTGGATAGGCACCAGCCCCAATTGTGCTGACAAGATAGATTAGGTCCCAGGCTGTAGCGGTGGGTGAGGCAGAGTGAGCACATGCCTGGTGAGTATAGTGGCAGAAGGACAGGGATCCTGCTGGCTGTGGGCACTGCAGAGAGAGGACTCCCTGCCTTTAGTTCCAGGGCAGAGGGGTGAACTGAAGTTTGTAGCTGTGGGAGGGACCACAAGGAGCAAGAGCATTGGTGGTAACAGTGTGGCTCAGTGCCCTAGCCATGGCTCAGGGATAGAAAAGACCCCCAGACAGAGCTGAGAAAACAACAGGGAGAAAAATCTGAAGCCTGAGACATCATCCCCTATACCTTGGGACTAGAACTTGTCTATAATAATAAGCCACTAAAATAATTAATAATAACAATAATAATAAGCAAAAGGAGAAAGAACTCAACTATAGATAGTTACTATGGGGATAGAGAAGATCTGGATTCATATTCAGAAGACAATAGTGAAGTTAAAAAGCCATCTCTACTTCAAAGAAAAAAGAATTCTTAAAAGAGTTTTAAAAGGGCTTTAAAAATAAAAGAGGTTGAAGAAAAATTAGGAAAAAAAATAAGAGCAAGCCAAGAAAATCAATAAAACTATGAAAAGAAAGGCAATCAATTGGAAAAAGAAATCCAAAAACTTAAGGAAGAAAATAACTCCTTAAAAACTAGAATTGGACAAGGAGAAGCTAATGACATAAGACACACAAAAAAATAATAAAAAATCAAAAGAATGAAAAAAGAGAGAGAATGTGAAATATCTTATTAGAAAAAACAACTGATCTAGGGAACAGATCAAGGAGCATCAATACAAGAATTGTTGGACTACTTGAAAGTTGTGATTTTAAAAACAGTCTAGATATATTACAAGAAATTATTAAGGAAAATTGCCCTGAAGTTCTAGAATGAGAGGTTAAAATGGAAATAGAAAAAATCCATCAATCACCAACTGAAAGAGATCCAAAATGAAAACTCAAAGAAATGTCGTAGCTAAGCTTCAAAGTACTCAGATTAAGGAGAAAATACTACAAGCAACAAGAAAAAAGAATTTAAAGACTGTGAAGCTGGGGCAACTAGGTGGTGCAGTGAATAGAGCACTGGCCCAGGAGTCAGGAGGACCTGAGTTCAAATCAAACCTGAGACACTTGACACACTTACTAGCTGTGTGACTTTTGGCAAGTCACTTAACCCAGTTGCTTGCTTTCCCCCTGCCAGAAAAATAAAAAATAAATTAATACTGTGGAGCTACAGTTAGGATTACACAAGATCTAGCAGCTTCTACCTTAAAAGACTGAAGAGTTTGGAACATTATATTTTGAAAAGCAAAGGAGCTGAGTTTGCAATCAAGAATAACTTATCTAGCAAAACTCAGTACAATCCTGAACAAAGAAAAAGAAAGAATTTTAATGAATTTTTTTAAATTTTATTTTAGTTTGCATCATTCATTTCCACAAGATTTTGAGTTACATATTTTCTCCCCTTCTTTCCCCTACCCACCACCCCAAAACAGCCATCCCAGTATGTACCCCCTCCCCCAGTCTATTCTCTCCTATGTCAC
>CM053587.1:298058664-298075087 GCA_028646515.1 Pseudochirops corinnae
GGATCTGGCTTAAGGAGGGAATAACACATACATTCAATTGGGTATCTTGCCCTACAGGAAAGTAAGGGGGGAAGGAGATAAAGGGGAGGGTATGATAGAAGAGAGGGGCAGATTGAGGGAGGGGGTAGTCAGAAGCAAACACTTTTGAAAAAGGATAGGGTCAAAGGAGGAAATAGAATAAGTGGGGGGTGGGATAGGATGGAGGGAAATATAGTCTTTCACAGCATGACTATTACGGAAATGTTTTGTATAACTACATATGTATAACCTATATTGAATTGCTTGCCTTGAGGGTAGGTGGGGAGGGGAGAAGGGAGAGAATTTGTAACACAAAGTTTTAAAAAGAAATGTTAAAAATTGTTTTTACATGCAACTGGGAAATAAGATATACAGACAACGGAGTAGAGAAATCTATCTTACCCTACAAGAAATAAGTAGGGGAGAGCAGCACAGCTAGGTGGCGCAGTGAATAGAGCACTGGTCCTGGGGTCAGGAGGACCTGAGTTCAAATCCAGCCTCAGACACTTAACATTTACTAGCTGTGCAACCTTGGGCAAGACACTTAACCCCAATTGCCCTTCCAAAAAAGAAAAGAAGGGGGAAGAAGAGTGGGGGGAGGGGGACAGCCAGGACCTACAATTCTGAGGCAATATCCCCAGACTTCAGCATAGAATAGAGAATTTAGAACTACTGATGAACATGACATGAGGTGATCAATACTTGCCAAATGTTCTAATCTATAATAACCTATATTCATAACTTATATTCTCCCTCATTTCCTTCACCAATTATTTCATAGAATCTAGGAATCTTAGAAACATTAAGCAATATACAATAAAATATCATTCATTCATTTTAGAAGGAAAAATATTAAGAAATCACCTGCACATTGGCAAAGTCCACTCGATTTAGGTCACTGAGCATCTGGTTTATCTGGGAAGTGTTTTGGAGGACCGCCCGAGCTGCCTGAGCAAGGTGATTCAGGGATGTGTATCTACGCAGAGTCTGTGCAAAGGCACTCACTACTCCAACCTGTGACACAGAGGAGAGTGCATGAGTAATGCATGTAGACTCCTTATATAGGGCTTACTATGTGCCAGGCACCAAACTCAGTGCTTTATAAATTCCCTTATCCCAATCTGTTATTTCACCTCTCTTTGCTTTGCAAACTCGAAACTTGTTCTTTGTCCTCAACAAAACCTCCAATCTCTCTGCTCCTCAGTTCTTTCCCAGGCTATCACTGCTGCACTGGCAACACTTACCTGCCTTCATAACCTGAGCTCCTCCTACCTTTCCAGTTTTCTTATACCTTACTCTGTCCATCCCTCCCCAACATGACCAGTGCTGTGGTGACAGTGGCCTCCTTGCTGTTCCTCACACAAGACACTTTATTTCCTAACTCTAGGCATTATTTTCACTGGCTGTTCCCCATGTCTAGAATTCTCTCCCTCCTCACCTCCATCTTCAGCAAGAAAACTGCCCTGATCCCCCTTAATGCTAGTGCCTTCTGATGAGTATCTCCAGTATATCTTTAGCATAAGGCCTGGTACATAGTAGGTGCTTGACAAATGCTTGTTGACTTGGTGGTATAATTATAATGCAATTAAGGCAAATAGAAGAACATTAATACATCTGGAAAGATTTTTACTGAATAACACAAAGTGAAAAACAAAACCAGCTAGAAGAGTACACACTGTGACTATATGACTCTATTCTACCTCCATACCAAGAGCATCCTTACCCAACTAGTGCCTGTAGGACTTTCCCACCATTTCCCCCTCTCCCTGACCTCTCTGCTTTCAGTTCCCTTTTATATGCTGTCTCCTTCCATTGGGACAGAAGTTCATTGAAGGTAGGGATTATCTTTTTTGTTTTACATTTGTATTCCCAAAATTGAGTAGAGTGCCTAACACATAGTAAGCACTAAATAAATGCTTTACCTATCTATATGAGAAGAAAAGGAAATAAGGATAAATGAATAAAGAATCCAGATGAAGACCTGTTATATTTATTACACTAAAATTAAGTACAATGTAAATCATTACTAAGCAAGTTTAATTAGTTGTGATGATACCCTGTTATATAGCTATAGATATATATTTCCCTCCTTTTGTTTCATGTGCTGCCATGGTTAAAAAATTAATTACCAACTGGCTAGCTAGAGCAAATCAGAATTAATGACAAAAGATGGGAAGTCATTTCTTTCCTAGCTGTGCTTTTGACCCTAAGAACTTTGCCACCATGACTCAGATTCCCTTCCACCTTAGAACTTCTCTTGATACTTGCAATCTTCTCATCCTACAATATCCTTCTGCCATGCCAGTTCCCCTCTCCCACTGGAGAATTCCATTTGGGGCTCCATTTTCTACTCAGACCAGCCTTGTTTCTTTCCCTTCCTAGTTATGCTTCTAACTCCAAAATCCTGCCATCATGTCCCCATCTTATTTGCCTTCACTCCTCCAAACTCTGTTATTTTGTTTTGTCTTCCCTATTAGAATGTAAGTTCCTTGGGGACAGGAACTGTTTTTCTTTTTGTTCTATTTGCATCCCCAGCGCAGGATGCCTTTCCCTATCACCCTTAATGCTAGTCCCTTCTCTTTATTGACTATCTCCAATTTATCCTGTATATATCTTGTATGTGCATAGTTATTTGCATACTGTATTCCCATTAGACTATAAACTCTTCAAGAGCAGGGTCTGTCTTTTGTATTTTTTTGTATCCAGAGCACTTAGCATAGTTCCTGTGTAATAAATTTACTAAGTGACTGATTAGAAAAACATGGGAAGATTTGCATGAACTGATACAGAGCAAAATAAGCAGAACCAAGTGAACAATATATGGACTACAACAATGTAATATAAAGATCACTGAAAGGAAGTTGAATTCTGAGTAAACAAAAAGCCAATGAAATTCTGAGAGAAAAATGAAACGTACCTCCTTTATGGCCGAAAGGTGGGGGACTACACAGTACTCCAGATGTGTTCTATCCAAGGGTAGACCTCCCTCATTCTCAAATTATGCCTCTATCAATGAAGTCTGAGAATAATTATTCTAATTACATAAAAGAAGGAAACTGACTATCTGATGGAAAGAACTATTCATGCTTTCCAAGGATAGAAGACAATAGATCCACTTTCTTCACATTATTCTCATATTCTGATTTGATATAGTATATTAAGATAGTATACATCCATGCTTGGTTTTGTGACTTAATCATTACCTCTTACTCAGCAGTCTATCCAGAGTAATTCATTCAGTCATTGTCTACTAAGGGATTTACTCCCTAGAACACAGAATTTAACTAGACTTGGTGTTCCAATCAAGATTTACTGATTATAATTTAAGTACCAACAAATAACTTATCATGACTCTTTTTTGCAAACCAATTACCTTTGTTTGAATGATCTGCTGGGGAAAATCACTCATAGCATTTGTCAACCAGCCTTCTAAGCTCTTTGCAAAATTTCGGATTGCCTGTGTCAAGGTACCTATAAAAGAAAAACCACAATATTAACAATAGATTTTCTTGTGTAATAATTTCAAGTAAATCTTTCTCATATGCCATTCTCTTACTTTCTATCTCATTTCTGTCCATCCTGATATCTTACTTTAATCTACTTAACCTACATGACCTAGCAATCAGGCTACCCCCTCTACCCTCTCTAGTTGATCCTGAACAATGCCACCAAATCAGTCCTCCTAAAACAATTTTATTTGTATTATTATTTGTTCAAAAACCTTAACTCCCTATTTCCTACCAATTAATGTTCAGACTCTTGCACCTAGCATCCAAGGCCTTTACCATCTAACTCACCTTATCACATATTTCATTGCATAACACAGTATACGCTAGGCAAACTGGACAATTCAACAATTCCTGAGCAGAGCTGGAACTTCCCCATCTCCATATCCTTATTTCAAGCTGTTCATTCAACCGTCCCTATCATTGCCTAACAAAATCTTACCCATGCTTCAAGACCTAGCTTGAATGTTGTCTCCTCCATGAAGTTTCCCGATTCATCCTGAATGAAGTGATCTCCCCCTCCTCTGAAGTCCCTTAATACTTTGTGTCCTTTTGGGTGGCACATTGTATTTCATACTGTGTATCAGCTATTTAACAACCTTTTTTTAATGATATGGTAAAACTATAAAGCCCAGAAAAAAAGTAGTGTGAATGACATAACAAAGGATGATTAAGAAAGACAGATAAAAATCTGGCCTTCAGAAGGGAAGAACAATATATAGCATACAGGAAAGTTATTATTCCCTCTCTCTACTGAGAACAGAATTAGAGGAAAATGCATTTCACTTGTGTCAAGAAATATAAATTAGTAGGAAGAATTTGTCTAAATTCCCATTGCTTGTTTGTATATCATTTAGTACTTGATCATATAATGTCTGACATTATGTTTTATGTATGCAGTTCCTATACCAGTATCTAGCATAGTGCCTGGGGCACAGTTAAGGTGGATCTTTCTTGAATGACTGACTTAATGAATCTCCACCAAAAAAGCCTTCTTTTATAGCATTTAAAATTATGTATAGCACATAGTAGGTACTCAGTATACACCTGTGAATCCCATGACTGATACATTCTTCAATACTCTAAGAATCTGTGACATCATCACTATAAGTACTCCTGCTCATGAATGCAGCCTCTCAACATCTGGAAAAGTTTCCATATCAGTAGGAGTTTTAGCTTTCCTGACATTGCCTTATAAAACCTAAGGTCACCTCCATTCCACCAGGAGACTTTGGAGCACAGGATGATCAGATATTAAAACAAGTTCCCAGGGAAGGGTGTAGAATATGCCACCAGATATTTTTATGAAGAGATTCCAGCAGCATCTATTTTAGATGGTCCAAATGAAGTGAGGACCAGAAGTGTCACCTTTAAAAAAGTCTATTGTAGCTAGCTCTACTCCAACCAAATCAATAATGATCTTTCCCAAGAAGTTTGACACAAATATATCTGTCGGTATTTCATAATGAAGGTCACAAAAACTAATGTGGTTACCAATTACCAATACGGCCAGTTTATAGACATATCCTAACCAAGACACTCAGGAAAGATTATCTTCAGTTAAAATGCCTTCTTAATAAAGTCAACCTCTTTTTGCCAACATAGGAATTAATAGCCTCAGACAGTAATGACATTCTTTTTCTCTTCTTGGTTTGGTAATAAGGAAGAATATCTAGACTACGGAGAAAATATCTTAGGCACTAACTATATTAAGATGTTGTTGTCATAAGTTATATTTTGTACTATGTAGCTTAATATACATAAGGACCCAAAGACTGGTTTCTAGCATCAGAAGACTAGAACTGAGCTAGAATAAGAATTTGGAACACAATTTGCTTACTGGGCACCGGTCTCAGCACATCAGGGATGAGAATCTCCACCAGAGCCTGATACAGTATGTGATCACAGTTTCTCATCCATTTTAATATAGGGTCGTATTTACACAGTGTAATAAGCTTGTCCCTTGGGATGACAGCAACTTCATGTTCTTCTTCACTGTATGAAAATAGGCAAAATAACATCACTTGCATTCAGTGTAGCTATTTTAAACCATACCATTCTGCAAATTAATGCAAGGGCAAGTTGCCTGATGAAAACCTATTGAAAGTCACTAGAAATACGCAGAAAATATTAACAACATGCCCAGGAATTCTGAAAAAAGCTATATTTTCAGGTTTATTTTTTATTACCAGGCCTCTCCCACTCCTATTTTTCTCCTGGTTCAGATGTCATATTACAGTGATGCTTCTTACCTGTTTATAAATAGCTGTCATCTCATCCTGCATTTTATAAGAAGCTGTATACTTTTTAGAGGATATATTTTATCTAGCTTCACTAACAAATTGCATACAAAAGTTATTTCTAGTATTTTTAATTCAGTTTCATGAAGCTCTCTGAAATACATATATATATTTTTAATTCAAGTTGGAAAGTTTGAGGGTCAGCAACCTGAACTCCTCGGTATACATCATGACAATGAAATAGAAAACCATACTATTTGTTCTTTCTGAGGTTCTTTCTAGGAAGCTGGGTGGTACAGTGGATAGAACACTGGGCCTGGAGTCAGGAAGACTTGAGTTCAAATCCAGCCTCAGACACTCACTAGCCATGTGACCCTGGGCAAGTCACTTAGCCTCTGTTTGCCTCAATGTCCTCACCTACTTATGAGATAATATTTATAAAGAACATTTGTAAAGGACATAACAGGTACTTAATAAATGCTCATTTCCTTCCTTCTTACAACTTTGTATCATTTGATTACTTAAAAGTGGTCGGCAACCTGTGGCCTGCAGGTTGGATCTGGACTAAAATCTAGCCTGGAGACAAAGCTTGCATAGGTTGCCATCTCCTGATTTAGATGATCATAGTTCAGTCATTCACCTGGAAGGCAGAGCAGTGGAGCCTTCACCTGAGGGTGGTTTTGAACTCCAGAATGACAGCCACAGCTTCTCAATGTAGTGAAACTGAAGATTCATTACAACATCCAAAGTTGCCTAAAAATAAAGATGACTTTTAAAAATAGTGCTTATCACATTAAGTTGTGCTTCCTTACTGGCAAAGCATTTTATGAACTGGACTAACATTGTGCCCTAGAGCAGTTAGACTGCATTTATCTTTTTCAAAAGGTTTCTGTAGGCAAAGTACTTTATGAAGAGTATTAAAGAAATGTGAGCTATTATTGTTACCAAAGAGAGCACACGATGTCTAGGACATACACAGTGCTCCTCAACTAGATGGGGAGTGAGCGCAACAAAAGGCACAAGAGGTCTTGATTCAGCTGCTTGCCCAAAGAGGGAGAAAGCCCTATGTCAGCCAGAACCAGGCCCTATCTCTCCTGTGCACCGTAGTAGGCACAGAGCAGGTGCTCCGTTAACACTTGTCTCCCCTCTACACTCCTCACTGGGCTCTCTAGTTTCTATCCCTAGACTTGCAATGTTCATTGCTCTTCATTCCTTAAATGTCCCTCCTTTCCCCCCTTTACCTGCTGAAATCTTTCTTTTAAAGCTAACCTCAACTGCTCAAGGAAGCCTTCCCTGATTTTATTCATTGCTAATGACATTTCCCCTCAGACCTCACACAGAATTTTGTTTGTAACTCTTAGATCCACTTACTATTTATCATAGGTCTGGATGGATGTTGTACTTGCTACCCTAAAAGAGTATGAGCTCCTTGAAAGAAGGAACCACATCTTATCTAAACTCTGTATTCCAAAACTAGCACAACATTCTGCATACAGTTGTCATTTAATAAGGATTTCTTTGCTTATTGATTACTATGAGAAAATATTTACAGGATAAATATCTTATGCTACTGAAAGCACACTAAATCTGTCCTATGCCACCCCAAAGTTAATCACAAACTCCTTGAAGGCAAAGGTTTCCTTTTTAAAAAAATTTTTTATCACCAGTATTTGTATCACAGTACTTTGTACATATTAGGCACTCAATAAATGTTTGCTGAATTGCCCATTAATAATTATAAGAATACTTGGCAATGAAATTCCCAAACACAGAATTAACTGCTTTGTAGAACTAAGGCACAAATAAAATGAGACCACACAGAAAGTGATGCAGTCACCTCACAATGTCTTCTGTAAAGAAGCTGTAGGGTCTTTATGTCGTTCACAGTGATCCCCTCCTGTAAGAATACACTGCCCAGGTCAGGAGCTGGGAACTCTGGAAAGACATGGGAAACATCTAGAGAGCAGAAGACAAAAAAATAGCAAAAGTGATATTAGGAAAATGACTGATAAACCAAAAAGTTAGATCAGGACGCAGAGAGAGAAAAAAACAACAAAGGCCTGGTCAAAGCATATGACCAAAACCAGTACAGCGACAAATAGCTGCTTAGTGCTGCTTGGCAAATGGATCTAGAAATGTGGCAGCCGGATCTGAGATCTTTATTAAGCTCACTATATCCAAAGGAATGCAAAGAAGGTTACAGCAAGAGCAAAAGGTGCCGTGCAAATAGGTCTATTTTTAGGCAAGAAAGTCCTCACTGGGATGGTAGGAGAGTGGGTGGGAAGGGAGCTCTGAAAGCTAGTCTTTTTCATTTTCTTCCCTAAGGGCTTAACGCCCACATCTCTGGTTGCTTCCTGTAACCTAACAGGACTAGGGCTACAATACCTAGTACGTAATTAGGTAAGACTAGTTAGCTGACTTGTAGTCAGGCATCTCCTTTGGATGATAGTGAGAAAACTGTGTTGTTTTATCAAGAAGACTGGGCAAATTTCCAAGAATGAATGTCACCATTTTCTGAAAGAAAGGTCACTGCTTATAGCTCATCCGCCTAAGAGATATCCGCATCGCTTTCTGGAGGCCATCTGAAGCTGTCACTCTCTCCTGAAGCTCCCACAAAAGGTATATTTGGGACCCATGTTTTAAATGTACACACATACATGTTTATGAATATGTATACACATACATTAATCACTCAAGAATCTGGGACTGTGAGAATATGAATAGTTTTTTCCATTGGCACTGACTGCAGCTTCTCTGTCAGTCAATAGATGGTCTTCATTAATTGTTATGGCTAAAAAATTTACAGTGATCAACCTGGTGATGAGCCACTTTAAACTCAACTATGCAGGCCCCCTGTATAACAGACATGCCTTCCACCATTATACTTGAAGCTTTCCCACCTCCTCCAGGGTTTATGATAAACTAATACAGCTTATGAAAAAATTCTGAATATATACATATATATATATACATATGTGTGTATACATATATATCTATAAACACTTTAAAATTAGTATCACTATCTAGCCAATTAAACTAATTATCACTAATGTGTCAGTTGTCATTATAGAAGGGTCCCCTCCTCCTTACAGAAGAAGTTGGTGAAGCCGCTGCTAGATGTTTAGGAATTTAGGTGCCTATAATGGAACAAAGACAGATTTCTATGAATATCTAAATGTGACAGTGAAATGTGTAAGGCAGATAGGGGCTGAAATTCAGGAAATCACAAACCTAGGTGTCCACTACAGACGTATGTGGGTTTTAAGGTTGATCATGGAATTCTGGTAGTTTTGTTGGGATCATTAATTATGTTGGTGTATACTTATACTAGTAGTGTAAACTTCTGATGAATCAGATATTTTGTCCATAAGTACTTAAGGAACCAGGTGAAATCCAAAAGGGAAAATTCAGAATAGCTGAAAAGCTTACTAATTATAAGAAAGCTACCAACTGCTTTTTTTTTCTACAGTAAAGCAATGAAACCCATGAGCATAAAATATAGTAACTCTGGACTCCCAGGAGACAAAATGAAAATCGTCCAACTCAGAAATCAGTGACATATTATAAAACCAAGGGAAACGGAAACAGTCAAGATCACATAACTCTGTTTCATCACCTATGAATTGTTGATGGTGTTGGCTCTGAGCAGCTACTGACTGCTCGGGTGTGGTGTGCAAATTGCTGTTAGAGCCACTTTCCCCAAGGCTGTCCATCTTCTGTGCAGGCCTATATCTTAAAGGAGGAAAAAAATAAACCACAGAAATTAAATATTTCACCATATTAATTCAAGGCAAACAAACATATTAAAATGTGCACAGCACTGAGCCAGACTGTGAGGGCTATCTGGCCAACAGGTAAATTAAGACAGTTCCTGCCCTGGTAGAGATTTAATTCAGTAGTGATACAACACAGACACAAATGATATAGCAGAATGTGGTCAGTGCATATGAAAAGTACAAAGTATGATGTGAGCTCAGAGAAGTAATTTGTAGCCGGAAAAAAACTGAGGTTTTCATGGAAGAGACAATATTTGAAATGGATCTTGATAGGCTGATATTACAGCTGATGGGTCCAATTTTGTATTCCATGCATGTCTATGGAACCTAGTGTGCACAAAGACTGAACTTAAAAAAATTTTTTTAGTGTGCTTCTTACCCCAAAACAAGTCCTTTAAAAAAAATTATTTTAACAAGACACACCACACTACCATGAGTATGGTATCTGGGGAAATTACAAACTAGTATCTGGGGAAACTGCAAAAGTGGTAGACCTGTCAGCCTTGATTTCTCATAGGATCACAGGATCAGAGCTGGAAAGGAAGGAACTTGGGCTCTAAAAGGTAGAGTCACTTGCTCAAGACCCGTAGGTCTCCTTTCCTTAGAAAAGAAGGTGGGATGTTTCCTTAGAAAAGAAGACAATGAACAGACTGGATGAAGACAACTGTAATGAGAATGGGAATTTGAAGATCTTCCCTGCCCCTTAATAGACTAGATCTAGGGGGGAGTTTGAAAATTATATTTGTTCAATTGCTAGGACTCTGATCTTTGTTGAAATTTACCAATAGAAAACTTATTACTTTTGATTTGTTCTACAGGAACTTGTCTGACAAAAAGAGTTTATGTAGGTTCTACTATAATCACTTTGCATTTCTGAAGCCCTGAACTGAAAGGAAAGTTAAAGTCATTTGTACAGAAAAACCAAATAAGGAACACAATGTTGATGCTGACATCTGCTCATTAAAAAGAAAAAGCAAGATTTCCTTACACTTTTTTTAGTCAGCATAATTATCTATGTGGCCATAAATGTTAGTCACTGGACCACAGTAAACAAAATACAAAAAGTATTCATCATTGCATTTATCCTCACAGCAGTGTGGACTAACACGTGCTGCTCTTTCTCTACTACAATGAGTTAGAAGCAGTTATATGAACTACTATAAGTAAGTGTGCTGCTTAAAATTTTTGTTTTTTTAATTTTAAATTCCTTCACTGAATCTAAGAGTTGGAAGGAGCCTTAAAGACCATCATATCCAATTTATATCTCACCAAGAATTCCCACTACAACATCCTCTGCTTGAATGCTCTCCAGGAGAAAGAAATCTGCTAATCCCCATAGCAGTCCCTACCATGTATAGGCACTTTTAGTAGTAAGCTTTTAAGAAAAAACAATCAACACTGTCTTCATCACTGCAACTTCCACCCATTGCTCCTAGTTATGACCTTTGACAACAAAGAAAACAGTTCTGATCTCTCTTCCAGTATGGCAGCCTTCCAAAGACTTGAAGGCAGCAGCTATCAAGTCCTCTCTTCTTCACGCTAAAACAACCAAAGTTGTTTCTTCAGCAGATCCTGATATGGCATGTTCTCCAGGCCTTTCACTTGTCCTAGTTGCTTTCTTCTCAAGCATACATCAGTTTGTCTATGTTTTTCTTAAAAAAGTAGTAACAACTGAACAATGGCCTGAAGTTATAGCTTGATCAGGGCAAAATTATACTGGACATACTGCCTCTTTGTTCTATGCTCCTCTCATAAAAAAATTTATATTCTGAACTTAACACCAATAGATATGAGAATTTCCAAATATATAGAACATAAAATGGTCATATATAAAACATATGTTTGTACATCATTCTGAATTCTCCTGTTCTGTAAATCTTTTAAAAAATGCTGCAGTGACCCTCTTTTTGTTCTTTTGTTTTTGGATCACCATCACTAGTCTTCTCTCCCCTCCCTCCTCCAATATTATAAAAATATATGTGCCTGTATAACAAGCATAATTATGTAAAACAAAATCACATCCTGGCCATTCCTGGAAATGTATATCTTAGTCTTCACCTCGTCTCTCATTTCTCTATAGAGAGGTACACCTAGGCAGTGTATTAATACAGTTCTCTAGTCATGGTTGATCATAGCATTAATCAGAATTTTCAAGTCTTTCAAAGTTATTTTTCTTAATAATGTCATAGTTATTGTATAAATTGTTCACCTGGTTCTGCTAATTTCATTCTTCATAAATACTTAAGTTCCCTTAAGATGAGTCCACATTGACAGCTTGCTTTTTTTCTTCTTTGCCTGTTCATGTGCTTTAACAATTTATTTATTAGAAAATGATTCTTGTTCTTATATATTTGAACTAGCTCTTTATCTCTCTTGGATATCACATCTTTATCAGAGAAACTTGCTGCAAAGATTTTACTCCAGTCAACAGTTCCCCTTATAATTTAAAATTTTCAAGTAATGAAAAATGTCCATTTCATCTTTTGTGATCCTCTGTATCTTTAGCCATAAACTCTTTCTCTGGATCTATAACTATGGAAAATATCTCCTTCCTTGCTAACTCTTGATGGGGGATGTGTAGTTCTGCCCGGGAGCATAAGCACCAGAATATTCTGAGAATGCAGAAGGACAGTAACACCGAAACACAGAAGTCATGATGACAGTTATGTCTCTGGGTCAGTGTGTCCTGTTTTATTCTGCATTTCATGACCCAGATGTTCTGTTGATATGCTCTGTTCTGGGGACATGAGCTCTGTCCTTCCTTTTCATGTTTACCTGACCCTAGTGGCATTAGAGGTGATTAGAAGGGAGGTGGGCTATTTACCAAGGGGCTCAGTAGGGGGATAAAAGAGGAGAAGCCCCAGGAATAAAATATGGATGAATATGGATATGGATGGATGAAGAGAACAATAAAGCTGTCTGCATATCCCTAACTCTTCTGGCTCCTGACTCTACTTTGTGGAATGCACAGGCCGCATTACCGGGAGGCACACCCAAAGACCCAGGGAAAAAAGGGTAAGGCTGGCAGCCACCTGGCATTAGGCCAGGTCTCTAGTCATGGTTGGTCATAGCATTAATCAGAATTATCAAGTCTTTCAAAGTTATTTTTCTTAATAATGTCATAGTTGTTGTATAAATTCTTCACCTGGTTCTGCTAATTTCATTCTTCATAAATACTTAAGTTCCCTTAAGATGAGTCCACATTGACAGCTTGCTTTTTTTCTTCTTTGCCTGTTCATGTGCTTTAACAATTCATTTATTAGAAAATGATTCTTGTTCTTATATATTTGAACTAGCTCTTTATTTCTCTTGGATATCACATCTTTATCAGAGAAACTTGCTGCAAAGATTTTACTCCAGTCAACTGTTTCCCTTATAATTTAAAATTTTCAAGTAATGAAAAATGTCCATTTCATCTTTTGTGATCCTCTGTATCTTTAGCCACAAACTCTTTCTCTGGATCTGTAACTACGGAAAATATCTCCTTCCTTGCTAACTCTGATTTTTTTTTTACCTTTTTTGTGCAGATGATATATTTTATTCATTTGAAGCTTCTGTTGGAATATGGTATAAAATGTTGGTCTAAATTTAATTTCTGCTGGATTGTTTTCCAATTTTCCCAACAGTTTTTGTGAAAAATGGAGTCCTTATCCTGGCACTTGGGGATGTTTAGCTTTATGAAAGACTGTGCTCCTATGTTTGTTTACTTCCATATATCCTGTGCCTAATCAGTTTTACCGATCAACTTTTCTGTTTCTTAACCAATATAAAATAATTTTGATGATTATTGCTCTGAAACACAGTTTTGAGATCTGGGGCTAGGCTACTTTCCTTTATACTTAAAAAAAATTATTTCTTTTTGATTCTTGACCTTTTGTTTCTTCACTTGAATTTTGTTATTTTTTTTCTAACTCTACAAGGTAATCCTTTGGTAGTCTAATTGGTACAGCACTGAATCTGTAAACTAATTTAATTAATATTGTCATTTTTATTAAACTGGCATTAAACTGTAAACTGGCTCAACCAAGAACAATTATTATTTTTAGATTAGGTCTGCCTTTATTTCTATAAAAAGTATTTGGTAATTGAGTTCACATAGTTCTTCTCTTTTTAGGTGGACTCCCAAATATTTTTATTATATTATTTTTACATTACATGTATCACATTAACTGTATTTTATAGTTACTTTGAGTTCTCTTGATGGGTTTTGGTTAATGTGCAAAAAACGCTGATGATTTCTGTGGTTTCTTTTATATCCTACTACTTTATAAAATTAATAACAATTAATTTTAAATTGAGTCTGATATGTTCATCATATCATTTGCAAATGTTACAATTTTGTTTCTTCTTCACCAGTATTTATTTGATCACTTGTTTATGGGTTTCTTGGGGGGGTTTTTGCTATAGCTAAAATTTCTAATGCCATATATCAGATAGTGTTTGTAATAGACATTCTTGCTTTATTCCTGATCATACTGGAAAGACCTCTAGCATTCCCACATTACCTATTATGTTGGCCCTTGATTTTCAACAGCTACTCATACCTTTGGAAACATACTCTCTTTGTTTTAGCTTAATCCTATTTGCCATAATAAGGAAAGATCAATTTATTCCTTATGCTTTTAGAGCTTTTAATATTAAATTAATATTGTATTTTATAGGGCACCTAGCTGGTTCAATGAATATAGAGTACCAGACCTGAAGTCAGAAAGACTCAGCTTCCTGAGTTCAAATCTGGCTTCTGACAGGTATTAGCTGTTTGACCCTGGGCAAGTCACTTAACCTTGTTTGCCTCCGTTTCTTCAACTGTAAAATGAGCTGGAGAAGGAAATGGCAAACCACTCTAGTGTCTTTGCCAAGAAAACCCCAAATGGGATCATGAAGAGTCAAACGTTACTGAAATGACTGAACAACAAAATTATATTTATAAAATGTCTTTTTTTGTATCTGTTGATATAATCAGGCAGCTAGGTGGTACACTGGACAAAGTGATAGACCTGGAGTCAGGAAGATGTGAGTTAAAATCTGGCCTCATGAACATACTAGCTGTATGACTCTGGGCAAGTCATTTAACATCTGTTTCAGTTTCCTCGTCTGTAAAATGGGGAAAACAATAGCATCTACTTCCTAAGGTTTTGAGTATTAAATGAGATAATACTTATAAAGCACTTTGCAAATCTTAGAGGGTTAAATAAATGCTAGCTATTATTAAAAGCAATGATGTTATTATTATTGTTATTATTATTTCTTTATTATTATTAATATAGTCTGTTACTTTTATAGTGTTCCTGATACTGAACCAACTTTCATTCTTGGTTTAAATCCAACCTGAACATAGTACATCTCTTTAATTAATGTTGCTGTGGTCTCTTTGCTAATATTTAATGTTTTTGTTTTAGTGTTCATTAGTGATATTGGTCTGTAGCTTTCCTTCTCTGCTTTGTCTCTCCCTGGTATTAAGACCATATTTATATCATAGACAGAATTTGGTAAGATACTTGCTTTTCCCATTTTAGCAAATAACTTATAGAATATTAGAATTCAACGTTCTATAAATATTTGATAAAATTTACTCATAAATTCATGTGATGTTGGGAAGTTTTTTGGGGGAGCTTATTTATGGCTTGTTTAGTTTCTTTTTCTGATGTTGATTTCTCCTTTTTAATATTGGCAATTTTTTCCCTGTCTCTTTTTAAAATCAAAGTAGCTAATGGTTTATCTACTTCATTAGTTTTTTTCCCAAAATACTGGCTTTTAATTATATTTTTTTAGCTGCATTCCTAATTCTCTCTTTCTATGGAAGTGTTTACAGATATAATCTGTACCCTAAATATTGTTTTGGTTGCAACCCAAAAGTTTTGGTATATTATTGTCACTTTTTTTGATAAAATTATCTATTGTTTCTATGATTTGTTTTTCAATCCACCAATTCTTTAGGATTAAATTATTTAGTCTCCATTTAAGTTTGAATTATTTCATCAAAGACCTTTTATTGATTATAATTTATATCACATTATGATTAGTAAAAGATATGTTTAATTTTTCTGCATTTGGTGATGAGGGTTTTATGCTCTAGCACATGGTTAATTTTTTTTAAGGTACCATGTGCAGTTAAGAAATATTCATACTTCTTTCAATCCCCATTAAATAATTATCTGAGATCTATCACATCTAACTTTTAAAAATCTATTCAGGTCCTTAATTTCGTTCCTATGCCTCTCTTACTGTAGCCTAGAATAGATTTTAATGAGTAACTTTTTTTGGCTTCAATTTCACATTGTTGACTCACAGAGTTTGTACTCTACTAAAATCTCAAAATCTTTTTCATAGTTAACTGTTGTCTAGCCATGCTTCTACCTATTTAATATTTGAGATGCCAATTTTTAAACTCAAGGATATAACCATAGATTTATCTGTGTTAAGTTTCACCATATTAGATTTGGCTCATCATTCTAACATGTGAAATCTTTTGGATCAGTTTTTTTTAATACATACATATATATCTTTAACATTTGATTATAGAACTTTGAATTCTAGATTCTTTCTCTTCCTCCCTTGTCACCCACCCCTACTAGAAGGACAGGCAATTCAATACAGGCTGTATGTGTGTAATTATGTAGACCATCTCCACAGTGGACATATTGTGAGAGACTCCCTCCTTCCTATCCCGCCCCCCCCCCGTCCTATTCTCTACCCTGTCCTTGTCCCTTTACAGAAGTGTGTACTTCCAGCAACCATCCCCCCAACCCTGTCTTATCCTCCATCATCCCACCTCTCATCCCCATCACCCCTACTCTCCTGTGTGGCAAGATACCCAGTTTAGGGTTTATATCATTCCTTCCCTAAGCCAAATTCAATGAGAGTAAGGTTGATCCTTTCCCTT
>CM053587.1:298075587-298125673 GCA_028646515.1 Pseudochirops corinnae
TATTTGGTTTTCAAAATCCTTCTTAAGCTGATCTATGGCTTTTAAGCAGTCTTCATGTTGCTTGGAAGCTTTTGGTGTGGGAGTTCTGACTGTGTTGTCTTCCTCCCATTCCATACTTTGATCCTTTTTGTCCCCCAAAAAAGGATTCTAGAGTTTGGTTGCTTTTCTTCCGTTGCTTCCTTTGCCTGCTCATGTTGCCAGTGAATTACTTGATTTTTTTTAGCTCTGTAGAACTCTGCTTCCAGAGGGGAAAGCTCTGTCCCAAATTGCTGGGGTTTTTGCAGCTGCTGGAGTTATTGGGAGGCTGCTGCAGCCCCCACCAGCTTTAGCTCACTGAAAACACACCCCAGGACCACCATCCAAGAACACGATCCAGATCCAGGCTGCTCAACGCAAGAGCACTTAGCCTCTGAACGACTGCTTGGCCCCCCTGCAGTCTGCAGGCCGGGAGCTCTGAAGCAGCCATGTTGAGGCGGCTATGGGGCCACCACTTCTGCAGCTTCCTTGCCTTGGAGGCAGTTTGGCTGGGCCATTTTTCTCCCCCAAATTTAGCTGAGTTCCACTGACTTTTCACTTAGTCCTTGTTTCTTATGGCTTAATAATTCTGGAAACTGCCACAGCTGTGGCTGATCCACTCTCCTGAAGCTCCAGCTGTGGCTCATCCTGGCTGCCCCAGGGCCAAGCTACGGTTTCAGGCTGGGCTGGTTTTGGCTCCCAGCATGCTGTGCTGAGCCCTTTGTGCCGAGCTGCCTTCAGCAGGAGATGTGTTTTTCTGTATTTTTATTTGAGTTTTGGAGCCCTAAAATTTGTTTAGAGTCATATTTTATGGGTATTAGAGGTGGCTATGTGCGAGCTGCAAAACCTTCCTGCTTCTACGCTGTCATCTTGGCTTTGCCCCCCAGTTTATCTATTTCTCCTCTAATTTTTAATCTCTCCTTTGTTGTTGGCTCTCTAGTTTTTAAAAAATGAATATTCAGTGCATTAATTCTCTCTTTTTCTATTTTGTTAGTGTATGTTTGTAAAGATATAATTTTTCCCCTGAGGAGTCCTTTAGATACATCCTAGAAATTTTGACATGTTTCATCATAATTTTCTTCCTTATCATCATGAATTTGTAGGATTTCATTGTTAAGTCTCCATTTGGGTTTATGTGTTTTCTTTGTGTTGTCACTAATACTTAAGAACACAAATTTATACCCTTTTGTTAGAATCTCTAGTTTATTCTATTATAAGACTCCAACGAATGTTTCTTTTAAAGTTTGCCGTACTTGTATTCATGCCTTTTGTTTTTACATTGCTTCCATTTCTGAATATATCCCTTCTCAACAAACTTATGCATCATAACAAAGATTTAAAGAGAAAAAAGCAGTTCAGTAATACTAACCAACACATCACCTGAGTCTGATAGTATGTGCGGTGTTCTGTGCCTATAATTTTTGAAGAAGGGAGGGAAATTCATCTTAAAAAATCTCTTCTTAGGTGCCAAGCTTGTCCATTATCTAGGTTTTCATGGTACTTTTCTCTCCTGGTTTTCCTCTTACCTGCCTGCCCACTCCCTCTTAGTTTCCTTTGCTGGATCTTTATCTAGGTCATGCTCACCAACCAATGGTATTTCTCAAAGTTCTTTCCTGGCTACCTTTCTCTTCTCCCTCCCCATATAGTTACCCTTCTCTCTTCTGACACTGCCAACACCTGGGGTAGGTCCCCATCACCTCACACCTGAACTATATACATTAGCCTTCTGATCAGTCTCCCTGCCTTTTATCTGGTATGCTCTCCCCTGTATATATACATTTATATCTACAGGCATGTGTATATATGTTATGTATATATATATGTCTGTGTGCATGCACAATTTTTGGCACGTTGTCTCCTCCATTAAAATATAAGCTTCTTTAGGACATGAACTATTTTTACCTGCCTTTGTATCCCCAGAACTTAGCACAGGGCCTGGCATATAGTAAATACTTAATCAACCTAATTTTAAAGGAGTCTTTTGGTTGGATAAGATTTTGTATCTTTTGTATTTTTTTGTCTCTTTACTAATACTCTTTTCAAATCTTTCCTCCATAGCCCTTAGTTCTTTCCTAATTCTCTCCTCTAACATTCCCATTTAATTTGCAAAATCATTTTAAAACTTTTTTTGAAAACCTTTGCTTCATTTCTTCAAGGAATTCTAGTTGAACATGTGCCCATGCTGTGTTTTTCTTTTATGTCTTTCTTGTAGATTTTTTGGAGTAACATTCTTCTTCAGGATTTGTCTTTTGCAGGTCCCTGACACCATAATAGCTCTTCATACTGAGATTCTATTTTTTGCTTGTTTGTTCATTCTTCCAGCCTTACTTTCTGACAGAGACTTTGCATTAGAAACCAGGCTTTGCACATATCTGGAGGGAAAATCTGACCTTCGCTTGTTGCTGTTTGGTGTTCTCCTGGATCCCGTTGCTGCTTTCTCTGAGTACAGACTATTAAACTATTCACGGATCTCAGGGACAGCTCAGCCTGAGAATCTATAAGTTTTCAATGTACCTGAAGTGGTCTGATCCAGAGCTAAGTCTGATTACTGCCTTCTTGGTCTGAGCTTTGCACACTCCTGAGCAAGACTGAAGTCTGAGTAACATAACTCTGGGCTTGCCTCTGGTGGTAGAGTCTTGTTGGACACTCAACCACTGTCAGTTACTGGAAGGCCCTGCAGGTTCAGAGCATCAGAACTGCAGGCTCCCTTTAGTCTAGATTAGATGTGTGAACCCCATCCACCCCTGGGGTCAGTCACACAGCTGCTAGTCCCTTCTGTTGCTTCTTATTGCTAAGTACAAAGCCTTCGACTGTGACCCTTCCTTGCCCTGTACAGTGATATTCCTAGTATGTACCAGTTGGTATACAGCAGTATAGGACAAGGAAGGATGAGAAAGAGAGCTGCCACTTGGCACCTGTTCCTATTCCCTGCAGTATCACAGCATTCTGTACTGAATCTGATTTGTTACCCTTGTACACAGATGCAGGCCCTCATTCAGTTCACATATTGGAAGCATCAATGAGGTTCCCTCCTAGCTAAACCATGCCTCTAGTATTCAAGGACTTCTCTATCCATCTCCCTATGCCACCCATGACTGGAAAAATGACCCACTGTGATTTTTTTCTTGGATTTCCCCCTCAGAACATAGTCTGGTGTATTTTGTAGGTTTTTATGAAGTAGTTGTGAAGGGGAGCTGGACTTCACTGTCTCCTTTTATTCTGCCATCTTTGCTTACTTGACACTGCATTAGTTTATCATGTTTTTCCATATTCTTAATACTCATTATTAAATTTTTTTCAATTATCAAGCACTTACTTCTTTCTCCAATCCCACCTCCAAAGAAAAAAACCCCGACAAAGTCCTTATAACAAATGTGCATAGTCAAAGCAAATCCCTCTAGTATCCATGTCCAAAAATGTGTGTTTCATTTTGAATATTCGGCTCATTAACTTTCTGTCAGGATATAGGTAGCATTCTTTATCACAAGTCCTCTGGAATTATGGTCATGTTCCTTGTTTCTTACAGCACAGCAATATTCCATTAATTCAAACTTAACTATTTTCCAATCAGTGATCAGTGACTGTTTCCAGTTCTTGCTATCCCTTTTTGCTTTTTTTTGGAGTGGGGAAGGCAGGGCAATTGGGGTTAAGTTACTTGCCCAAGGTCACACAGCTATTAAGTGTTAAGTGTCTGAAGTCACATTTGAACTCAGGTCCTCATGACTCCAGGGCTGGCACTCTATTCTCTGCACCATCTAGCCACCCCTAGTTCTTGCTATCCTAAAAAGTGTGGCTGTGAATATTTAGATATATACAAGACTTTTCTGTCTTTGATACTTGGAGTACATAAAGAACAGTTTTCCACTATTCTTAGAAATTCTTATGTTAGCTAGCTGTTTACTTTCCAAATCTCTCCCTCTTCAATTAAGAATACTGATAAAAATATCACCTGTGCCCTAAGAATAAGGAAAATCTTCAGGTTTTTTGACCAGGACTTCATACTCCTTCACAATGTTTTCTAGGTTTCTTCTGATGACATCATTTGTCCCCACATGAGCTGGCAGAAGCAGGGAGTGACTGTCAAATTGGATTGTTTTTAGGAGGCCGTCTATCTCATCCTGGACACGTCCCCCAAAGAGACTTCTCTATTCATTTATATAAATCTACAAATAGTCATCTTCCTGACTTCTTAAGATTATTTTCAGTATTACTTCCTTCCTTAAATTCCCATTTTTATAAATTGAGATTATATTTATCTTAATTCTATTTATTTGATAACCTTGTGGAAGAAATCTGACAATTTATCCACATATACTAGTTTGTAGAATTCTCTTGCACTGATTATTGCAATAGCCTTCAAATTGGTCTGTGTACTCCCAGTCCCTCCTGCTTCCAATCATTAATTGCTACTAGATTAATCTTCCTAAAGCACTTATCTAATTATCCTTCTCCCACTCAAAAATTTCAGTAGCTTCCTGTTACCTGCAAAAAAATACAAATTTTTCAACAATGGTATTTACAACCCCCCATGATACCCTGATTTTTCATTTGAATCCAGTTCTCCCATTCCCTACATGTGTGCTATATACCAGCCAAATTAGATGACTCATCCATTTCCTTGCTTCTGTGCTTCTTTACATCCCTAACTTTTCTCAAGCAGTTCTCCACAACTGGAATGGACAGCTGCATCTGTCAAAATCTGATGCTTCCTTCAGGACTCATATCAAACGCCCTTTTCCTTTATGATCTAAAAAGACTCTTTCTGTACTATGAACCCCATCAGAATTTGTGTGGTCCCTTCCTGTTCCAAATGTATGATCCTTTTTTTATATAACGTATGAATCATAGATTTTAGAGCTAGAAGAGTCCTTCAAGGTCATCTAGTATAATGTCTTCATTTTATAAAGAAGAAAACTGAAGCTCGGAAAGGTTATGTCACTAGCCCCAGGTCACACAGAGAGGTTAAGTGACTCACTAGTAAATGGCAGAGCAGGAAGATGAGCCCAGACTCTCTGGGCTCCAAATCTAGAACTCTTTCCATTACACCACACAGAAAAAAACAACCATATCTTACCTTGTTGTTTGTGTACTCCTGTTCCCTCACTAGACTACAAATTCTTTGAGAACAGGGTAAGAATAAGATACAGTGTATAATTACTTTTGTATCAACCACAGAGGCTGGCATGGGGCTTTGTACTAAGTAGGTGCTCAATAAATATTTGTGGAATTGATCGATACCATAACTTTTTATGTGTATGTCACTTTCTGTACTTGATTGTAAGCTTTTTTGAGGGTGACTGCCCTCAAAGTTTCCTTGACTTTCTTGTACTCCTTGATATGTTTGCTTTGAATGAATCTGATTTTAGGAAAATTCAATTAATCACATCTTTGTAAAATAGGTTTTCTAAGAGTCTTATCTGTTAGAGATAAGAATGTCGAAGGGTGTATTGACACTTGTGTTTGTTTTCGGGGCTACAGCTTTATCTATGTGTAACCTGTCCTGTACTCTACCTTTTTGCTTCTAAGTCTGACAGTCTTGATTCTATTAACCTGCATCTAAACAACAACAAAACAGTGTATCCTCCTTCTCTGTATTCCCGTGGGGCCCAACATATACCTTTCACACACAAAAAAAGACCCTCAGTAAATATTTAATTCTAAATATTTCTGGCTCCTGGTCAATTTTCCAAGAAAACAACAAAATCTTTTGAATTTACCTAAAAGACACGTCAAGGTAAAGCCGTACTTGGAACTGGTTCAGGGTCTTGGCTGGCAGAATAAAAAGAAATGGCCACTTACCTTTGCTTCTGGTGTATTGGCTGCTGCCTCATTGCCATGTACTGTGTGTCTTCTTGTAATCGATTCAGTGGCGAGTCTGGCTTTAAACGAATCCCATAATAATGATATTTGGAATTTCCCCTAGGAAGAAAACATTTACTATCCAGATATCTTTACTGTTTAAATGAATTTCTGTCTGTTCATTAATAGATAACTGACAAATAATAGTAATGATAATAATTTTTACATAGAGCTTTAAGGTTTGCAAAGCACTTTACATATTAAAACCATAAAAAAAAAATTAGAAAGGGAGTGATATGCAGAGGCCATGTCCTCCATCCCTCTTGCCTCCAGTTGGGTTAAAACAAGCCATCCTGGATAAACTGTGTCTGCTATTTCTCCTATTCTTAAAATTATCTAAGGAATTCTAGACCCATTCTCGGTAATCCATTGATTACTTAATTCCCTAGTTAATTCAGGAAAAAGATAATGTCAAAGACATTTTAAACTATTTGACAAGTCAAGTTAAGTCAAAATTATCAACATAAGAGATAAAGTGTATAAGAGGTAAAAAAAATCAAAATGGAGTTAAATGTTTGAATATAGTAAGATACATACATGAATATATCAGTGTCATAGGAGTCCTGTCCCCCAGTTCTCTTCCCAAATGGGACCCACTCTGAAAGCCAAGAGGAATGGAAAACAGGCCAAGCCTGGTCTCCTTGCTGCCAAAAATCTCCTTTGCATCATGGTGAACCAAGTATGTGTCTAAGAATACTGGAAAAAAGGAAGAAAAAAAGGGAACCAAAGCAAAACCCTAAGGTGTCACCAGGGAACATGGAGGCAGGACACCCTTGAAAGACTCTGTGGTAGCACTACAGAAGAAAGTTGGAGAAGATGAGCATGATGGAGAGGGGCGATATGGTCGTAGTATCTTCTGGAGATTTCAATTTGATCACTTTTGCTACCACTTGATTTTTTTTCCTTTTTACAATACTTTCCTTTTCTAGTTCCTTCCCTTCCTGTATCTTCCATGTTTTAGAGACATTAACTGCTGCAAGTTTAAGATGATAGCTATGCAAAGAAAGGCTTGCTTTTCTTCTTCAAGGATCTGTGATAACATCAGCGTGGCAATCCTCTCTCTGCTGATACAGACAATAGTCCCTTCATACCTCACAAAGTTGTTAAGAGTCACTGTGGCTGAAAATATTCCTTCCGCAGTGATTAACTGCTAGGATGATTCATCCAGAATACTTACCAGACAACAGAATGCCTAGGCTGCTGCTGGACCTATACCTGAAAACCCTGAGCTATCTTCATGCCACTCTGAGGCATCAGAGGAGGTCTTCAGTGGAGGCCTTTGTGGCTGTGATAAGTAAAAACATCCCCTGACCTCTTGTGACAGTGATTCAAAGAAAATGTTTAAAATCTAATACTTTGCGAATAAACACTGACATCCATTTTGGTTGTAGTTCAGACAATAAGCAGATACAGGATACCAGTGATGTTGAACTTGACCTGCCCATGAGATCCCAGGTAGGAGTAAAAAACCAAACCAAACAATACTACCACAATAATTAGCCTTGGCAGCAATATTTATTTTATTTTAAAGAAATGCTTAACTTTTTCAGGTAAGAAGAACCTGTGGATGGGGATATAAGCATTTAATAGAAAATTCCAGGTTGAATATAACATTTATGGCAAGGAGGACTAAGGCACTGCAACAGTGAACCAGGCTGTCCCAAGAAGAATCAAGAAGCATTAAAACCTAATGTGGAGGAGAAGCAAAGGATGATCTCAACATCACAAAGGATGAGGTTGTAAGAGTTGGGGTGTAAAGCCCCTTTTTGAAATCACCTCCTGCAGAGTCCAAAGGGGTCCATAGCTGTTAAGTGATACCACAAATCCTACAAGAGGGCCAATACCATCACAACTCTCATTGTTAGCTTATGTGATCTCCAGTGTGCTAATAAGCTTGAATCAAGGGAGGTGTCAGTTCTAATTCAGAAAGAATATCTATGCAGGGGATAGAAGCCCCATAGCTCCTAAGATACACGTGTGCATAAGGGATAAAAGGAGTTGAATGAAGTCAGGTATACAGTCAGTCAAACTCCTTTGTACTCACCTTGTTCCCAGCCTTCGGGTTCTTAGCCCCACAAACACAGACCGAATTAGTTTTCCAAAGGAAGCAGCATTCACAGGATCTAGTTTGTGTTCCTGGCAGTGCCGAAGATAATGGTTGTAAAGAGAACTTCTTGGGAGGCTCACACCTTCAGCAGTTTCATAATTATCAAGGAGCCACTGGAGCTAAAGAAGAATGTGTTTTATAGATACTATTAAAAATACTGGAAATAACATTTAAGCAGGCCTACTTAAAATTGTTTTGTTTTTTCTTAATTGATAATAAACTTAATCAGGAGATTCATCTGTAGTATGATCTGCATTCAAAACACTAACAAAGATAATTAATAGTTTACCTAAATTTTTCTTGTCTTTTAATATATAAAATCTAAATTTGAATGAGAGCTAACCATCAGAGTCTGTTCTCCATTCAATTACTTAAAAGGAAATTAAAGCCATATTATTTGAAAACCACTACTTCTAATCTTAGTGCAATAAGAAAAGTTCTGGTGTTAAAAGAACATAAAACATAGCTATGTGGAAACAAGAAAGATTAACAAGAACCTAATTATTTTGCTTCCTCTATTAAACTCTTATTGCCTTTCCCAGCCAGCTCAATGCTAGTGCCTTCCCTCAGAGATTATTTCCAATTTATCCTGTACTCATCTTGCTTTTACAAAGTTGTCTGCATTATCTCCCTTATTAGATTAGTGCACCTTTAAGGCAGGGACCCCATGTATACCCAAGGCTAGCACAGAGCCTGGTACACAGCAGGTACTTAATGAAAATGTTTGTAAATGGGGCATGCCCATAGCTCTCCAACCTTCTAAAGCCTCTGCTTGATCCTACCACCATTGGTCTCTCCTCTCTTTCACAGCCAAACACCTAGAAAAAGCTGTCTCCACACCCTCGCCTCCCACTGGGCAAGGCGGCACAGTACACAGAATGTTGGGCTTGGAGTCAACAAGATCTGTGTCCAAATCCAGCCCCAGACACTTACTAGCTGTGTGACCCTGGGCAAGTCGCTTAATCTGTGTCTGCTACAGTTTCCTCAACTGTAAAATGGGAATCATAACAGCACCTATTTTCTAGGTTACTGTTAGGATCAAAAGATGTAATATTTTTAAAGTGTTCGATACATTGCCTGGCACATAATAGGTACTTAATAAGTGTACATTCCCTCCCCATCACTTTTCAACCAATAACAGTCTAGCTTCTGATACTACCACTTGACTCAAACTGCTCTCTCCAAGATAACTAATGACCTTTTGATTGCTAAATCTAATGGTCTTTTCTTGGTTCTCACTGTTCTTGACCTCTACTGATCAACCCTTCCTTATGGACACTCTATGCTCTCTTGTTTTTTTATAACTTAGCTGCATCATGATTTTCTTCCTACCTGTGAGATTATTCTTTCTTAGTCTCTTTTGCAGGTTCATAATTCATATTCTACCCCATGTGTATGACTTACATTGTATGCCAGAGTCTCTGTCCTGGTCCCTCTCCTCTTTTCTCTCCTGGTAATCTTATCTCTTATGGATTTCTCTATTATCTTTATGATTTCTAAATCTAGATACACAGCCCTCATCATCTGGATGTCCCACAGCCATCTCAAACTCAACATGCCCCAAGCATAACTCATTATCTTTTCCCCTAAACACAATCTTCATCCTAACTACCCTTCTCTGTTCAGGGTACCACCACTTCGGTTACCTCAGTTTGTAACCTAGGAGTTATCCTTGACTTTTCACTCTCTCCCCTTAACTCTCATTCAATCAGTTGCCAAACTGTATTAAGTCTATCTCCATCTCACTCACACTAACATCCTTTTGTCAACAGCAACGCCATAACCACACCAGTCAAGACCCTCATCGCTTACCACTTGGACTATTGCATCTCTTTTCTAATAGGCCTCCTTTGCAATAATCTTCCACACAGATTCCTGAATTGCAGGTCTGACCGTTGGGGACATGCTCTCTTCAAGCCTGGCTCAAGAAGCTTCAGTGGCTCCCTCTGACCTTGGGATAAAACATAAGCTTCTCCACTTGGAATTTAAAGTCCTTTACAATCTGGCTTCAACCTATCTTTCTATGTTGATTGTGTCACTTCCCCTTATGTTTTCTACACTCCAGCCAAACTGGCCATTCTATCTCCTACCTCTGGGCCTTTGTACAAGCTATTCCCCAAACCTGCAATATCCTCCCTCCTCACCTTTCAAGATCCAGCTCAAATGGCCTTTCTGGATCCCTCCACTTGTTAGTCCCTACCACCCCTCACTGTTTATTTTGTATATATTCTAAATGTACTCTTCTTTGGACCATCTTTTGGTCTTTGTATCCCTAGCATTTAACACAAGGCATGGCAAATGGTATTTAATCACTTCTTGTTGACTGATTATACTGCTTTACAGTTTTCAAAACCCCTTCACATTCATTATCTCACTGAGGCTCTCACCTCATTGGTAGATTAGGTAGGCAGACATTATTATCTCCATTTTACAGGTAAGAAAACTGAAATTTAAAGGTTAAGTGACTTGTCCAAGGACCCGTGATTAATGAATGGTAGAATTACTGTTAGAACCTAGGCCTTTTGATTCTAAGTATCATACTGTTTCCACAACAATGGTTATCTATTGCATTTTTTTTTTTAAGCAATGGCATAACTAGGACAAAAAGTTATTTTTTTGTAGATTCTTCTTTCTGGTAGTAGTGTGCAAGATGGACTTGAAGAAAAGAAGTCACTGGAACATAAGGTACAGGGCAATTTTCAGCCAAGTTTCTCCAAGTGGGGCTGGACATAGAATACATCATAACATGGCACTCCAACCAGACAACTCCCAGAATAGTTTTCCACAAGAGAACTCTCACTGAATCATCACAATTAATAGTTGTTCAGTGTTTCTACTCAGGCCTATCTTGACAGGTTTTTCAAAACCTGTGTGTAAGCATTATGAAATGTCCACCAATGTAGTATCTTACTGATTTCAATCTTTTCCCTCATTTGTATCAGCATTTGAATTCTATGTAACCTGAAAAGAAAGTGTATTTCTTTAGGTATCAAGTCCTTTAGTTAAAATTAAGTTATTGATTAAATTTTCCATAAGAATAAGAGAATACCTACCACCACACCAGCTCCACTAACACAAAACCAATCATAGGGAGATTTAAAATTGATTCCTACCTTTGCTAAATTTAATAACTCTAATTATAATGCATAAAGCTTAAATTTAAGGTTTTCAAAGCATTGTACAGACTGTTTCACTTGAACCTCTCAAGAACCCTGTCTTAGCTCCAGTTAACAGATAAGGAAATTGACGCTCAAAGGTTAAATGACTTGCCCTTGTCACAGAGCTAATAAATGTCAGAGAAAAGATTTGAACTTGAGTCTTCCTGATTCCAAGTCTAGCACACTCTCAGGGTTTGATGGCATCCACAAAATAGGCTAGTCAGATTCCTTTGATGCTAGGCCTCTGAGCCACTTCCAAAGGGAAGAGGAAATAAGGATGAGGATGTGTAGATGGGACTAGACCTGTGATTTCATTGACATAGAGAACTCCCAGGTGAGGAAACTCCTACCAGTGCAGATTAGCAACTTCTCTCCAATGTACAGTTTAGAGAGCTGTCTAGAGCATAGCCAAGGTCAGATGTTTTGCTTAAGGCCATATGACAAGCATGAGTCAGAGGTAGGACATGAGCTGAGAATGACAGGGTTTTGAGGCCAGATTTCCTGCTAATATACCATGGCTCTTGAGGGTAAGAAAGAGTACAAAGGGTAATGTTCACCTAACAGGCTGAGTGTCTGGTAACTCTTTGAGGTTCCGTTCCTACCCCTAAGTTCCCAGCAGACAACCCTGATGGTAGCTCCCATTACTGTCTAAGCAGGTGATCAGTCTTATCTTGTCAAAATGAGAAGAGAAGAAAGCCTTATAAACCAAGAAGGGAGTAAGAATTTATTGTCTGTCCTTGTTCTCACCTCATCCTGTCCATCTTTACCTAGTACAAAGAAGACTAATAAATCTAATTTTTAAACTTTTAAAATCATTTTCCCCCTTAATTTTAAAAACATTTTAAGGTATTCTCCACTAAAATCTTACCCCAACATAATTTCCTACCATGGAAGTAACCTTGGATTCTCAGTAGCTATGCCATCAGAGCACAGACTCTGGTAGATCTGAACAAAACTAGAAATGCCTAGAGTAAGGGTCCCAGTCATGGATTCTGTCATCTAAAGACCAGATAGGATATATGTGTAGAGGCTAATTACCAAGAGGCTGGCCACCAGGCAATACATTCTGTCTACAGCAATTAGTGATTATCCCCCTGTGATTTGGAAGGGTTGTGATCTGGTGCTTCAGTGGCTATGATGAAATCATAGATCTTTTGGAGTATTTTAATAAAGATTAGGCCCAATTATTTGTATGCACATAAACTTTAAAATGATGACAGAATTTCTGCTTTATTAATTGGTGAATATTCAAGAAGATAATATCTGAAATTGCAGAAACCTGCATGTTCTAAACATACTTGTCTCTGTTAAGTCTTATCAGTCTTTGATTGCAAGACCCTAGAAAGCAGGCACAATATTGGCCTAAATCACTCTGAAGAGAACCTCAAACAGTATATATGTATAAGTAGATGCTTGATCAATTCTTTGTAATGATGACAATAATCAGACATAGAAACACAGACACTATTGTGAAGAATAGAAAGCATAAGATCATAGAAAGTAGAGAAAGGCTTTCAAAAAAAAAAGAAAATTAAACAAACAGTGCCAGGGTATAAAAACAAGTTGTGTGAGGCAGCTAGGTGGCACAGTGAATAGAGCACCGGCCCTGGAGTCAGGAAGACCTGAGTTCAAATCTGAACTCAGACACTTAACACAAAAACTAGCTGTGTGACCTTGGGCAAGTCACTTAATCCCAATTGCCCTACCTTCCCCCTCCAAAAAGCAAAAAACAAAACTCCACAAAACACAACTTGTGGAACCTATCATCAAAAGCCATGTGAATTACCATTTAAGTAACTGATTTAAAAACAAGAATTCAGTATCTCTGAGGAAAGGTAAAAAGAACTAGCATTATTTAACCGGTAAAAGGGAAAGCTAAGAGAAGGTGTTATTTAATCACACATCTCATGAAAGGCCTATCAATAACTGACTCATGGGGGTAGGAGTTAGTTTGCCTCATAATTCTAGAGTGAGAAAAGTGTCAGTTTAGCCACAGAACTCCCATTCTAGCTGGGTAGTTACTGACTACTGAGACTTTATCAGAAGGGAAACATTACTCTAACTATTACTACCACCACCTCTCCTACCCCCACCACCCCACCACCACTATTACTACTGCTACTAGCTTAATTATGACATGTATCAAGTAGGTTTTTGTGGACCAACCTGGGAAACTGTCCACAATTTATAATCTTATTTCTAGGGGGAAAATATGTTACACATTCAAAACCACCACAGAATTATATCAAAATGAATTTCTGAATACTTCCTAAAATTATAAATTGGGGACTATCTACAGAAAGAACCACAAAGATCTGTATAATCATGAGAAAAAAGTGTCCCACATAAAGGAATTTTATTTAATCAGATAACTGAATATTATTACCTCATTAAGTAATGAAATTGTTTGTAGTAGCCATTTTACATTTAGAGAAAATACCTCTAAAATGCATTATATATTTCTCAGACTTCTTAAACAGAATATATTGAACATACTTTAATCTTGTCTTGATGATTCATGATCATCATGAGAAACATTATTCCGCTGGTCTATAATACAAATTTTAAAGTCATATTGTTTAATTCTATGCTAAATGACCACAGACTGTCCAGTGCTTTTTGAGTTCTTGGGTTTATTTTTTTTTCATAGTTTTTCCTGTCTCTTGATGAAGGACAACTTTTGCCCTTGTGGGGATGGCTAAGGTATAAATGGTGTGACGGTGTTTTTGCCGTCCCTCCTAGTCTTAGAAATTCAGGATATGAAATCATTATCATTTGCATAATTCTCAGGTAAGAAGTGAGCTATTGACATTAGAAATAATATTCATCAGGCAAGGGTACCTACTAGGCCACTAGACTTGACAACTGGTCATCCTGATTTTTACTAGTTATAAAGTCATTTAACTTCTCTGTACTCTTGGCTTCCTTCCCTTTAAAATGGGGATAATATTTGTTTCCTACTCTCACATGGGATGTTGTGAGGAAAGCACTTTTCAAACAATTAAAAAAACATGCTATAAATGAGTTATTCTTATTAGTGCCCCTCACTCTTTGATCAACTTCAACATCTTGATAAGAGACTAAACAATAGTCTAATAAGCACGGTGCTAGATTTGGCAGCAGTCAAACTAGGTTCCAGTTGCATCTCAGCTTTCTCATTACTCTGTGTCTAATTTGGACTAAGTCCCTTCTCTTTGAGTCTCAGAATCTTCTTCTGAAAATGGGAAGACTGAACTCAGTGGCGTTTTGAGTACCTTCCAGCTCTAAATTCTATGATCCCTGCAACGATTCTCAAATTGTATGCATAAGTTGGGATTCCTTTGCTTCTCTGTTATTTACTCTGGTTTACCTGACCAGCTTTAAAAAGATCAGTGCTAATTCAGGAAGTTCTTCCTTGTTAGTCTTAACTTAGAATAGGTCCTCATCTAAGTTCAAAACTACATAAAGTTCAAAATTACTTGTTTTTACAATTCATGCAATCTATACATATTACTGAGAAAACAGAGATCATTCAACATGAGCTTCCTCTTCTCTTCTCCCTCTTCTTTAAATCTCAAATCCCTGAATATCACCCCCATTCTTACTTCTATTAACTCCAGTTTCTGGTTTTAATATGACCCTTCTCATCAAGGATAACACCTTTTCTTGTATGCCCTTGATCCTCCTATTTCTTTTTGGGAGACAGACCCCACAGTCATCCTATTGGATTTTCAACCACTCCTTATCTAACTCATTTCCTGCTGGCTACAAACATGCCCTGGCCTCATCTGTCCTGCTTCCTTGACTTTACTATCCCCTCAGAATAGTGTTCTATATCTCTCCTCCCTTCCAAACTCAAAGAAAAAATTGTCTGTGCTTGTTGCCTCAATTCTTCTCTCCTTACTTCTCAAATCCTTACAAATCCAAACTCAGCACTCAACTGAAGCTGCTGTCTCCAAAGTTGCCAATGATCTTTACCTGCCAAATCTAATGTCTTTTTCCTCTACAAGACTTTGACGTTGCTGACCACTGTTCTCCTCCTAGACAGTCACTCCTCTCTTGATTCCTCTTCCTCCTAGTCTGACCACTCATTTCTCCATCTCTTGTGCTAGGTGATCATCCATATCTCACCCCCTAACTAGAGGTATATCCCAAGGCTTTGTCTCCTGAACTCTTCTCTCTCTATACTCACTCTCTTGCCAACATCATCAGTTCCCATAGGTTAATTATCTCTACACAAATGACTCCTAGACACATCCAGCAACTCTCTATCTCCTTAGTTCCAGTTCCAACATCATCCAGCAACCTAATAGATATTTCCAACTTGTTGAAAATCCACAAGCATTTCAAATACACATTTAAAACAGAACTCATTATCTTTCCCCGAAAATCCACCCTTCTTCCCAATTTCTCTATGTCAAGGGAAACACTAGTTTTTCAGTCACCCAAGGCTACAACCTTGGCATCATTCTCAACTTCTTATTCTCCCTCATCAAGTCTAAACAGTAATCAAATTTTATTGATTTTTGCCCCTCTTCTATCTCTCACATTCATACCCTTCTCTCAGAAATTCACCTGGACACCACCCTACTTTAGGCCCTCATAACTTCTCACTTAGACAACTGCAATAGTTTTCTAAATCACTCTCCCTGTGTCAAGTCTCTTCTCTAAACTATCTTCCACTCAGCCACCAGATTTCTTTTTCTAAGCACAGTTCTCCCCTACTCAATAAATTCCAGTGACTCCCTATTATCTCCAAAACAAACTAAAAACTCCTCTGTTTGGCACTTAAAGCCCTTCACAACTGGGCTCCAACCTCCCTTTCCAGGTTTATTCCAGCATTATTCCCCTTCACATATTCCAGTCTGACCAAACTTGTCTTTACTGCTCTTCTTCACATAGGACAGTCTCTTTCCCTTCTCTCTCACACTCTTCCCCTTTAACATAGGCTGTCCTCCATGCCTAGAATGTACTCCCTCTGCAGGAGTGACACTGTCCCTTGGAATCCATTTCCTTAAAAACTCAATTAAAATGCCACCTCCTACATGAAGTATTTCTTGACCTTCTCACCAGGCTACTAACATTTCGCTATAAGATTATCTTGTATTTATTCTGAATATATTTTATATATCCTTAAATATTGTTTCCCCCACCCCTAGAATATAAGCTCCTTGAGATGAGGAATTATTTTGTGTTTGTCTTCATATCTCCAGGGCCTGGCATACAGCAAGTGCTCAATAAATTCTTATTGATAATTGAGCTGGCACTAATAAACACAAGCAACCCATTTTCTAAAACCAAGCTTAAACACTACAGAAGAAGATACTTTTTTTTTTTTTTTTTTTTGCTTTTTGGAGGGGGAAGGGCAGGGCAATTGGGGTTAAGTGATTTGCCCCAGGTCACACAGGTAGTAAGTGTTAAGTGCTTGAGGCCAGATTTGAATTCCGATCCTCCCGACTCCAAGGCCAGTGCTCTATTCACTGTACTACCTAGCCACCCCAGAACACACTTCTGTAAAAGATAAGTCTGGGTTAGTTATGTGTGTATCTGTGTGTTTGTTACTTGTGTGTTCATATTCTTCATATTAGTCCTATCTTTCCCATTATGTTGATCCTATAAAAAATGTCATACATTTCTTGGTTTTCTTCCTACATACATACAAACACATGTTTGTAGTTCCAGATTCTATTAATGTTGCTGACTGACAGGAATCCATAGTTGGCAAACATTTAAGTGATTCCTCTATGCCAGGCACTAGGTATGGTGCCAAATGCCAGGAAGGCAAATACAAAGGTGAACGAAATCCCACCCTTAAGGAGCTGATATTTTAATGGAGAAAACAACACATACACATATAAGTATACACAGAATATCTACCAAATGAGTACCAGGTGATTTGGAGAAGTGGGGCACTGGCAGGCGAGGGAAGGCTGGAGATCAGGAAGGCTTCATGGACAACATGATAGCTCAGATAAGTTTTAGAGAGAGGCTACAGAGCTGCCACCTTTTATTATTATGTTATCTGAATAAAACTTTTGAGAGGGTAGGTGTATGTCTATCTGTTTTTCACCAGGCTATCATGGTGACTGGCTCTTTCTGCTACCTCTACTTTTGAAGGTTTTTTCTTAAACAGTGACTTGCACAGAGTAGACACTTCAGAAATGTTTGTGGAACTGGACTGAATAAGCCCAATCCACTTCACCTGCATTCTCTGTGCCTGAAGAGTGTGGGGGAAGGGAGCTGGGGGACTGGCTATGGCCTTTGATTTCCCATATTTACAAAAGATCTTTATTCACAACACTAAGCCAAGATGCTAACACTGGCAAGTTAGCACTAGCGGCTAAAGAACTGTGGGCTCTGGAAATTCAGGCTAAGTAGTTAAGCAACTAAAAATCTGGCTATGAAGCTCTAGACTAGGGGCTAATAACTATCTGCATTTTATGACACACTCTTCCCCTATAGACATTTTTTTTGCTTTAAGCAAAATCAAAGTTTACTTGGTAGTGATATTTTCAAGCCCCTCTACTTCTGTGATTTCTTTTTACTTCTAAGTCATGAAAATAAACACACACAAAACTCCCAAGCGCTATTCAGTATACTTCATGGGTGAAGAAAAACCTACAACAGAGTATTGGCAAGAAAACAGACAGAGCAAATTTAACAAAGAAAAGGCTAAACACAAGGAGGTAAACTTGAAGAGAAATAATCAAAGGAAGCTTTGCTTCAAAAGAAAAGGGTTAGACAATCCTAAGCATTATTTGTATTCAGAGAGACAAGAGAGTAATGTATTTTGTCATAGACACTTTAATTTTTAGTGGACACACCTGGCCTGTCTATGTTTTTAGGATGCTACTACATAACTCTCCTAGTTCTTCCCAAAACAATCATGTTGTGTAAGCACCATACTTGGATAATTACCAAAATGATATAATAAGGTGCTACTGGAAGAATTCTAGGAAGAGCCAACTACAGCACATCTATTCCTTGTTTCACAATATAATTTGATTTTTTTATCTGTATTTTCAGATTAGGGCTTCAAGGACCTTGGAATAGAAGAAAGACTTTTTTTTTCCCCCTCCAAGGGTGATTTATAATGGCCACACTTAGCTATAGGTATTACATAAGTAAGGTGATAGGGTCAGATCAAGTATAGCTTAGAAGGTGGGGAATGAGTCAGGGACAGGAGCTTTTTGACCCAGAACTACCTTTGATCTACAACAGCACAGCTGGATTTGGGGCTGGAACTTGTGAAGGCCAGGCAGGCAATGACATTCCTTGGGGCTCCCAACTCTCAAGGGTCCAACACTTCCATGATGACTGGTTGCAGAGGTACATAAACACTTACCCTCCTGAATACAGTTATGTTCTAAGACCTCGTATCCAGATTTATATTCAGGCTTCTGACCCCACATACAGACTTCCTAACTTGTCAGGTATCATTTAATTTAAAATCTAATAGGATCCTTTCTCATCTCTAGAAATGACATCAAACAATGTGTTGTATTCTGCCCAGCGCGATGGATTCAAGCTGAAGACCAGATCTAAATGAACGGCGCAAACTGAGGGTGATTATTTTTGTTTTAAAGGACAGAAAATGATTGATTATTCCTCAGTAAGGAGTCATTTTCCCACAGAGCAACAAATCAGAACCCATTCTAACCTCAATGGTCTGTCATTTTGCTAAAATGAACTTTCCAGCCATATACACATGGTCTAGTTCAGAAAACTTGTTAGAACCTGAGGCAAATGTCATGGGGAATGAAGTCTTCTCCAACCTAACTTTAAAGAAGAAGCCTACTAGTAAGTTATCTATTTGAGTAATAGCTAGTCCACATGTTTTTGATAAGCAAGAAACAATAAAATTCCACTTGGCAGTGTTTTCTGATAGTACTTCTGAAAACAACACCAGAATGTCAAAAATGAGAGACACTAACCAAACTTTTCAACATACTTATCAAGAAATGTGCAATATTCCCCTACGAGGCTTGAAAAATAATAGTAGAGTGAAAAATATTTTCATGGTTTTAATAAAAACTCATTAGGATAAAATTTTGCCAAACAAATTTCTTTTAAAAAGTCGTCTCAGAAAAATGAGCCTATAGCAGCTAAGGGGGAACTGCTCATCCAGTGTCATTAATTGGTTTTTAAAGTGTCTATGAATGCTATTTTCAAAGTAGGGACAGATTGTAAAGTTAGACATTAACTTACATGGCTGTTGAGTAAACTGCTTTTGTGTGATGTAATCCCTTCATTTTTTTGTAGGTTTTCAATCGCCATTTCAAGCTAAAGAAAATGTGTGCAGGAAAACAAAATAAAATGGAAAAAAAAAGGAAATCAGAGAGTTAGCATCAGCCAAGATTTGTTTTTATTAATATCCAAATTATGATTAATGCTTCCTATCAAAAAAGACTTGTGACATAAGGCAGGTAAATGAGGCACAGTATTTATGAAATGAAGCTGTAGCAAAGAAATGTTATTTCATGACATGCAAAGGAACCAAAAAGCCTTTTGAACATAAAGCAGCCCCGTGAGGTCTGGTGCTTTAGCCTTGCTGGGTTTGACTGTCATGAGCTGTGCACGGTGTGCACAAGCACTCACTCTCGTCAGCACAACTTCCCCCCATAGTGAAGAAAGCCTGATTGTCACCTATGCCCAATGGCTTAGCTCTCTGTCCACAAGCACTGTCCACTCACACCATTCAAGCATAATTCTAGGGACCATGAAGAGATACACAGGAAATCAACTGACTCCCAACCTTCCAGAATTTTGTGAGCTCACAGGGTGACTCTACGCCAGGTAAGATGCCTATAACATGACACCAGCTGAATGCAAACAATACTGAACAGAACAGAAATGTGGGAGGCCATAGGGTAAAGGAAACACCCTGATGGAGCTTGTCAGCTTTGAGCTGGGTCCTAGTGAAGGTAACATACCCAGACTGAGGAAATAAAGGAGTGTTATGACAAGCTAGTGGACCAGGAAAAGCTAAGGGAAAGTCAGCACTGTAGACAGTATTGGAACATTTTCTTTACCCTAACTGAAGTGCTAATATTAAAGAGGAAACCCCCATGAGACTTGTAAATCCATCTCCAACAGTATTCACATACAGTCTGCAAAATAATTTGGGGGTACAAAGTCAGTAGTGCAGAGTACTCTACTATTTTAAAGGAGATACAAAGTTTAGATAAAATGTGGTCCCTTAACTTCATGTAGCGTATAGTAGGAAATATGTAGCATTATGGATAGAGCACCAGTTGTAGAGTCAGGAAAACCTAAATTCAAATCCTGCCTCAGACATGTGTGACCTTGGACAAAGTTACTCTTGCCTCTGCCTCATTTTCCTCATCTGTAAAATGAGTATAATAATAGCACCTCACTCGCAGGGTTGTTGTGAGGATAAAATCGGATAATTCTCATAAAGCACTTTGCAAATCTTAAGGTACTATCTAAATATAAGCTATCATTACTCTCATATGATGAAAAGTACAAAAGGAAATGTTGCCAACTAAGGGATGGGGAATCAGCAAAGGCTTGGTACAGGAGGTGGCATTTAAGTAGAGTTTTAAAGGATGGGTAGGAATTCAATGGACCAAGTGGGGAGGAAGAACATTCCAAGAACAAGGAAAAACATTTCCCTTTGAAATTACCTTCCCTCTACTCTGTATAGTTCCTGTATATAGAATTACTTACATGTGGCCTCCCCCATTAGAATGTTACTGAGGTTTTCTTTTTCTTTGTATCCCCAATTTTAGTACAGTGCCTGGCATCCAACAAGCACTTAATAAATGCTTTCTGATTGATTAACTGAAAAGTTTATACTCTGACACAACATAAGCACTCTGAGAGCAAAGGTTACTTCACTTTTGTCTGAATCTCCAGTTCCTATGACAACGTCCTTGGCACATAGCATGTACTCAGTAAAAAACTTACAGTGCAGTGGATAGAATGTTAAGCCTGGAGTCTGGAAGGTCTGAGTTCAAATCCAGTCTCAGATACTTACTTCCTGTATAACCCTTCAGGGGCAAGTCATTTAACCTGTTTGCCTGAGTTTTCTCAATTGTAAAATGGTGAAATAATAGCACCGACCTGCCAGGTTGTTTTGAGGATCAAATGACATCATATTTGTGAAGTGCTTAGTAGTGCCTGGCATATAGTAGTAGGAGCTTAATAAATGCCCCCTTGATACCTTATTTGGTAGGCAATGAGGGGTCTCCTTCAGGTGAGATGAAGCCTGACTGGGCAACATATCATCAAATTCTGATTTGGATGTCCAAGAGGAAGACAAGGTAGGAATATCTTTCCCTAATCAGTCTGCCACTCTGATTCCTGGAAATTAGAAATGGATACTGACTCCATACTCTTAAGTTTAGGCAAAGAGAAAGTAGAGAAAAAATGTGGCTAAAGGCAGTCCTGTAAAGATAAATAAAAATAAACAAAACCCCTCAAAGGCTTTGGTAGTTCTGGTCTATAAACTCTAGACGATGAAATTGGTATTAATTTTGTTCCTAAAACCCTGTGTTAAACATCGGTAACCCCAAACTCCTCTTAAGCATAATCATTCCAAAATTAGCCAGCACAGGAGAGGGGAACCTGTGGCTTTGAGGCTACATGTGTCCCTCTAGCTCTTCAAGTGCAGCTCTTTGACTGAATCCAAACTTCACATAACAAATAAGGAAGTTTGGATTCAGTCAAAGGGCCGCACTTGAGGACTTAGAGGGACACATGTAGCCCTGAGGCTGCAGGTTCCCCACACCTGGGCCAGAATATGCCCTTGTAGCTTTGGGCAGCCCAACGTAAGACTTGGGGAACAAGCTTCCTCAGTTCAGAAAGCCTAGACTTTCAACTGAATAGTTCAACCAAATGCTGTGCTGACCTTCGGATAGGGCAGATTTTGAGTAGGGACCTCCTCTGGTACACATTATATTGACACCCTGGACAGAATGCTAGAAGCAATATCAAGAGAGCATGCCATATAAAGCAGGAAGCCAAGATAATTCATGAAATGGTTAAGAACAAGGATTTAAATAATATACAACCCTGGAACTTAGTCAATTTAAATAATAGCTGACATTTATATAGTACTTTAAGGTTTAAAAAATATTTTACATATGTATATTATATATCTCACTTAATCCTCAAAACAGACCATTGGGTACATACTAATGTTATTATAGCCAAACATTTATTTAGTGTCTTCTACTGTATGCAGAATACTATACTAGGTACAGCAGGAGATAACAAGTTTTTGACCCTGTCCCACCAAATTTAGACTGGTAGAGGGAGGAAAAAAAAAAATGCATATAAATTACTGCAATGGCTCATAAATACATTTTTACCCACATTAGGTGGTAAAATAAAGTGAGAGGTCTAAAAAGGAAGGGTATTCTCAATGAAGTAGGAGTGTATAATCAAATAGGGCTTTGTGAAGGAGACAGCATTTGAACTGGATTTACAGTTTAATATGGGGATGTGATATTTTAAAGTGAGTTGGGAAATGGAAGGAAAGTAAAGTGTAATGATTCCCTCTAGAGTCCTGGCTTTATGCCTTGAATGGCCTTAGGTTAGAAAGCAACCAGATACTGGATTTAACCAAACAGATGGAAGAAGGGAAGAAAATATCCTCTTTCTATAATATTCCAGGCCAGGAGGCTAAGAAGTTTAAGGACAAGATCAGATGTTAAGGCTCCCACTTCCTCTGGCTCTTGCTCAAAAATCTCAGTAAACAGGTAAACAAGCAACATTGAGACCAAAATGAATAAAACTTGTGTTGTAGCCAATGGAATTTCAAAGTCCCCATATAGAAATTAAGTATTGTTCAAGGCATAGGACCACAAAGAGAAGGGCTGCTCCAGTAGACTAAATGGCAGTAGAGTATAAAATTAGGACATAACCAAAGGCAAATCTAAAATGAATCTAAAATCTAAAATCTCTTATTTAAGAAGTATGCCTACAATTCTATAATTCAGTGGAGGGAACCAACACCCTACTACTTACAGTCATTGCACACATTATCTCAGACCTAACAGTTTGATTAGGAGTAACTAGGGGGCCTGAAGGGGGGTCCATCTTTGTCTCCTGGTTGGGATTCTGACCATTAGCACTTCACAATAGCTGTTATTCATACAAATATTCATACAAAGCATCTTATATCAACATTATAATGAAGAGCAATTGAAAACTTTTCTACTGGTGGCTAGGTGGCCCCTGGAGTCAAGAGGATATGAATTCAAATTCTACTTCAGACACTTGACATACTTACTAGCTATATGACCTTGGGCAAGTCACTTAACCCCAATTCCCTTGCCTTCCTCTCTCCCCCCAAAAAAACCCTTTTCTGAAGAACTAAAGAACTTGAGTTTATGGTCTTAAATGATACTTATAATGGACTACAATGCAATTATACACAAAACACTTAGAAATGAACAGATTATTTTTGCATTTTATGCCACTTTTGATTCTGGTCAACTGGTTGTTGCAAATAGTCACACGGCAAAGGTCTTACTCTAACAAACAACCTTCTTATTAGTAGCTTTGAATTTGACTACCTGACCCATATAGATTCATAGAGTTCTAATGTGAGAAAGGATTTCTACTGTGGATGTACACAGTTCTTGGTAAAATCTTTTGATATACAATTACTACAACTGAAAAATAACCTTTATTTTTGGCTTAATAGAACCATTAATACCTTTCATTAATAATTTTTAAAATATTTTACACACAAAATAATGTAATGAATTATCAAGAAATAATTCTTAAATGTTAAGAACGGGGCCCAGAAATCACATAACCACGTGGACTTGGGCAGCTCTCTCTGCATTCCTGGGCCTCATCTTCCTCATCTGTAAAACTAGGGTGGGGGAGAGTTCTCTGATATTTTGTAGGGGGCTGAAAGCTTGGTTAGAAGAAGAAATTGCAAATTAGGGGTAGGGGAAGAGTATTCTAAAAGGCAGAATAATAATTTCGATAAAAGAAAGAATCTGGATATTATTATCAGCAAAAGGCAATATTATAAACAAGAAACTTGTAAATAAAAACTATTGTATGCAGAAAAAGTTTGGGAAATATGTAAAATTCACTTAGATTTAATATATTATTAACTTAGCAAAACTTTTATACAATATTTGTCTAAACTGTAAAGGCAGTATATTCAGAATTTCTGAATTTGAAAGGGAGAAATTTTAGAAGATACAAAAGGAGAGAACTCTATTAAATGAAGCTTTATGGACCATATGAGATCATTTGATCAAGAGATCAAAAAATCATTTGAAAAGGGCAGAGCAGCAGAAACAGTACAGCTAAGCTCCCTTCCACAAAACTCCTCCAACAAACCTAGAAAATGCACCAGACCAGATCCTGATGGGGAAGTCCAGAAAAAATGTCACAGAGAGTCATTTATACAGGCCAGGTTAGCATAAGGAAATAGATGGTGAAGTCTGCTGTCACTGAATGGGAGAGGGGGAGCCCAGGAACAAACTCCAGGAGCACTCCAGAACCCAGGGAGTGGTTGTGTACCAGGGCAAGGAAAGATCCCAGACCTAAACTAGGGCACTGTGATGGAGACAGGTGCAAAGTGGCAGCTTTGCTGACCACTACCCAGTTCTGAATCACAGATCCAGGGTGGACTTAGAAGGAAACCTGCACAGAAAGTGGTGTTCTCAGGTAGGGACACCCTGGGCAGTGTACTGATAAAGGAGGAAGTTCAGAAGCAAGCACCAATAATTGTGGCTCAGACCTCAGGAACACAGCAGGATCTCAGTTCCAACATCTATCCCAGCCTGCAGAATCAGGGCAGGAATTCCAAACCAAAAGAGATCTTATAATTCTGTCACTCTGAACCAATAGAACTTTCAAGCTGAGTTCAAAAATAGGGGCTGAGTTCAAAAGCATTCTAATGTTACTCAGACCAAAACCCAGGTCAGGAACTTGCAAAAGCTCGGACTAGGTGGCAGCAATCAAATTTTGCCCTAGATCAAATGACTTTGAGAACACTGAAAGCTTGAAGGTCTCCACTCTGAGCTGTCTCTGAGAGCCTAAAATAACATAACACTCAATGATCCAAGAAAATAGCAATAGGACCAGCCTAGACCTTCCCTCCAGAAGTGTGGAAGAGCTCAGTCCTAATTTCAAGTCCAAAGTCAGTAAGTAGAGTGGAAGAGTGGTCAAAAAAAAAAATCCCCACCATAATGAGCTATTATTGTGATGAATGGAAAAAGAAGGGAAGAGGAATGCATTAGGGGATGGGGCATGGAGAAGTAAAAGGGAACATTAGAGAAAACTAACTAACATAATCAAGGTGTGCAAGTAGACATCTACACAAGGTGGGAAAAAACTGCTGACATTTCAGCCTCTCTTTCGTTTGAACTGGTCAAAGGAAAAGAATACACTCACACACATGAAAGAATAAAATCTGTAGTATTTTGCTCTAAGGATATACAAAAACATTTATAGCTCTTTTTGAGGTGGCAAAGAATAGGAATATGAGGGGATATTTCATAAATTTGGGAATGAATGAACAAGTTATGGTATAAATGTGTTGGAATACAATTGTAGTATAAGAAATGATGGAGTTAGTTTCAGAAAAACCTAGGAAGACATATGAACTGATGTGGAGTGAACAGAACCAGAAGAACAAGCATTTTCTTGCTTTTTTAAAAAACATAGCTAATATGGAAATGTTTTGCTTGACTTCACATGTATAAAGGCTGTCATATTGCTTGCCTTCTCAGTGGGTGGGAGGAAGGGAGAGAATTTGGAATTCAAAGTTTAAAAAAAAAAGAATGTTTAAAAAAATAGCAATGTGACAAAGTAGACTGAGTCCTAGACCTGAGGTCACTAAGACCTGGCTTCTAATCCCACTTCTGACATTTCATAAGCTGTCTGACCATGGTTCAATTACTTAGCCTCTCTGATCCTTAGGTTTTTGATCTGTAAAATAGAGATTATCATAATATTTGTAGTACCTATATCTGAAAGGGTGTCATATGTGACATCATGCATGGAAAGCCCTTTGTAAACTTTCAAGTGCTCCTTAAGATTTTTTAAGTAGAGATATAATAAATATTTATTGACTTAAATAAACTAAGTACTTTCTTATTCGTTAGCTAATAACAGGGCCAGAAATTAGCTTTCAAAGTTTGGGATTTTAGGGGAAGAGTGACAGAATAGTTTGATGGTGACTCCAGAACTGACCTTTGACTTCAGTACAATAATACCCTCTTGACCCCTTCATAAAATGACCCTCTACTAGGCCCTACAACACTACATAAAGCAGAAAGTTCACTGATTTTTGTATCCTGCATGTCTCATGCATCCTAGGATGGTATGCATTTTATGGTGGCTTATTTTTTTTGAGTCATAGTAAGATACTGATCAATCATGTTCAACTGTTGGCTCTCTGTGAACCTTGGGTCTCCTAGTCATATTATTTGTATATAACTATCTTATTTCCCCAGAGTCTACCAAGCTGCCCCACATCCCTGAGCTGACTATTAATTCAGATCACATTTTTTTTGTGGATCTATCTATCTATCCCTGCCTCTTCGGCACTAGCTAAATCTCCTTTAAGTCTCTTATATTGCCATGAAATAGAAGAAGATGGGAAAGGCCGCTAGACTAAATTTATTATATTTTGTAAAATCTCATATAATTGGCTAGTAAAAAATCAGACTGAAATTATCCTTTTAATTTTTAACTTAAGTCAAATTACAACAAAACATTCCAGCTCTAACATATATTGGCTATTGACTCTGGTTAAGTCATTCAACTCTAGGCATCTTGAAAACCGTAAGTTGCAAAAAAGATGCCTTCCTACATTAGAAGAGGAAGTTTCCTCACCTAAGAGTTCTCTGAACCAATGAATTCAAAAGTCTATTCCCTATCATTTTGACTTAAACTGGGACAGTTTGGCAGATATGAGGGCAATTTTCTGTGAGAAAGGCTTTTATTTCATTATTTCATTGGAGCTAACTTCATCATGAGGGATACACATCAGGATGGGGGTCAGATAAACTTCTAAGAAACAATTCATCCCCCTTAAAATAGATCATTGAGAAGTCTAGATCTTCTAACAATTTCCTTTAAATGGACACTAGGAAAAAATTTTTTGATGCAAATCTTATAAAAACATAAAGAAATAAAGCTATTTACCAAAACCAAATTTTTTAAAAATAGCATTCAGAATTTCATCCTTAAAAATGTTAGTCTTAGTTTACAAAAAGTTCTGTGACCTCTCAAACTCTGTTATTTCACAAGTTATCATTTATGTTCCATCACTAGGACTATCTTAGATACCTTTTCCTTAAGGCAAAGGAGTATGTTTCCTGGTGTCTCTTAGAAGTGAAAGGCTTTACAACTCCAAAGTAAGATCTCATACCTATCTGAAATGACAAATGCTGGAGGGGATGAGAGAAAATAGGTACATTAATGAACTATTGGTGGAATAGTGAACTGGTCTAACCATTCTGGAAAACAATTTGGAACTGTGCATACCTTTTCACCCAACAATACCACTACTAGGTCTAGATCCCAAAAAGATCAAAGAAAAAGGACCTATATGTAAAAATATATTTGAAGCAGTTCTTTTTTGTGGTAGCAAAGAATTAGAAATCAAGGGGGTGCTAATCAATTGGGGAATGACTGAACAAGTTGTGGCGTATCATCATGATGAAATACAATTGTGCTATAAGAAATGATGAGGGGGAGAATAGGGGGAATGGGGATGAAAGTTGGATGATGGAGGGGAGGGCAGGGTGGGAGAGAGGTTGATGGAAGTGCACATTTCTGTAGAGGGACAGGAACAGAGTAAAGAGTGGAACGGGGGGAGGGGAGAGGGGGGATAGGAAGGAGAGACATGTAATCAGTCTCTCACAATGTGCCCACTGTGGAGAGGTTCTGTGTAATTACACATGTACAGCCTGAATTTGATGGCTTGTTCTTCCAGTGGGGGTGGCTGACGAGGGAGGAAGAGAAAGAATCTAGAATTTAAAGTTCTATAATCAAATGTTAAAAATATATATGTATATATATACAATTATTATTACTATTATTATTAACTACATCCAACTGAAACTTAAGATACACAGGCACTGTGGAAGGGAGACCCATCCTGCCCTATCGGAAAGTTAGAGGGCGGAGGGGGGAGGACATAGGAGAGAATAGATTGGGGGAGGGATTATATAAGGGGATGGCTGTTTTGAGGGGGGGGTAGGGGAAAGATGGGGAGAAAATTTGTAACTCAAAATCTTGTGGAAATGAATAATGTAAACTAAAATAAATTTTAAAAAAACAAGTAAAAAAAAAATGATGAGGGGAATGATTTCAGAAAAACACAGCAAAACCCCTATGAACTAATACAAAGTGAAGTGAAAAGAACCAGGAGATAATTGTATACAGTAACAGCAATGTTGTAGTGATGACCAATGTAATGATGTTAAAGACTTGGCTTACTTTGATCAATACAATGATCCAAGACAATTCCAAAGAACTTATGATGAAAATTTTAAAAAGCTATCTCCCTCTAGTGGGAGAAATGATAAACTGAGTGCAAACCAAAGTAAAATTTTCTCACTTTCTTTATTTTTCTTGTTTAAAAAAAATGTGGCTAATATTTTGCACAATTTGTTTTGCATGATTTGCATATATACATAAACATGTATAACTACATCATATTGCCTGCCTTCTCAAGGAGTGAGGAGGAAGAGAATTTGGAATGCAAAATTGAAAAATAAAAGAATGTAAAATAAATAATAAATCAGAAGCACAAAAAAAGAAGTAAAACGCTTTAAAACACACATATACAACATACATACACCTACATATACATATACTTTACACCCACATACACACATACTTTTCAAGAATCTAATTTACTATAACATGATCAAATTGTTGAATGCTCACTGATAATCAAATTTCTCAAAAATCCTTTTTAGTATAAATATCACAGAGCATACTATTATAATAAATATATTCAAATAAAACCAAATATTCAAAATTCATTTCTTTTCCATGTTAACATAGCAAGTGGGTTATTACTGCAAATGGAGGAAAATCAGAAATGTGGAGCTCAGCTTTTAGCAAAACTTTCATCACACACACAAATTATACTAACCTCATTAAAAATGACCAAAACATGATGTCAGAAACAAGTGAAAAGGCATGCAAATCTGCCACCTGTGATCCATTCTAGGTAATCCCCACTAACAGTATTATACTTTGCAAAATATATCAAGTTTTGAGATTACAGACTTTTAAACATGAAAGCCATTTCCAGCAGCATGATAGAGTGGAAGTAAATTCCGTTCCCAGTTAGAAGAGTGCTGGGATCACATTAGAGCCCTGGGATCCCAGGTACGCTATCTTATCCCTCAGGATTTTCATTCAGGAAAAATGTGACAGCAATAACGGCACTACTTAACTTCACAGGTTGTGGCTGGGAAAGTGCAGTGTAAACCTTTGAGTGCTCCATATATGCAAGTGTAGATCAGGAGATTCAAAACAAGAAGGATCAGAGATCTACTAGCCACGGTGTTGGTTCTGTGTGTCATTCAGCCATCAGTCCAGGGAAGCCCCTTTGTGGAACCCTTGTTTAACAAAATGCATAGGATAACAAAGGAAACTGAAAGTGCTGAAATATCAAAATTATTTGAAAGTTATCAAAATATTTTAAAAATAAATTCACAAATCCTGATCCCTAGATTAAGAACTCCTAACCTAGCCCAACCCCCTCATTTTACAGATAAGGAAACTGAGGCCCTGGGAAGTTAAAGACTTTTCCTAAAGTCACATGTGTAGTATTCAATAAAGGAACAGAACCCAGGTTTGCTACCTCCTATCACATCATGCTGCCTCTTTTCTTCTTCTTGAAATAGTGGCATTACATTACCATTTTTACACAATAGTCTGGGCTCAATTAATTTTTTTTTTGGAGGGGAATTGGGGTTAAGTGACTTGCCCAAAGTCACACAGCTAGTAAGTGTGTCAAGTGTCTGAGGCCATATTTGAACTCAGGTCCTCCTGACTTCAGGGCTAGTGCTCTATTCAGTGCGCCACCTAGCCGCCCCTAGCTCAATTAATTCTAAAGAATTTGAATTTTAAAAATTCTTGTTCCTAATGAAACAAGGCAACTTAAATGAGTAAAAAACAGCTGATGTAGAGCTTTTCCTGGCCTTTGTTCTTAGTAAGTGTCCCCACCTGTGCAGAGCCCAAGCTTGTCAGCCTAAGCAAGCTCCTTAAATAGCAATGAGGAAATAACTCAAAATGTAAGAAGAAAATCTGATTTCCTAAAGCTATTCATAATACAAACAAAAGGAAAAAAAATGCAAATCCACAAAGGCTAAATTTGCCTTAAAATCCCCAAATGATAATATCTAAATGTCATGGCACCACAAAATTGTGTCTAGTTTAGTGGATTTTTTAAAATACAAGTTGACAGGATCATGGAGCTAGAAGAGCTTTGGAGACAATCTTATTCCAACTCTGTAATTTTACAGATGCGGAAACTGAGACCCAGAGAGGCTAAATGGCTTGTCCAAGGTCACTCAAAGAGGAAGCATCAGATATGGGGTTTGAGCCCAGGCCCTTTGACTCCTGCCTGAGCCAGGGCCCTTTCCATTGTACCATGCTCCCGCTCCCTCTCTCTGTAAGCTGCTGTTGAAATTAAAGCTCACTCATCTTAACATTAGCAAAAAGTCTGGCTAACATGAACCTTGAAACAGTCAGAGGCGCTCTCCACGATTTGAGCTAAGAGAGGTAACCTCTATGCACTCAAATGACTTAACAAGTCTTTAATGGTACAACTTGAGTGAGAATAATATTTAAAATTTATTTTTCGTCAGACTGGAATCCCTTAGAAGTGGAACTGAAATACACATATGTGAAGGCAGGAGGGCAAAAGTGCAGGAAGATGGGATGCGGAAAATAAACAGGAAAAGGACTCCCACTGCTAATGCCACCTGCACCTCCGGCTCGAGCTCCTCTCCCATGGGAGAGCACTCAGCTCCTCTCTAAGAAAAGTATGGGACCCAAAATGTTCAAGCAATCATTTTTAGGTCTCTAACAATACATTCTAATACAAAAGGCTGATGATGCAAAGTACGAAACCAGAATAACATTTACAAATCTAGGACTCCCTCCTTATAGCATGGACACAAGTTAGTATAAGCCTACTAAATACAGCTTTATTGGGAAATGCCTCAATATGCCTTTCATAAATCTGTTTGGTGCTTCCTTCATTTCAAAATTGGAAGGAACCTCAGGGGCCATCCGTAGACCAATCTACTCAATATGTGAATTTGTTATTCAGATGTGTCTGACTTTTCATAACTCCATCTGGGATTTTCTTACCAGAGATACTGGAGTGGTTTGCCATTTCCTACTCCAGCTCATTTTACAGATGAGGAACTGAGGCAAACAAGATGAAGTGACTTGCTCAGGGTCACACAGCTAGTAAGAATCTGAGGCTAGATTTGAACTCAGGAAGATGAGTCTTCCTGACTCCAGGCCTGTCACTCCATCCACTGTGCCACATACCTACCCCTACAGTATGTTAATACCTTCTGTAATATCCCTGACAGCTGATCATTCAGCTGAATACTTCCATTGATTGAATGCTTTCTACCAGATAACAATTTTTAAATTATCTGCTCTTTGAAAAAAAAGTTAACAGACTAGTGATGGAAGAGTATCAGCCTAAGAATAGTACACAGACAATCATCACGATAGCATGCTTTCACTTCATGTATTTTTTTAAAATCAAAAATATTCAGAAAGCTAATAAATACCTATTTTAGTTATAAATTTCACCAGTATGGTTTTAGAATTTATTCAGTTATAAGAAGAAATAGGGGATTGGAGGACGGAGAATAGAGGCTGGCCAGACCTATGACTTCACTGGTACAGCAAACTCTCCAGTAAAGACGCTCTAGCTTCCAGGGCATCATTTTCTCTGCAATTCGGAGTCTTAGAGTTGCCTAGAGCAGAGGTGTCAAACTCAATAGAAATGAGCATCACTAACCCATATACAAGGATCCTTGGGATCTACATACTGACTTAGAAAACCATTTATTAATATTATTTGTTTCACTTTATTTGCATTTATTTCATTAAATATCTCCCAATTCTGTTTTAATCTGGTTTAGGCTACATGCCACCTGTCTGACACCTCTAGCAACCTAGAGTCCTACAAAGTTTAGTCATTTGTCCAGGGTCAACACAAGTCGCATGTGTCAGAGCCACAACTGGAAACCCAAGGCTTATGGCCTCCAGAACTGGCTCCCTATCTACTGCACTATGCCACTGCTCAAGAAGTGGTAGCTAGTGTGTATCTTAAAGTAGGATCAAGTGATTTTATTATTTCAAGTTAAGTATGTAAATGTTTTTTTTTAAATATATAAAGACAGAAAACAGAAAAAGTATTAAAACAAAAAAAAAAGTATTGTTTCCTCCACTAAGATCCTGCTCTAATGCTTCTGTAAAGTAGAGGTGACCCTTGTCTTCTCAAAGACAAGGCCACCTCCATGTTAAGCTCTAGAAGGAACTACCAAAATGGAATGGAACTTCCAAGTATGAGTCTAGACATGAGTTATATCTAGGGTCCACAAACTAGCCTAAGTTCAGGGAAGTTCCTTTTCCAGATTGGCCATGGAATATTAAATTTCTTCAGCCATAACCCACAAACATCTTCTACTAAGTCACAGATTTGTGTTCTGCATTGGTGAGCCTGTACCAAGGAAATCATAAATTGTTGGCATATTCTAAGTATTGTTTAAAACAAACTGATCTCTATTTATTCACCAAAAAGTATTTTATGGAATTACTACTTTGAAAGTACCCTGAAATAACATTTTTCTATTGTTCATTTTTTAGTGTTAATATAAAAGCCATACACAAAACATTTGGGAGGAGACAATCTGTAAATGGTATCTGTCAGATGCTGGCATCTCATTCCTCTTAGAAATTCAGGGCAATTCCTCATCATTTATTCCTAGAGAGAGGACTCAGTTCTTATGGTGCTAGTAGGTTCCAAGACTAAGCACAGACCAGGCAGAGTCCTATATACAGATTAAGAATTCAAGCCACATTAGAAGAATTCCTTTTTTTATAATTTCGTAAACTTTGATCAGTTAAAATCTTGTGAAATAAATTCAGAATTATTACATATAGGTAGGCATACATGTCTCACAAATTTATGAACATAGTTGTCAAAGCTCATAGGAACACCAAAAAAAAATAATCAATTATTACTACGTTAAGATTTTCACTATAACTTTATTTACACATAAAACAGTGGCATTTGCTGCCATTCATTCTTGTGGGTGCCAGATTATACTCTAATTCTAATGCATAATCAAATTAAAATTAAGGTACTGTGCTAAAAACTTGTGCCTATAAGTCTCACAAAGGCTCAGTTTAGATTGTAGGAAGCTTCCTGGTCACCAGCTATTGTTTTCCAAAGAAAATCAAAGAAAGCAGAGACAGGTATGCTTTAGGATAGGGGCCAATAATCTTGGCTATAGAGGACCTCTGATGTTAGAGCCAACAAAGAAAAGGACCAACTTCTGACTAACCAAGAATTCTAAAGTTGGGCCCAGGACACGGATAAGCACAGCTGTGATTATACCAGCAAATGCTGCCCTTAAGAGGCTCAGAAAATTCCCTTAAGGCAAAAAATAGAGGAAAAGAGAAGGTGTATGGCTTTCTCTTCCTGCATGCCGGGGCCTGGAATTCTACTTGGGACTCAGCAGGGATGAAGAGATCACGGTGTAGGGCAGGCAGTCTTTGATGTACATGATGCCCAAATGTCACATTTGGGATATAAGGAATGAGGAGTAATCAGGATGGAGTCTGCCAAGGGCAGTAAGGTGTTAATGTCTGTTTTGAGAGAATAGTTCCAGTACATGTTGAGAAGCAAATGACTGACTTAGAAAGGACAGCACCTGTCTTCAGAAATAGTGTGCACAGATGAAGAATATACTTTCTAACCCATAATTACATTAAAATATTCCAGCTTTAATATCCACAAGATAAAAAATTCCTACTCATAAAAGCTAGAAATGCCAGCATGCAAACTTAACCGAATAGTTTGGTTCATGATCATTTTTTCACTAAGGGAGCCTTTAGAGAATGGCATCTTTTAAGTGACTTTCAACAACAATAACTTGGAAATTTTAAAATTGGGCACATTACAGTTTTGAAAGTGTTGGTTCACCATTACTTAAGGTGATCTCAAGATATGCCTTACAACTATCCTTATATATACAAGCCACATGTAACTATTAAGTTCTCTTATATAATTGTACAGACATATCAACGTTATCCAAAAACAACTTTATAAAAAAAATTGAAATGAAATACTATATGAATTCCCAAATTCATAACTGCCTATTAGGCTAAGATCATAAACCATCTGTACCCTTAACATAATAATATTTTAAAGGCTCACTAAAAGATGTTTGATTTGCCAACTTTCAAGGTGTCATATTTGTTTGCAGTGGCTAACAGAGGAGCTCATACAAAGTGAATCTGCCACATTCTTGAAACAGGCTCTGTTAATTACTTTTCAGGAAATACCAGTGGTAAGCTCATGTTTCAAAAAGGAGGAAATTAAGGGGGAAAAATCCACTTTCCCCTCAGTTGTCAGTATATCAGGGAGATTGGGATCTTTCTGTAAGGAGAAGAATCTGAACCCGTTTGTGTCACTATTAGCATAATTTTTTAGAATTATGTTTAACATGAACAAGTAAGAAAATTTTGTTTTGAACAAGACTTGAAAATACACAAAAGAGAAAAAGGGAAAAGAGAATCAAGAATTTAACATCTGGGAAGTTAGAGCTTTAAAGCAAGTAATAACTTGCTTTACAAACAAAGAAGAATTTCTTTCTTTCTTTCTTTCTGTCTGTCTGTCTGTCTTGCTCTCTTGCTTTTTGGAGGAGGGGAATGCAGGGCAGTTGGGATTAAGTGACTTGCCCAAGGTAGCATGGCTAGTAAGTGTTAAGTGTTTGAAGCTGGGTTTGAACTCAGGTCCTCCTAACCCCAGGGCCGGTGCTCTATTCACTGTGCTACCTAGCTGCCCCATGTTTATTTCTTAAGAGAAAAAAGCCTACCTGTAAAAACATAATTCATAATTCAGCCCAGCTTCAGTCGTTACTCAAAACACTATCTCCTCCATTGAGTAGTCTAGTCCAGAATATAATTATTTCTAGTGACTCAGCAGGAATACCTGGTCCCACCAAGCTATAGTACATACCGTTGCTGGAGATGAACGTGAAGTATGGGACAGAGAATGTCTAGTGTTATCCATCCCCCCATGAATGAGATAGGCTCCTGAGCTGGAGATGATCTGACTCCCCCCAACGTCCATGGTGATGCCCACCATACTGTGAGAAGGAATGGCTGATGGAGAGGATGCCACAGTAGTCACCTGAGCTCCACCTCCTGGTGACTCAAAGTAGGAAGCAGCACTGCTAGGGGCATAAATCTGAGCTTCAGTGTTGTAGGAATAGGCAGTTCGTCTGTTAAAGGAATTAGAATTTATTAATTAATTAAAGAAATTAGAATTTACATACCAAATGATTATCTAATATCAACTGCAAAAGAAGTTCAGTAAAATTTCATTAATGCCTATCTACTGAAACATGCCTAAACACACTGTGATACATGAATGTAAAAAATAAGAATTCTAAAAAGCAGAGGAAGACTTATATGATACAAAACATAGTAGACAGAACCAGGAAAACTATATATATCAATTTAAACGATGTAAATGGAAAAAATAACAATCAAAATTAAACACTGAATAATTATGATGATGAAGATAGGCCCTAAAGAAGAGATACTAGAATACGACTCCTTTCTTCTTTACATTGGTGGGGTGTAACGTATGAGTGTGAAATACTGCACATATGGCAGACCGTTTACATATTGGTAAGTTCTGCAATAGTGTTTTTTAACTCTTTCCCTTTCTCTGATAGAAGGAATGTCTATTTGGGTAATGAAGAAGGAAAGTGATACAAAGACAAAAGCTATCCATTTTTTAAAACAGGTTTGGTAGCAATGTAGCTAAGGTAGACTGGGAGTTATTTCCAGCTTTCAGGTACAGATCTCTACTATAATCTCATAAAATCATACTTTTTGAGATGCCACCAAGAGTGCCGTGAAGTATGACGCTGTGTCTTAGCAGCTGCCACCAAAGCCACCCTGCACTTGCATGAAAGACAAGAGGCATCTTCTCCAAGCTATGGCTTTAGTTTTGCTGCTCCATCACTGTTATTCAACATCACCATGATCATAAATACTTACTAAGAAATCTCATGGAAATGCATGAACAATATGTGTTTTTGAAAAGAAAAGACTCACTTACATGGCTCCATTAGTGTAGACAGTATCTCCTCCTTCCACATATTGGACTTGGGTTGGATAGACATGCTGAACAGGTTGTACCTGGAATGAATATTAAATACTTGCATTATGGACAACATCATTTTCTTTATAAAAATTTCTGATGTTTTAGGCTAAAACTATTTAATCTGATGATACCAATGGTAAAGAGTACAATACTATGATAGACCTATTTCCTTCAGACAACAAGTGGATTAATTATTCTGACATGTGCAGGGGGAGCAGATTGTCACAGGTTTTTTTCATGTATAGAAGGGATGAGAAACATGCTCCCTGTATATCCACTGGGTCTACACATATATAAAACTCAGTAGAAAATAAAGTCAAAAAGAGAACTTATATATCCAGAAAAGGTACAGATACCCTGGCCTATAACCAGTGGAAAAAGTGGGGAGTAACTGCTCTCAACGAAGCTCTGATCAAACCTCCGATTAGCTTACTGGTATCTCCTCTTAAGGGATAAAGTTACAACTAGTTCAAAGTAAATACCTTGTCCCCATTGCAATTAAACGAGCTAAGAGCCCATAGGATGCTACTAGAGTCTAACATTCTCTTCACTATCCATACATGAGCCCTGATAGAGAGGGGGGGAACATAAAGTGGTTGAAAGGTGGTGTCCTTTTGGGCTAAAGGACAAATAATAAATCCTCAAGGTTGTACAACAGAAGCATGATCTCATGCTGCTGACCCCTAACAGCAAAGCTGGAAGAAGCAGAAGGCAGCAAGAGATGGCTGCTACCAGAAATGATCAGTCTGGCTGGCTTGTCTGTGTGACTTTGACCAAGTCATTTGACCCCTATGACCCTACCTCTGTTTCCTCATCTTTTAAAATGAAAGAATTGACTTAGATAATGTGTAAGATTCCTTTCTGCTCTATCATCTTCTCTGATTAAACAAGAAGCATTTTTAAATAATATTAAATAACAGGGACAGGGTATGCTTTGAATATTTCTTCCCCCTTTTACCACCTCTCAGTGCCACCATTAGGGAGTCCACAGTACCACCACCAGACCCACAGATTGGTCACAATTCCTTGTATTATTATCAAGTGTAGGACTATGAAAAGAATGAGCACAAAGGTAGGTGAGGAAAAGAGAAAGAATGCTGGTGGTGGTGGGAAAGAGAGTGAGAAAACTAGAGATCAGTTCTACCCCAGACACTTATCCGGTTATGTTGATGTGGTTACTTCTGGCTGGGAAGATGCTAGAGTGTTTTCCCTCTACTGGGGCTTTAACCAAAGTCTATGTGCATACCAGGTGAGCTGGAGAAGTCCAGTTCATTGCATCACAGAAAGGGAGGACTGAAAGGGACCTTGGGCACCAGGCTCTTCATTTTACAGACAAACTGAGACACAGAGAGGAGAGATGACTCCCTGCAGGGATCATACAGCTAGGTAGTGAAAGAACCAGGAAATAGAATTCAGGCTTCCTGATTCCCAGACCAGGTCTCTCTCTTCAGGATACAATATTTTACAAGTAAACCTCAAAGCTCTTTCCTAACAGACTAATTCCTTTAAAGCTCCTCTTAGGGAGGGAGAAGGGCAATACTTACCATAAAAGGGAATAGTGTTCTAATAAGCTTTTAGAGTATTCCTACTTCTTCATTTCCATATACTCCAATCCTGCCACCACCCCAATGTCCTACACAGATCTGCCCACCTTTCCCACCATAGCCTTTGGAACTGCTGATTGACAAACTTCCTTCCTGGAAGTTACTAAGTAAAATGGAAATGCTTCAAGTTGTATGGGTCTGGTGGACAAATTGTCATCCAGTGACCAGTATGGTTAAGTTTTGAGAGGCTTAGAACCATAAAAGTGTATACTAGATGATGATTTTGGGCCACAGCATTACACTGTCTACTAAGATGTGAGTTGCAAACTGTATCAAAGGAGAAAGTATCTCAACTAATGAAATCAAGAATCTTTTCAAATATTAGAGTATATTCTTAGTCTAATTATAAAGTATATCAGATCAACAATAATGCAAAGGCTATATATGAGGCCATCTTCCCTTGGTTCTTCTCTAAGCCTCCTTGAGAAACTGAATGGAAATTAAAAAAAAATTATCTGTAGCTCCCAAAACAACATTTTGGGTAAAAAAATTTAGGACGTGCCATAAAGGGAAGAAACTGTTTAGATAATGTCAGAATTTAATGCTGAAGTCTAGATCAAAGTTACAGGAAAATTGCCAGTGTGTTGGATTTTGAATTAGGAAGACATGGGTTCAAATCTTATCTTAGGCATGTAATGGGAATGGGAATTTGAAGATCTTCCCTGCCCCTTAACAGGCCTAAGGGTATTTGAAGATCTTCTTGGCCTCCAATAAGCCAAATATAATCACATAGAGCCTATGGTGGGAGGAGCTTGCTGAAGAGCCCACAGAAAGCTGGGAGTCAGAGCAGTTAAGAGCTGGAGGGAGGAGAGGATGCACCCAAGGAAACAGTTAGGCTTGTGAGTGTTTGTTTACAGGAAGGCTAAAGGATGGTGTGGCTCCCTGCTACGCTATGGTATATTAACTTCTTTCTTGCCATGATGGATTTGGTTTCCTGGTGTTGGGCTTTGGCTTTCTGGTGTCCAAATAAATGTTTTGCTTCTGTCTTCTATGTGGAGAGTCTGTTATATTTTGCATTTCAGAATTGTGCCAGCATATTCATAGTCACCATCAGTGCTATGAATATTGCATTGGTGCTACAAGGTATTTATTTTCTGTCTAATCCTGGGAAAGTCACTTAATCACTCTGAGCTTCTACTTCTTTATCTGTAAAATGAGATTGTATACAATGACCAACCTCTAAGCTCTCCTCCTTCCAGCTCCAAATCTCTGGTCCTTATCATCCCACTGCTGTACGTACCAGGAAAATATGGCTTTCTGCTGAACACTGCTTTACGTTTAACTCTTTCGCTAAGTTGTGTGTGTGTAAAATGAAGCTTGCTAACTATGATGAGGCCTGCATTTCCCTGCCTTAAACCCAGGGCTTATTTGAGAGAGAGAGACAGAGACAGAGACAGAGAGAGAGGAGAGGGGAGTGGCAGACAAGTGAGTGTACAGATTCAAGCAGGGAGGGAAAACAATCTGCCTGAAGTGACACACCAGTCTAGAGAGAGAATGCTATTTGCTTTGATATCTGTGAGGTGAGCTGAGTAAAGAAGTAAAATGAATCCTAAATCTAGTACTCACAGTGTGGCTTCAGTATTTTGTTTTGAGTACTGCAAATTCCCAATCAGCCAAACCCATACTCAAAATCCCAAAGTCAAATACAAATGATTTTTGTGACTCTAACTCTTTTGGATTAAATGTATTACATTTCCCTGGCCTCACCCCAACCCAGTAATTCAAACAGTTGGAAGACGATTATATATTCTAGAGTAATGAAACCACCTGCAAATACTAAAAGCCATTATCACCATCTTTAAACATACCACACAGAGCAGACAACACCTCAAACTCAACATGTTCTAATTAGAATTTTATCATCTTTCCCTAAAAATCAATTCTTTCTGACTTCTGTTTCTGTCAAGGACACCATCACCTTGTCTCCAATACTCAAAACTTTAATGGTTGAGTTTTTTTTTTAAAGCTCCTCCCTTCTTTCTCTACCTTCCATCTCCAAATCAGTCAACAAGTCCTGCCATACTTCTTCAATAGATCTCCTAAAAAGAACATTCCTACTGCCAATAATCTCTGAAATTAGGACTTAAACAAAAGCTTCCTAACAAATCTCTTTGCCATCACTTTCTCCTCACTCCAACCTGTTCTCTATAATGCTCTCAAAACAAATTTTCTTCCTAGTTGCCCTATAGTTTAAAGGTGCTTTGTCCATGTTCCTTACTAGCTCAAAATCCTTCAGTTGTTCCCTATGAAATTCATATTCCCTGCTGAACAGAGTTCTAATTCTTTTTTATTTAAATCTTAAATTTTATTTTATTTTTCTTTTTGCAGGGCAGTTGGGGTACTTGCCCAAGGTCACACAACTAGTTTTTGTGTTAAGTGTCTGAAGTCGGATTTGAACTAAGGTCCTCCTGACTCCAGGGCCAGTGCTCTATTCACTGCACCACATAGCCACCCCTAGAGTTCTAATTCTTTATCCCATCCTGGCTTCTGTGCCTTTCATATCTTTCTGGCATTATTTCCTACTACTCCCTTCCACATACACTATGTTCCAGCCAAAATGGACTGTTTTCCTCTCCTTTGTGTTTGTTGATGCCATTTCCTAAGCCTGGAATCAACAAGCATTTATTAAATACCAACTGTATGATATGATAGGGATTGTGCTAGATTGGGGTACTGGGGATACAAAGACAGAAGTGAAACAGCTTCTGCTCTCAAGCAGCTTATATTCTTATCCAGGGAGATAACCCCTTACAAATAAATGCAAGGTAATCTGCAGAAAGGAAAGGCACAAGCAGTTGTAGGAATCAGGAAGAGCTTCACATAGAGGGGGGCACTTGAGCTGTCTTGAAGTAAACTAGATATGTAGAAAAGAGCCCATTTCAGGTATGGGGGACAGAGAAAGAAAAGTCAAAGATGAGATGTAGTGACATGAGAGAGGAGCAAGAAGGGCAATTTGGCTGGACCCTATATTAAGTACATGAAGGATTATAATTTGTAGCTGGATAGGTAGTTTGGGGCTTAGTCCTTCTGAAGGTCTGCAAGCTGAGACTAAACTTTTTGGATGGGTTGGACTAGATGGCTGCTGATATCCCTTCCAACTGTCAAATTCTGTGATTTTGTGAAGTTATGAGGAACTTAAAATGCCAGAAGAGTTTATGTTGGATCCTAGAGGTAAGAGGGAGTCATTGAAGTTTACCAAGAAAGAGAGTAACGTAGTTAATACTTTAAGAAAATTACTTTGGCAGATATATGGAAGATGGGGGAGGCAAGGAGGTGAAGTGGATAGAGTGCCAGGTCTGGAGTCCAGAAGACTCTTCTTTGTGAGTTCAAATTCAGCCTTAGCTGCGTGACCCTGGGCAAATCATCTAAGCCTGTTTGCCTCAGTTTCCTCATCTGTAAAATGAGCTAGAGAAGGAAATGGCAAACCACTACAGTATCTTGGCCAAGAAAACCTCAAATGGGATCATGAAGAGTTGACCATGATTGAAATGACACAATAACAAAAATGTAGAAGATGGATTAAACAGAAAGAGAGCTTGAGGCAAGGACCTCTCCTCTCCCAAATCTCTGGCTTTTAAAATACCATTTCTGTTCTTCAAGACTAACTCAAACAACATCTCCTTCATAAAATATTCCTTTATTATTCCAATCAGAAATGATCTTTCTTTCTTCTAATCTTGCATGATTTTCCTAACATATCTCATAAATATCCCCTTCTTTTCTCTGATACTAACAGCACACTGGTGCAGGCCCTCATTCCCTCACATATGGATAATTACAATAGCTTTCTGGTTGTTCTCCCTGTCTTGAGTCTCCCCACTGCAGTCTATCTTCTACTCAGCTGACAAACTGTTCTTAAATAGCAGGTCTGAATATTGTCACTCCCCTATTCAATAAATCCCAGTGGCTCCTGTTTGACTTTGAAAGTCCTTCACAACCTCACCCCCTCATATGTGTGTATTTGTGTATAAACATATGCACAAATATATTATATGGTCTATGCTTATTTTTCATTCACGATATTATATGGCATTCTCCCATATTAGATTATAAACTCCATAAAGGAATCAAATTTGTCTTACATTTAGTATATGCAATGCACTTTGCATATCAATAAGTAATTGTTGAATGAATTAAAGGAAGGACAGATGGACATGTAAAAGGAAAAAAAAGATAAAACTATCACAAAATGCAGATTAAATTGACATAGTACATACCCTTTATGATTTTGAAGACTAAGATAATTAATACTGATGTGGAAAAATCTAAATTCCTTTTTTAACTGTACCAGTTGTACAAGAGGAAATCATTTAATACATTAATATTTACATCATGTACAAACAATCAGACAAATGGAGAATGAATCATAGGAATTGCACAAGCAGATAGAGATTTCTCCGACAGGACAATAAGTCAATAACTTTAATTGAGTTATTAATTGTATGCACAGAGCCCTATGCTAAGTCTAGAGCAGTGTTGGTGTCAAACTCAAATGCAAACTCCCTGTAGGCTACATATTGACTAAGAAAACCACAGATTAATACTATCTGTGATTTGCTATATTTTTATTTACTCTGTTAAACATTTCCTAATTATATTTTAATCTGGTCCAGGCCCCACTTGGGAATTTTGCATTGGGAGTTTTGTGACTGAGTCTGATCCAGAGTATTATAAGTATCAAAGACATACTGCTTAGATCAGAGGTTCCCAAACTTATTTGACCTACCACCCCCATTTAAAAAAATTACTCAGTGCCCCTCTGGAAATTTACTTTCTTTAGCCCTTTAACAGTTTTTTTGAAATTTGTATCATTTCAAAAAATATATACATTTTAAATGATACATCTTAAATTTAATAATGTATTACAAATGTGTGTTTTATTCTTGCATTGAAATTTTGAAGACACAATACTGCATCATGTAACTGTATAGTATCATATTGTAAATAAGTAATTACACATACATATTCCTACCACTGCATGCTGGACTTCCCAACAATGCGTAACATGCTTGCCTGCCAACGCTTGCTTGTTAAGACCTGTCAGCAGACTTGACCACTGATTGATTATAACATGCATTTTGTTGTTTATTTGAAAAATAATGTAATCACTATGACTTCAATTCTGTTACACAACAGACAAAACATGTACAAACAGTTTTTCAAAATTTTATCTTCTTTTCTTTCTTACACTTCCACCACCCCCTTATTTTTATTCAATTCCCTCCAACTGCTGAGACTATTATGGTCCCCCTATCAGTCATACCAGAATCCCCCAGAGGCAGTATCATCCACTTTGGGAACCCTGTGCAAGATAGAACAAAAAATAAATAGAATACAATGCACCTCACTGGGAAAATAAGATTTCAGGAATTGTTTTGAATGATGGAAGCTTCGAAGAGACTATGAAAGAGATTGAGCCACAGAAAAAGGATAACATAATTTATACTTAAGGAGTGAACACTGGGAAGAGGAGTCGGGGTGCAAGGAAGAAGTTGTGAGAGAAGTAATGTAGTTTTGGCATCTTGATAAATGGCAATAATAGAGAGAATGAGAATATTGACCATATTCTGAAGTGGAGATGAGAAGGCACTACAGGGTCTTAAAAATGACTTACTCAAGGGTGTAATGGGCTGCCTTGGGAAGCAACATGACCTATGTATGATCAAAGCCATGAGAAAAATAGATGACCTTGGCAGCAGAGTAAAAGATCAGCCAAAAGACAGTTGAGCTATAGAGTAAACGAAAGGAGATTATGTAGCAGGAGAACATAGTGAAGGACTAAGCAAGACAACATCTCAAAAAATCAGACTTAGAACTGGAGGGGCCTGCAGAAATCATTCAGTCCAACTCCTTTTACTTTATGGATGAGGAAATAGAAGCTGAGAGGTGAATTGTCATCCAAGTCACACAGCTAGAAAGTATAAATAGGACTTAAACATGAGTCCTTGAACTCCAAACCAAGTGATCATTTGATTATACCAGACTGAGAAACTTGCCTCATATTGATAAAGTTGAGACCCTTGGCAAAGGGTTCCCCCTTCCCCTCTGTTCCTCATCTCATATCACTGAGATGCCTCCTGCCACTACCTCTTCTTGACTCATTTACCATGAAGAGTCTTTCGCTTTGCCAAGGCTAATTCCTCTACGTGCACAGTGTTCCTATTCCATCCCATCTCCCCAAGCTCCCCATCCCTACTCTCTCACTAATCTTCAGTTTCTCTTTGTCTGCTGGATGCTTCCCTAGTGCCTACAAACATGCCCATGTCTTCCCCCAATCCTTAAAAAACTCTTATTTGATCTATCTATCCTCACTGGTTATCATCCAATATCTCTTCTCCCTTTTATGGCTAAATCTTATGAGAAATCCTTCTACAATAGGTGCCTCCACTTCCTTTCCTTATATTGTTTTCTTAACACTTTGCAGCCTGGCTTTTGATCTCATCATTCAACTGAAACTGCTCTCCTAAGTTACTAATGATCTCTTAGTTGCCAAATCTAATGGCCTTTTCTCAATCCTCATTCTTCTTTATCTCTCTGCAGCCTTTGACACTGCTATAACCCTCTTCTCCCGAATACTTTATTTTCTCTAGATTTGCCTAACACTAATCTCTCCTGTTTCTTCTGTCTGACCACACCTTCCTTGTCTCCTTTGGTAATCTTCATAACATCAAGCCTATTAACAGTGGGGGTCCCATAAGGCTTTGTCCTAAGCCCTATTCTCTTCTCCCTGTATATTATTCCACTTGGTGATCATATTCACTCTCACGGTTTTAATTATCATCTCTATGCAGATGATTCTCAGATCTACATGTCCAGCCCTAACCTCTCTCCCAAATTCTAGCCTCACATCTTCAAATGTCTTTTACACATCATAAACTAAATGTCTCATAGATACTTTAAACTCAAAATGAACAAACTGAACTCATCTTCCTCCACCTTAAACCTTCTCCTCTTCTGAACTTCTCTAGACAGTCAAGGATACCATCCTCCTCCTCAGTGGTTCTCAACCTTCCTAGTGCCACAACCCTTTAATACAGTTCCTCATGTTGTGGTGACCCCCAACCATAAAATTATTTTCGTTGCTACTTTATAACTGTAATTTTGCTACTGTTATGAATTGTAATGTAAATATCTGATATCCAGGAAGTATTTTCATTGTTACAAATTGAACATAACCCACAGGTTGAGAAGTGATGCTCCTCCTGGTCACCTGAGCTCACAAACTAGGTGTCATTCTCAACCACTAACACTCACTCCCAATTATCAAATCAGTGGTCAAGTCTTGTCATTTCTATCTTTATAACATCTCCTTTATAAGCCTCCTCTCCTCTGACACTGCCACCACCCTGGTCTGGCGCAGGTCTTCATACCCTCACACCTGGAGCATTACAATAGATTTCTGGTTGGTTTCCCTATATCAAGTCTCTTATCATTTCAATCTATTCCCTACTCAAATGTCAACTTGATCTTCCTAAAATGCAGGTCTCTCACTCCCCTATTTGATAAACTCCAGTGGTTCCTCATTACTTCTAGGACCAAATCTTCTGTTTGGCTTTCAAAACCAAAGAGAACCTGACTCTCTCCTACCTTTCCAGTTTTCTTTTACTTTATTCCTACTGGACCTCTTCATTACTAATCAAAACATGGGGTTACTGCTCCTATCTACAATCCTCCCACTTTCTGTTTTCTTTTTATACGTCATTTCCCTCCATTAGATTATTAACTTCTTGAGAATAGGGACATATCTTTTACCTTTCTTTGTACCCTAGAACTTAGCATAGTGCCTACCACTTAGTAGGCACTTAAATGTTTACTGAATGACTCCCCTCCATGTACTCCGCAGTTCAGTGGCTCTGGTCTTTTTGTTCCTTGTACAGGACAGTTCATCTCCCAGTTCCCATGCCTGAAATTCTCTGCTTCCATGTCTAATGGGGGAGACCTTGCAAACAATTATGTACAAACAAGATACATAAGGATGAACTGGAGATAATCTTAGAGGGAAGACACTGAGATTAAGGAGAATAAATTCCAGTGGCTCCCCATTACCTCCAAGATACCCCTTCTTAGTTGAGACTTGAAGAAAGCCAGGGAAGCCAAGAGGTAGAGATAAGAAAAGAGAAATCCAAACATGAGAGATAGCCAGTGAAAATGCTCAGAGGTTAGAAGACAGAATATTTTGTGTGAGGAACAACAAGGGGGCCAGTGTTACTGGATTGCAGAGTTTTTGGAGAGGAGTAAGGTACAAGGAGATTAGAAAGGTAAGAGAGGGCCAGGTTGTGAAGGGCTTTGAAAGTCAAACAGAGAATTTTATATTTGATCCTAGAAGTAACAAGGAGGCAACAGTGTTTATTGAAAAGAGGAGTGAGGGCAGCTAGGTGGCACAGTGGATAGTATACTGACCCTGGAGGCAGGAGGACTGAGTTCAAATCCAGCCTCATATACTTACTGTGTGACCCTGGGCAAATCATGGAAGGAAGAAAGAAAGGAAGGGAGGAAGGAAGGAAGAAAGGAAAAGACAAAAAGAGGAATAACAAGTATGGACATGAAATTTGTAAAGATAAATTTGATAGCTAAGTGGAAGATAAATTGGAATGGGGAGAGCCTTGAGGCAGAGACGCCAAACAGAAGGCTATTGTAATGGTCCATGTATGAAGGCATGAGGGCCTGTGCATCAGTATGCGGTTCAGATTTGCCTCTTCAAAAACCAGCCTGCACTTTTGTTAATTTTCAGTTCACATGTTGCTGAAGCCTACCTTCCAGAATCTTATGCATAACTTTGTTGGCATGTGAAATGAGTGCAACTGTTTGGTAATTTGAACATTGTTTGGTATTGCTCTTTCTTAGGATTGGGATGTAAACTATCTTCTCCAATTTAGTGGCTGCTGTTGAGTTTCCCAAATTTGCTGGCACACTGAGTGCAACACTTTACCAGCATCATCTTTTAGGATTTTAAATATCTCAGCTGGTATCCCATCACTTCTTATACAGTTCTTTGGTATATCCTTGCCACTTCTTAATCTCTTTGGATTCTGTTAAGTTCCTATCATTTTTGTCTTTTATCAAGTCTATTTTTGCATGAAACATTCCCTTGATATGTCTAATTTTCTTTTCCATTGTACTGTTTTCTTCTCTTCATTTGCACTGCTAATTTAAGAAAACCTTATCTCTCCTTTCTATTCTCTGGAATTCTGCATTCAGTTAGGTATATCTTTCCCCTTCTCCTTTCCCTTTCGTTTTCCCTTTTTTCCTCAGCTATTTACAAAGCCTGATTATACCACCATTTTGCCTTCTTGCTCTTTTCTTTGGAATTTTTTCTGTTGCTGCTTCTTGTACGATATTGCAAGTCTCTGTTTATGGTTCTTCAGGTATTCTACCTACCAGATATAATCCTTCAAATCTATTTATCACTTCCACTTCATATTCATAAGGGATGATATTCATACCTATATAATTTCTTCAGCCTAAGTCAGAATTTTGCAATAAGCAGCTCATGATCTGAGCCACAGTCAGTTCCAGGTCTTTGTTTTAATCTTTGGCTGCAAAATATATAATCTATCTGATTTTGATATTGACCATCTGGTGATGTCCATATGAAGAGTCACTTTTTGGGTTGTTGAAAAAGAGTATCTGCAATGAACAACTAGCTTTCTTGACAAAACTCTGTTAGTCTCTGCCCTGTTTCATTTTGTACTCCAAGGCCAAAACTTTCCTATTATTTTAATTATCTTTTGATTTTCTACTTTAGCATTCCAATCCCCCATGAGGATTGTGACATCTTTTTTTTTGGTGGGGGGGGGTTATTTCTAGAATATGTTGTAGGTCTTCATAGAACTGATCAACTTTGGCCTCCCCAGCATCAGTGGCTAGAGCATAGACTTGTATTACTGTGATACTGAATGGTTTATCTTGGATTCCAACATGTATAATGCTGTCATTTTTGAAATACTAGCCCAGTACTGCTTTTCTCACCCTTCTATTGACTATGAGGGATACTAAATTTCTTTTATGGGATTCTTGCCAACAGCAGTATATGTAATGATCACCTGAATTAAATTCACCCATTCCTGTTTATTTAAGTTCACTGACACCCAAAAGGTTCAATCTTTCCCTCTCCTATTTGACCACATCCAGCTTACCCTGGCTCATAGATTATACATTCTAGGTTCCTATGCAATATTGATCTTTACATTTACTTTCATCACCAAATACATCCACAGCCAAGCTTACTTTTGACTTTGACCCGGCCACTTCATTAGTACTGGAACTACTTATAGTTGTCCTCCACTCTTCCCCAGTAGCATAATGGACACCTTCCAACCAGAGGGGTCCATATTCTGATGTCATCTCTTTTATCACTTTAGTATTGTCCATGGGGTTTTCTTGGAAAAAATACCAGAGTGGTTTGCCATTTCCTTCTCCAGTGGATCACCTTTGGTCAGAACTCTCCACTATGACCCACCCATCTTGCATAGTATAGCTCACTGTTTCACTGAGCTACACAAGTCCCTCCAACAAGACGAGGCAGTGAATTGACACTATCATAATCTAAAGCAGTGATAGAAACAAATACTGACTTAGGAAACCACAAACTAACATTATCTATGTTTGTATTATATTTTTATTTATTTTGTCAAGCATTTTTCAATTATGTTTTAATCTGGTTTGGGTCATACTTGGGAGGTTTGTGGGCCTATGGGCCCTGGGTTTGACACCTCTGATCTACAAGGCAGTACAGAGGACATAGAACTGTATGGCTGGAAAGGACCTTAGAGATCAATTTACCTAACCGAACCTTCAGTTTGAGGAAGGCCCAAAAGGCTGAAATAACTTGCATAAAATCACACAGCTTGTATCATAACAGAGCTCACACTAGGAAGGAATGGAAGAGAATACAGCACCTACTGTGTGCCAGGCATTATGTTAAGTGTTGTTTTTTCAAACAAATACGACCTCATTTGATCCTCACAACATACAATACTGTGAGGTAAGCACTATTATTATGTCTAGTTTACAGTGGAGGAAGCTGAAGTGAACACAGACTTGAAACTTGCCTAGGATCATATAACTAGTAAGTATCTGAGACCAGAGTTGAATTCATCTTCTTGATTCCAGGCCCAGCACTCTACCTACTTTGCCACCAGCTGTCCCAGGTCTAGAACCTATGTCTTCTGAGAATACAGCAGTATTTCTACTAAATCACAGTATTTCTACTAAATCACTTGCTTCATACTTGCATAAGAAACCCCCATGGGGGGCAGAGTCAAGATGGTGGCATAGAAGCAGCAAAACTCCACAGCTCTCCCCATAACCACCTCAAATGCCTATAAAATATGACTCTAAACAAATTTTAAAGCTCCAGAACTCACAAAATGACAGAGTAACAAAGCTCCCGCTGAAGGCAGCTTGGCAGGCAGATGGGAAGGGGTTCATCGCAGAACACTGGGAACCCAGACCAGCACCGCATGAACCTGTGGCTGGAGCCTTAGGGCCACCAGAACAAGCTGGGGCTAGAGCACGAATCACCGGCAGCTGTGGCATTTTCCAGAATTACCAACCCATAAGAAACAAGGACTAAGTGAAAGGTCAGTGGAACTCGGATAAATTGGGGGAGGGGGTCTGGCCGACTGCCCCAGAACTAGACGCGGCTAAAGCAGTGGTAATGCAGCCACCTCCACGTGGCTGCCTCAGAAGCTCCCGGCCTGCAGATTGAATGGGGGCCAAGCCATCATTCAGAGGCTAAGTGCTCTTGCCTTGAGCTGCTTGGATCGGGATCAGGATCTTGGGTGGTGGTCCTGAGGTGCGTTTTCAGTGAGCCAAAGCTGGTGGGGGCTGCAGAAACAGTGGCCTCCTAATAGCTCCAGCAGCTGCAAAAACCCCAGTGATCTGGGACAGAGCTCTCTCCTCTGAAAGCAGAGCTCTACTGAACCTAAAAGTCAATTAATTGACTGGCAACATGAGT
>CM053587.1:298126173-298165326 GCA_028646515.1 Pseudochirops corinnae
TGCAGATCCTATACATGATTGCACGCCACCATGGGGGGGGGGAGGGAGGGGAAAAAAAATCTGAAACTCAAGTGATTGTAGAACCGAATCTTGTAAATTAAAAGTAAATGAGCAAATAAAAAAAAACAAAAACAAACCATTATTCCCCTACTTCCAAAATTTTGCTAACCATTATTAATAAAACACAGCTTATCCCTAGGTTAAGAGCATCGACAGACATATCGGCTGCTTACCTGGGGCTGATGTACTGTAGGAAATAGTTTGTTGCAGATGGCATTTCACAGCTTAGAAACCCTGCATTCCGTAGGTCAGTTTCAGCATTTTCATGTCCTAGCTGAGAAACAAAAAGATACATGTTTCAGGCTGAGTGAATTACATAGCCCCCCAGAATACCAGACTTCACCTCTTCTATCTCTCAAAAAACAAACACAAAAAACCCAGGGGAAAAAATCCAAACCCCTAAATTCTTTGGCCCACAATTACCATTATACTATACAAACCCTGACAAGTGAGTCTCTTAATTTAAGTCATAGGGGTAAAGAGTAGGGAAGGGTAGACTTTACCATCTCTTTTCCATATATCTTTTTCCCTAAAATAAAAATATGTGAAAAAGTACAGGAGGCATAAAACTTCAAAAGATCTGAGCTTAAAAAAAAGTTACAATTCAACTAGATTTTCATATCCACCTTTTACATCAACAAAAATGGGATGGCAGCAGTGACCTTTATTGACAATACTTATCTTCAGGTAGCTAAAAATATATCCAGCCACGTTTAGTTTTTTGGTTTCTTTTTTAATCTCAATGCAACTGTACAACCTTCCTGAATTGATAGTGTAATTAGGGTTTCCCTTCAAATGTTCAGGTGACAGTTCCCATTTCTTTCTTTTCTTTCTTCCCATTTTCAATTCAGAAATCTATCCATTAGCCCAGACAATACGTGTACCATCACCATAACCCTACACCACATGTACCATGCACTAACTCTCTGCTCCTAAAGTTGTCTGTCTCTGTGCCAAGAACAGCTCAAGAAGAATCAATTATCTTGGCTTGAAGCCATGGCAAAAAATATATGCACTTTCAAAGTCACAGATGGAATAGGATGAAGGTGATAACAAATGGTGCTATTCTTCATACTCTAACATGCCACCACTGTTGTTTTGCCTCCTTTTGAGAAAAATACTTCAGAAAAAAAATGCTTGTTTGGCCCACAAATTGTCAGCAAATCCACAGAATCCATTTTTCCACTAATGGGGAAGGAATGCAATGTACTGACATAAGTCTATGGTGTACTTTGTCATCTCACAATCTCCCCTACAGCTAGAATGTTTAACTACAGTAAACAAAACCTTAGGAACAGGATTTCCCTTGCCTGTCTTAGTGAGAAGGAAGCAATGTTAACATTTCTCCTTCCTTCTCTAAAAGCCAATGCTGCAATGGCCTACCTGGATACCAAGACTCACCTTTCCAGCTCCTACCACTACCTACCCCATTTTACAGAAAAAGTGGCCACAAAGTTTGTCTCAGCCTTATTAGGCCAAAGTATTCCAAAATTACTATCCTCACTTTGGCCTTGGTCTCCTAGAGGACACTGAGTCAGGTAGACTCAAAGGGGCTGCAAGTAAAGATTTAATGCCCCTCAGGCTTAACGAAATACACTGTGGAAAGAACAGAGACCCAATTGGAATAACCAAGTCTGTTCCCAGAGCTCAGATTTTAGCACCCCAATAGGAATACATAAGCAAAGGAATGAACTGTGAGTAATGTGATTTCCCATGACCACCTGAATGAAAAGATGGGGCTTAAAAGAAACTTCTATCTCCCCTGTTGAATTTTGAGTAGAGGAATAATTTAATTAGTTTAGTGCATCATGCAAGTGCAATTGCTCTGATTAGATACCTTAACTCTGTCCCTCAAGTTTTGCCCAAATACAAATGCTTGCTGTGCAATTTGCTTTTTTCTCTCACAGGTCTCTTCCTCGGAAGTATTGCTAGACTCATTTTTCTGGGGCTCTTTCTCCTAAAAAAAGGAAGTGACATTTAGCAGAGACAAACGAGATTAGCAACTTAACACCATCTCATTTAAGCTGCACTTTTTCTGATCATGCAGGCATGTGGGGCAGCTGTGGTCACAGCCCATCTCCAAAGGTCCCTGAAGCAGCATCCCAATGGGGGGGAGAAGGAGTTCAGTAAATCCCTCAAATGCCAAAGGACCCAAAGAACGTTAACAGGATTTTAGAATCACCAAGAGCCATGGTGTCCACAGCAAGGAAGAGTCTACTCCTGCTGTACTTGTCTGCCCTGGTCAGAACACCTCTGGAGTGTTTAATTACAGGTACCACATTTTAGGAAGGATCTGGATGAACTGGAGCACTTCCAGAGGAAGGGGATCAACAGTGGTTAGGAGATGGGAGTTCATCACAAAAAATGAAGGGTTTAATGAACTGAGATGGTTTAACCTGGAGAAGAGAAGATATGAGGGGCTATAACAGCTCTCTAAGTACTCTGAAACACTGCAATGTTGAAGAAGGTTTAGTATTGTTTTGCTTAGCCTCAAAGGGCAGAACTAAGAATGCTGGGTGGAAGTTGCAGAAAAGTAGAAGGTTCAATACAAGGAAAAACTCTTAATAATCAGAGCTTCCTGAGAGTGGAACAGACTGTTTTGGTAGGTAGTCCCTCCTCATTCGAGGGTGGAAGTACAGACTGAATGATACTTCTGGGGGGTGGGGACAGGGAGATTCCTGTTCAGGTATGAGAACTGAATGAAATGGTCCCCATAAGATCCCGGCAACCTCTGAAATTCTATCTCAGTCGCTTCATTAACTGGAACAGTAGGAAAAAGACTCTACTATAGTGTGATCTTACTACTGAGCCACTTATGACAAACAAGAAATACTTACTTGAAATAAGATGCAAGCTTATAAAGAGACTCAGATATTTTGGATTTAAATTATGGGAATGGCTGACTCAGAAATTATAAATTTAAGAAGGAGATGCCAGGCTGCAACTATGAGATTCCCATCTTAACATGAAAAAGTAGCTGTGGACCTAAAATGCTAGATGTTAGGTTACCTGCCATAACTGTGATCTCTACACACCAATAATATTCTGCCCTTCTCATTACTGGTCTTAGTGGTTACCTACCTATGTTCTGCAGAGCCCCAACCTAGGAACATAAAGACCACTCTCCTTACATTACATGTGCACATGTAGCTCTGTGTGTGCATTTTTATATACAAACACACATTAGTGGCAACAATGCAGTGGCAGCAAAATATAGTAGAAAAGAGAACCACTGCCTACCAAACAATTCTTTGCCAAAACACCACACTGCTGCACAAGTCAGTATCAAAAACAAAAGTATTTGGGCACTGTATCACCTATGCAGGTAATAAATTAAACTTTACGGTTATTTTTTAGAATTTAATGAAAAGCACTTCTGATGAAAGAAAAATTATGTATACCAGTCTTTAACCTATGTACAGAAAAAGGGAAAACAGATTTCACCCAGGTACTAAGATTTAAATATTTATCACATTAACGTATTGCTGCCTATTGGCTTTTGTTAGCTTAAATGTAAGCAGCAACCAGTTATGAGGAATTAACTGCAAATGAGGTTCTCTAGCTGTTTCTGTTTGTGAATGATGATGTGCCTATTACATGGAGTCCTATAAGTCCTTCGAATGAGCTCCACAGTCACAAATACATTTGGCCAAGCAACCCACAAGAAAAACCACACAGATGAAGAGTAGGCCATGCAACCAGAAGGGCAGATTGTTTCAGTCCCTCAGTCAACAACATACAGATATTGGACAGAAGCTACAGTCATATGTTGAGCAGGTTTAGAAAAGAGGAAAAGAAAAGTCTCAATTTCTTTTGGGAAACTGCCCTGTTTCCATGATTCTGAACTGCTACCTGATATAATAAAACTCTTCTTCTTAAAATCAAAATTGGTCCTATAATGTTATATAACTAGAAATCATAGATTATGGTGCTAGAAAAATAAAAACTGCAAGTGAGTTAAAAGACACCAGAGGTAAAGGGAGTTTTAGTCTGTCAACAATAATGATTTGTGAACAGGCAGTGGCACAAAAAAATGACTCAGTCATGTAATAGGAGGGGTAACAAATGATAACTTTGTATACTGCATTGAAATATTAAAAAGTCCAGAGAAAAACCTTTAGCACTTTGGAGAGAGATCTCCAGATTCACAGAAGGACAAGAAGAAGAACTGAAGACAAGAAAGGGTAAATAAACTGAAGTCTATATCAGTAGATTATAATACCATATATCCACTAAAGAGCTGTAGGGAAAAGTAGGTGGGAAGGATACCAAAATAAAAAAATAACATCTTATCCCCATTAACCACTGGTCTCAATCTCTTCTTTAATAAATTTGCAGATGAAACACTGTTCATTCTCCATACCTTTCTCTTCGTCTTCATCTACCTTCTAGTGACTGCACAGATAATCAGAAGAAATGAGAAACAACAAAATTTGGCCCATACACAGTTAACAATAAAGAACTAGCTGTACATAATTTTTCTGGTGGCATCTGCCATCTATGTAATTTTAATAGGGTACAAAATAAAGTCTCGTAGAAACTAGCTAGTAGAAGATTCATTGCACAAAACAGGCTTGTCTCTATGCCTCCATTTTTTTGTTAAGAGTGGTATGTTAAATCACAAACAGGATTACTCTCTAGAAAACCAAGTGCAGTCTTTTCCAGCATTGTACACTTATTCCCTCTCTTCTTGAAAGTGTTCAAATCTAGCAAAGAATAACATTTGTTGAATTCATTCCATTTAACATCCCCTGCCACCTTTTGCTAAACTGCAAGTACAGAGGCAGCAGTTTGGCAGAGGAGAGAGCACAAGATCGGAAGTGAGAGGCCTATTGGGCATATGACCCCTCCTCACTTACTAGTAGGTAAGTCCCTTTCTATGGGACTCAATCTTCCTCTATAAAATAGGAGGAAGAAGGAAATTAGAGAAGACTGGACAGACTAGATGACCACTAGAGTCCCTTCCAGCCCTAAAACCTATGAAATCCAGAAAAATAAAGTATTTCAATTGTCAACTTTGCATCATAATCATGAAAAGTGCTGTAATCTCCATTTTAAATACCAAGACTCAACAGCATAATGTGAAAAAATGAAATGCCTGAGTTCACTGAGTCAAATCAATAGCAATATGGAATACAGAAATCAGCTATTGTGATTGTTAACTAAACCCAGTGTCTGGCATACATTCAACTTAATATGTCAGCTCTACTTAATGATAAAACTGTTTACCATAATATCTATTTAATACAATAGAAATCTCTATTTTTTTATTTTTATCTATGATGTTTGCTCTGCAAACTGCAATATCAAGTTCTTGGCCTGTCCTCTGTGCTGAAATGGTCACCTTGTCCATAAGGCACCAGCACACATCAGAATGGCTGAAGTGCTTCCAACACAAAGGAGCTAGGGTACTCATGATCCCAGAATACTTTGGTCAAACCAAGCATATGCAAGACTGTGCAGGATTCTGAATGTTACATATTAAATGAGAGAGTACTGGAGTAAGAAGATGGAGGTAGGACAGACATGACAGGGAGTATTTTATGAGGATATAAAAGAGGAGGAAAGGTTGGGGCCAGGAAGATTGAGAGTGGAGAAAAGCCTGGGGAGACTGAAAGAGGAACCCTAAAAGGAAGTTCAGAGGATGGGGAAAAGAGAGGGAAGTGGGAGAGGAAGTCCATAAGAATAAGATTAGAGTAGTTAGGGATTTGTAAACTATCTCAAAAGAGAAAAGATTAAAGAGATTAAAGACCTGGGAGTATTTAGCATAACAAAAAGAAAACTAAGACAGACAAGATAGTGGTCTTCAGAAGATTTCTTCTCTATAAATCAAGATTAAAGAATAAGTATAAATTGGCAGAAAGGAGGCAGATTTTGGCGGAATATAATGAACTCCCTAACAACTCAAGCTGTTCAGCAGTGGAACAGGCTGATTGATGAGATGGTCTCTGTCACCAGCAACAATCACCAAGTGGCAGTGTCATATGAGAAAGGCTACAGAAGGGATTAGATATGGATGACCTTTAAGATTTCTTTCAATTCTAAGACTAAAATTTACTATTATGTAATATAACTGTCAAGACTTCTAAGAAGCAACAAGTTGTGGGAATGATTCTAGCAATTCAACCATGTTCTGAAGGTACTGGTTTTCAGGACTTATGGCAGGAAATAGTTTACTTAAGTTTTAAAATAGGTGTTAGTGATATTTATGATACTTAATAATAGGCATGGGGTACAGGCCCTAAAAGATATCATTACAGTTTCAGAAATGGAACAGAAGGAAACAAACAGCTTTTCTTTTTGTACAATGGGTAATCTTGCAATGCTGGTTCTTATAAAATTATCTAACAAGCTTAAGAGTTCCATTAAAAGCAATTTATTTTAGAATTTATTTAAATCATCTCACTTAAAACCCACCATAACACAAGGAAAGATAATGCTTTATCCTCAGAAGAATACTGAATTGTTTTCTTGGGGTGGGAAAGCGGAAAGGACGAATGTAAAGTTCTACATTCAAGTTAAAAAAAAATCAAGTTCCCAAGTATAGGGCAAAGGGACTGTGACTAGAAAACAGGAAAAACATGGAAAAAAAGACCTAGAGGTTTGAGTGATATATAAGCTCAGCGCAAACCAACAGGGTGATGGCAGCAAAAGAAAGTCAATGTCATTTTGGGGTGTGTTACAAGAGGAACTTCCCCATCCAGAATAAGGGAGGCAATGGTCTGCTGTCCTCTGCCTGGGTTAAAACAGCTTCTGGAGCACTGTATCCAATTCTGGAAGTCACACATATAGGAAAGACCAACCATGTGGAATGCACACACAGGAAGGAGGCCAGGAAGGGGAGGAGACAGAAAAGTGGGCCTGATTAGTAGTAGCTGAAGGAACTGGGGATGTTGAGCCTAGAGAATAAAACAGGGAAATATTATATATATTTTTAAAAAGAGTTATTATATACAAATAATATAAAAATTTATTTTGCTTGCTCCCAGAGGGCAGAATAAGCAGCAATCTGGGTTTTTAGAAAGGTAGATTCAGGCTTCATAGAAAGAAAAACTTCCTAATTATTAGAGCAGTCCCAAGGAATGATGACAGCCTTTAAAGCAGTGAGCTCCCCAACAATGAAATTACAAAGTAGTAGGCTAGATGACCAACCACATTTTGGCGAGGTCTACGGAAGAAATTCAAGCTAAGATATTAATTAACTTCTAAGGTTTCCGGCTCTGAGAAATGAATGAATCATCTTTTAGTTTGACACTAAATGTAAATTTCCTCAGATGAAAAGGTCAGAAATATATCTACATCTATCTACACAAAGTTCTTTCTGAAGTGCTGAATACAGAAGCAGGGAAGGAAGAAATTTTATCACCTAATGCTTAAGCACATTCACATGTTTTTCCATCTCCCCCTCAGGTCATCTAAGTTAGTGAGCATATACCACATGGTGACCATGGGAATGCTGAATTATGCATCCATAACTGTGCAATAACTGAACCTACCAGGAGAAAAATTAATAGCTATACTGCATTCTTCTGATCAATTCTCAGCTCGGCCCATACTGGAATGATATATTACATAGACTGGAACAACTTTTGAGCTAAATTTCAATACCCTTATTCCTACTTTGCTGGTCCCCAACCCTTTGTGACCCTCTATGTATATCATTAAGATTTTAAGTTTCGTATGATTAATCCTGTCATGACTGCTTTTCACCGATGATTAATTAATTCAAGACATGAAAGCCCTTAAAATAGTCCAGAATTTGAAAATACTAAAAACTCCTAGTGTATTATACAATCAGTATTGTCTTGAAAACACTCATGGTTCAGCCTGGGCCTCTTCCTTCTCCCACCTGGCCTGTGAGACACTATGTCCAGCGTACCTTGTCAGCAGTCTCAGAAGAACTCCTCAGTGCACTAGTATTTACTGATTCAGATGTAGCTGCTCCTAGACAGTCTGAGGGCACATTAACACCATTTGTGCCACTGTTAGAAACTACAAAAAGAAAGGAACAACCAAAGGATTAGAGTAATTCCTATCTACAACCAATTTTTCTAGGTAATATTAAAAACTGCAGGGAAAATTAAGTCTCTCCTCATTTAAAACACATTTTGAACTTAATATTAAAGACCACAAACCTGTACAGTCTTATGTTCTGTCCTTCTTGGGGGAAAGAGGGAAACAATCTCAATGTTACATTCAATTATTCTCAGAAACAAAAACAAACAAAAAATTACCTCAAACAATAAAAGTTTATATTCACTGTGTAAAAATGCCATTTAAAGACAAAACTCACTAAGCTTCCACATTCTCTATGATCAGATTTGCTAATAAAGACTAAATGTCACCTGAGATGAGGATGAATGAATTGAAAAGCATGTATAAAGGCTCCAAGATAAGGAAGCAGCAATAAACTATTTACATCCTAAAGCCATGAGCAACACCTTCTGTCAGCAATATAGACAATGGAATGACAAGAAGAAAAGGGGAAGAAGGGGGAAAAGAGAAGAAGGAAAAGAAGAAAGTACATATGATGTCATTGAGCACCATCCAGATCATATAATCTGCCCTTACTAGAACTTCAGAACACAAAATTCTCTGTACTGGGTAACCATAATTCTGTCACTGAGATAGTACAATTCAGAGCAGGGTGGCAACCACTGCAATGGTAACTGCACTTTAGCTAAGGTGGATCTATGCAAAACATCCCTTTGCTATCCGGGAATTTTTTTTCAATGATGTAGATGATGTATTTCTAGGTTTCTCAAAAGAAATGAACATAGAAAAAGCATAATTTTTTTAAACTAGGAGAAAGAAATTAACATTAAGAAACCCTGGGCTTGTCTTTTTATAACCCCTCCAATATTAACAATTCTTATCTTTTATCATCTTACTGAGTTCAAACTTAGCGTCAGATACTTACTAGCTGTGTGACTTTAGGCAAGTCACTTAACCCCGTTTTGCCTCAGCTCCTCGTCTATATAATGAGCTGGAGAAGAAAATGGCAAACCACTGCCATTATCTTTGCCAAGAAAATTCCAAATGGGGTCACAAAGAGCCAGACATGCTGCACAACAACTACCTTTTGTCATCTTTGTCAAATTGTTGGTTACGAGGTGAAATTTCAGATTAAAAAATTTTTTTTTCATTTCTCTGTTAGTCATTTGGAGCATTTTTCCACATGGCTGCTAAATACTTCGCAATAATTTTGAGATCTATTCAAATCCTGTGACTGCTTCTCTACTAAGAAATAGCTTTCAGTTTTTTGTTAGTGGTCTATAATTCTTAGATATCAGACCATTATGAGAAATATTTAATGCAAAGATTTTTCTCAAATATTTCCCTTCTTATCTTCATTGCTTGAATTTTATTTGCACAAAACCTTTTCAATTTCATGTAATCTCAACCTCACCATGTCCAAAACTGAACTCATTATCTTCCTCCACAAACCATCCCTCTTCTGAACCTCTCTACTACTGTTACCACCCTCAAGTCTCTTGCACTCACTTCATACAGCCAATCAGTTGTCAAATCTTGTCCTTTTTACCTTCACAACATCTCTTGCATATGTCTTCTCTTCACTCACACAAACACAACTGTAGGACAGATCCTCATCAGCTTTTTTTCCCCTCTTCATGTACTTTATTATAATGAGGTTAATACTAATAAAATTCAATTAACAATTCTTGCAAAAAGGGGAGCTCTTCCTACAGGTAATTCATGTTTGGGGGTTTGTCAAATACTAAGTTATAGAGTTAAATTATTTCTTATTCTTATTTCTTATTCTTGTTAAAAGTCTGATACCTAAGACAGAAACAAAACTAAATATATAATACACCCAATAAATGATTAAAGGAGATGAACAAACAGCTCTTAAAGAGATTTTTCTTAAAGAAAAATGCAAACTATTAAGTCACATGAAAGAGAATTTCAAAGTATAATGAGAAAAAATGAAAATCAAAACAACTGAGATTTAATCTCACACACGAAAATGGAAATAGTCTATATGTAAAGGAAAACAAAATAATCAAAACTGAATGCTATAAAATTATAATGACCAAGTTCAGTCCTAAACAAGATATAGAAAAGAAAGCACTTGTCCCACTCCCCTTCTTTGCAGAGCTAGGGGTCCTTGTATGTGGTACATTGCATACACTGTAGTTAGTCTTTTTCAATATGCTAGTTGGTTATAATATAACCACAGCGTTTCTACCTCTAATTTAATCTCTATTATAGGAGACATAAAAACAAAAATTATAATTAAAAATGGATTCTGAAAAGATCCAAGAATAAATAAAAATGGCTACATGAAAAAGCCTATGAGGACACTGTCTGCAGTGTCATTTATATTTAAAGTGCGTGCAATAATATAATAAATATAATACAACCAAGCCCAAAACACTGACCTGCCTGCGGGAGTGCCTTTGGCTGCGGAGCTTGTAATACTGCTGGGCGTAGCACACTTCGCTGCTGTTCTTTAGGTTTCTGGGTTGGCAGACCTAAAAACAGAAGCAAACTTCAAGGATTCAAGATTATAAAAAAATTCGCCATCTCAACTTCCTTACACACTTGAAAAAAAAATTAATTTCCTGGAGCGTCTATAATACTTAATGGATGCTACATTTGGTAGATGAGTCACAATTTTCCTTTCTACTGATACTTGCTCATTTCTAACTTTTTGCCTTAGTGTTTTTCAGGTGTAAGGAAACAAATTCCCCACCTAGTTTATCTGGTCTTGCTTGGAGTTAAACTAGTCACAAAGGACTCATATAAGGACAGCCAACGTATTCTTCTACTCAAGAGCTAAAATGAAAGCAACTGGGAAAACACCAAACTCTAAACATAACAAGTAGTCATAGGTAGTCAAAATTACCTGAGTTAATCCAATCTGACTGTACCTTAAAGATTCAATGGAATGTCAGAGCTGGAAGGGTTTTAGGGATCATCTAATTTAATTCTCTGATCATAGCACAGATGAAGAAACTGATCTCCACTGAGATAAAATGACTTGTCCAAGGAACTGTATGGTTTTTGGAAAAGCAGGGTGTTAAAGAAACAGCATTAAAACAAAACAAAACAAAACTACTCCACTATATTTAGAGTTAGAGACCCTCTGTTCAAACCCAGGGCTATATTTACTACTTGTATGACCCTGGGCAGGTCACTTCATATCTCTAGGTCTCTAGTTTCCCAATCTGTAAAATGAGATGGCTGGACTAAATAATGCCTAAGGTCCTTCCCGACCCCAAAGCTATCAATCCAGGTCCTACTGATTGCTAGTGCAGTGGCTTTTCAACACATTTTTAAAACCTACTTTTCAAAATACCCTACTTTAATCCTTCAAAAATCTACATCGGCATCAATATGGGGGCTTCTTCTACCAATATAGATGATAACCACTTCACACCTAAATAGATGATTCCATGAGTTGCTGTAGGGGAAAAAAAAAAAGTTCATCCACCATGAGCCAACCTTTCATTAATGATTCCCTTTACATTTAGATAGACTAGACATGGGATAATAGCCATCGTCTATACTCAAAGCCTTTGCATTTTGGTAAGACCTCCCAGAAAGACAGCTCTACTGGAATGACCTTCATAATTCTCGTCACCTACATACCATTACATGAGGCCTTGAAGGGGAATGTGTCACATCAAGATAATGAATCCAAGCAGCAATATAAAGACAACACTCTCCAAAGTAAGAGTGGATGGGAACAGGGGAGAGCCGAGATGAGTGGGAGTACATGTAGGTGCCACAAAACAATGCCTGAAACTAATGGATGTTTGAGTATGACATCCACATATTCACTTTTTTCCCCAATGAAAACAAAATTCAAAGCAAAAACAACGAAGACTAAAATAAATTCCTGACAATTATTTAATATAGTGTGTACAAATGAGGATAAATTTAAGCCAGCACTTCAAATCCCAGTATGGATGAATGCAATCTGCCCATGTCAGCTGGCAGTTTGTAATAAATGCTGGGGCATTTATAAACCAGAAGTTAAACAATCTTGTAGGTAACTTAAAGAGCCATAATAGCTGTTACACAGTGCTTGGCATATGGTAACTGCTTAACAAGTGCTTATAGACTAACTGTTATATTTCTCAACATCTTTAATTTCAGTAAGCATGATATAAACTAGATTACTGAAAATGAACAATTAAATTGAAATTGTTTTAAATGTTTGTTACTTCAAACTTTCAAAAAAGTTGAATAATATCCGGCTGTGATATACATAAAATATTTGAAAATCAAATGCACTAGAAGAGTTGAAATGAGGACAAGCAAAGATAACAGACAGTTTAAGTAATATTAAGAAATACAGAAACAAAATCTAGACATGGTTCCACAATATTGATCATTGGGATTTGCAAGTCCTACTATACCTTTTTGTATAAATGCTTTTCATGACAGCATGAGCCTAAGAAATTAAACCATCTCAAGAGGTGTAAGGACAGTAAACATGGGAAAAGCGAGAGATTTTTCAAGGGAAAAATAATATGCTTTTAATTTAAAAAAATAACTAAACTTTTTCAAAGGTCATATCTGTGCTATCAAAATGATCATCTGCTTTTCTGTACGAGTTTGCTTACACAACTGCTGAGTATTAAAACTTCATTTGATGGGAGAAATGTAGATTACATTTGCAGCTACTGATGTCTGTCTCTGTCTTTCTCTCTCTCTCACACCCACACACACATACACACAAATGAGCAACAAATGTAGCTGAAGGTACTCTTGTTGAAATGAGAATATGTTAAAACTGATGTTAAGAGTTGTTTTCTTTATAAACTTGATTACAATGCTATGCCAATAGAAATTTCAATACAGCTGACAGAAATTTTAAATGATAGCACATGGGAGAATTATATTGTATTAACAAAAGTTAACTGATCTCAAAATAAAATGCAGATCTAAAGCATTAGTTAAAAATGTGGCTTTTGATGAAATCTGGACACACTGTATGCTTCTTGGGCAATTTATCTAAAAGTGAGGAGCTACAAGAAGCTTTTCAAGTTGTTAACAAAAGTAATCAAACTTTACAAAAAACAGTCTGTTATAAAGAAGACTCTGCAAAATTATCTGATTACATAAAGGCAGAGCACAGAGTACATTTACGTAAAATATACTGGTTTTCTTGTGACAAAATATTTTGGAGGGATGCTTTGAGCTAAAAGAAACAATGTCACTTTTTCCCAGTGAAAATAAAGATGAAACAAATTTATTCTTTTTTTTTTTAATGTTCCTCCTGAAATTTGTGTATTTTTGGTAGATACTTGTGGAGAAACACAGAACTCCAAATAAATCTAGGCAAGTTTCTTAAATCCTTGTTCTGATCCAGAAAGTTACTGCACTCATGAAAGTTTCTCAAAATGTAGTGTTAGTGATGGTATTACTACTCAATTACTTTTCACTGAGTCATCAAAATTATTTTGTCTTTATATCATCCACAGCAGAAAACTCCATTTCACTAAAATAAGATGTTCGCAAGCATTCATTAAACTTACTATGTGCCAGGCACTGTGCTAAACCAATGGGGATAGGAAGAAAAGCACAAAATAACCAAACAAAAAAATTCCACCCAAAGCAAATAAACAAAAGCAGCCCCTGTCCTCAAGAAGTTTACACTGCAAATGGACTTAATGTTAATGACTATAAGTAAAGGGTAGAAGCGGAAAATAATCTACAATAATGGTCCCAGTGGTGTTGGGACTGAGAAAGATCTGCAGAAGGTGAGATCTAACCTGAATCTTGAAGTAAGCAAAGAAAATGAAGAGTGTAGGTGAAGAAGGAACAACAATGAGGTGGGAGGAGGAAGAAGGGAGAGAACCAATCAATACAAAGGTACAGCATGGAAGACGTTATGCGTGGGATGGCTAATGGGTCGATGTAGCTGAATCACACACTGTATGGAAAGGAATAAAATGCAAGGAGTCAGTTTATGAAGAGCTTTAAACAACAATAAAGTTGGTATCTGTTTCATAAACTACAGAATTCTCTTCACTGCTAACCAAAGCACAAAATTTGTTTCAATTATCAAAATTCTATTAATTGTTCTCATTCAGATGGAATAAAACCAACGCATCATATTTGTCCCACATGAGTTCCTTGTCCATTCCTATTTAGAAACATCATGGTCTTGAAAATAAAATGAGAATCATTTCTATAGAGTGGTCAAATGAATAAGTGGGTCTTTATTTTCTTACATAGGGTGACCTAAAAGTCTTAGTGCAGTTTTAAGCTTTAGTAATATAACCTGAAAAACCAAGCAATTAAAGGGGCACAAATTTTTTATGCGCTAGTGAGTTTCAAAGATTCAGCAAACAAGTCAGGTAGAAGAAAAATTTGTTCATGGCTTCCTAATTTATAACTACAAGAACCAACATAGGGATGCATCTACTTTTCTCCAGACTCCTTGGCCTCCGGTTTTTTCATTTTTCTTACTAGGTGTTAGGTAGTTTAGATACTTCAATATATCAATTCTCTAGTATTTCATTTTCAGATAGCCCAAACACTACCACATTATCACAGACTCAACCTGTCCCCCTGCCCCCATCTTCAGGAGGTGCCATAACAAAAAAATTTCATCACCAGGCAGCCAATCTCTAGCAATGAGAAGTCTCTCCACTGGTCCTTTGGTAGAACACATCTGGACCTGAGTGTGAAATCTTCCCTGGCTGTCTATTTGTATAGCCTTTGAAATCTCAATGCCACAAGGAGTTAGTAAAGGAGGACTTCAGGAGAATAGTTTAAAAGTATTAAATGCTAAAATTAATACTTTTGTTTTCTAGCACAAACAACCTTTTAAAGAGAGAACATTAAATGTATTTTGGACCATAACTGCCTCTCCCAAACAGTTTTTTTTCCTTTGGGGGGGGCAGAGGGAGGGTCATTCTGAAGCACATCCCAATAAAGTTCCTAATAATAAAATATACACATAAGACCTTGAATGAAAACATCGTTCTCCATCTCTTTAAGTAGAATGGCAAGCTAGATAAATAAACATCAATACCTTTTATCTCACTTTGTGTCTATATTTTATTCAATTTCTATTCTTCAAAACAACTTTTCTAGTATTTCATTTTCAAATAACAAGGATGATTTTAAAAGCAGAGGATATGTCTGGGATCTTTAGCAACTTCTTTGTGGAGGAAGGCCCTGAAAATTTAACAAGTGGCTTACCTTTCTTTTCCCAAGAAAGAAAAAAGAAACAAAAGGTTGAACATACCTGCACTGGGTGCCTGACCATGGATAAGTGTGGGAGGCTTCAGTCGGAATCCACTGCTCTTTTCCTCTAGAAGTACAATACAAAAGGTAAGAAAGCAGGCCTTCGGCTGGATGTCTAAGCCAGAGATGCAACAGGGCAAAGAAAATGAGGGCTGCTAGTCCCAGCAGTCAATGAGGGAGGCCCAAAGAAGTAAGGAAAAGACCTCAAAAGACCTGAATTAAAACAAAATGGAAGAATCCCCACCCCCACTTCCCCTCAAGTAAGAGCTACAGAGTTGCTGAAATGAACATGATTTGTAGACATTACTAATGGGTAGTACCGATTCAATGGCTCTGGAAGTACTTGGGAGTTGACAACGCAACAGTAAGCTAGATAATGGCTAAGAGAAGTGGAAGCAGGAAAAGTTAACAGCACAAAAAGATTTAATTTTCCAAAAGAGGAAAATTCCAGGGTTTTAATAAAGGATGGTCGACTACTATTAAGTCTACAGTTATACAGACCCACCCTGAAGCTGGAAATGTTTCAGAATTTAGAATGTTTTTTGATTCAAAACAAAACGACCAACCAGATACAAAGTGCACCTAAAAATAAGGATCCTATCACAGACTTCCTTTCACTATGGAAAAGAATGAAATGATAACCAAGAACTATAAAGAACTTGAACCCGCTTAATCCCTGTCTAGCCCTTGATGACTTCAACAGCTAAATGGGAATGAATAGCAATTCTCATTATAGTAACTCCTAAATGTACTATAATGAAAGACTAACAGTCATCATAAGGAGTATCTAAAATCTGATAATTACAAATGAAAAAAAAATTACTTCCAAAGTCTAGTAGAAATTCTTCTAAGTAGTTCCTAAAAACTTTTAAAAGCAGGGCTAAATGACTACCCAATGAATAATAGTAACATCCCAGGAAAGTAAAACTTTCTGAAAACCAGAATAGAAAGATACCATAATTCTGAAAGGCAAAACTAGGAAACTTAGTCACAAATTACTGACATTAAATAATTCATCCTTCTTGGGTAACTAGTTTTGATTTGTAAGTCAACAGTTTACAAAAATGAAAATGAATTACATTAGTTAATTCATACTCTTTACTTTATCCCTACAATCACCCTGGTCTCTAAACTTAGCCAGACCTAGGCCTTCACCTTATTTTCAGACCACCATCTCCGAGCTATAGCCATGCCTATACTACCAACCCCTCCCCCTACCAATCTCTGCCTTCTAGCTCCCACTTTATGTAATTTCCGACAGGACAGTAACTGTCTCAACTACATTTGCATCCCCACAGTAATGCTTTATCTGGGACCTGTATTTTATTTGTCTTGTGAATCTCCTTTGGAAGTCTAGACTCCTCAGAATAATATTTTTAAATAACTGATGTAAAGGCTAAATTTCAGTTACAGGCTAGTGAAAAATAAAAACTAAGGATGCAATTTGTTCCCTATTAATGTTCAGGTACTCTATGGGTCCATGTACCCCAGATTAAGAACTTCCAGTTTCATTTCTATGTCCTTTCCTGCCCTCCCCTCACCTTTCATTCATGGTATGAAAGGAACTCTAGAAATCATCTGAATGAATCACCTCAAAAAGAAACCTCTTTATAACATCTAACAGGAACTGCCTTTGTCTGTATCATGGGAATAATCCCTAAGCATTTGTTCCTAAGAGCAGAGAGACTCAGGAAGCTCACCTGGTTCTGAGTCAGAATTGCCTGCAGATGGTTCACAGAAGGTTGATGGCATAAAAACATTGTTTTTTGATACTGTCATCAAGATGGTATGGGGGAAGGAAGGGGAAAAGAGTAGGAGGAAATAAAAAAAAACATGAGTAAAAGGGAAGATACATGAGACCACTTCTCTGCCAAGTATCAACTTTCAAAATACAAATGTGTGATTTATAGCCATGAGATGATATCATCATGGACAAGATACTTAACATGTCAAAATAAAAGCCCTTTAAAATTAGTGTATCTTTACAGTGAAAATTTGGGACATTATCAATGTTTATTTTACATATCAGAGTCAACTCTTAACTACTCAAAGTTGGTAATCTAGTGCAACCCTTAGCTAATGTATCAATCCCCTCTACAACATTAACAAGTGACCATTTAGCCTCTATAGCTCCAGTGAAGTTTAATATCCTACTGAAAATTCTGACTGGTAAGAAGTTTTCTTCCAATAATCCCAAATCTGTTTCCCTACAATTTCCTATCATTGGTTCTCTTTCTGCCCTTTGGAGATACCCAGAACAAATCTAATCCTGCTGTACTTTTCACAGTCCTTCAGATAAATGAAGACAATCATGGGCCCTGACCCTTTCTCAAAGTCACATCTCTGGGTTTAAAATGGCCAGTTCCCCCAAATACCTCAATGGATATAGTTTCACGTTCCCACATTAATAAAATGGCCCCATGCAGCTTGTCAACGTCATTCTTGAAATGGTATGTTCAGAGCTGAACACGAAATCTCCTGTTTAGATATATTCTAAACAGGGCAAAACACAGTGAGATTGCTTATCTTACATTTAGGTTCTCTTTTTCCTCTAGAGTTCACACTTTGGCAGTTTTAACTATTTAGATATTCCTTCTAAGGAATGGAAGGAACAGGAAAAGGCTAAAATGAGGATTTGAAATTATAGCCAGTTCTTGATTATTGCATCAAAAAGTTTTTACTCTCCAGCTGGTTATCAACCACCAGACTTCCAGATGCCTCCTGCCATAATTAATTGAGGTATTCTCTGAAAAGGGAAACCATTTACAACAATACAGCTTATCTATTACCATAGGGCTATGATTATCAGCTTTTGTATGGAAAACTCACAAAATGGGAATTCCCTATACCAATAAAGATTGTAATCAAAGAATTTTAAAGTTACAGCTGTGTAAGTACCATAGAGGTCAAGCTATCTATCACTTAGTAAATAGGTTCTAGGTAGCTGCCTGAGGTAATGGTTAAGTGATTTCACCTGGGTCACATAATCAAGAAGTACCAGAGGTAAGATTTAAATATATCCCTTACCTCCTCCCACTCCTTTGAGAACAGGTGGGTGGAGGGGTAAGAAAGGGCGTCCACAGTCGTGGAACACTGCACATAGTCAGATTTTGAAAAAAATATATTGATTGTATTTGATATACTGTAGCTGTATGCATAAAAATACAAGTAGATACAGCATTTGATACACTGATTTTCCCCTTCTTCCTCTTAAAAAAAACCCCACCAAAACTTTGTTATAAGCAATGACTGAGAGAAGTGGTGAAAGGAAACAGAAATTTAGGTAATGTAAAAACAAAAGATGTCAATAAATCAAAAATAAGTATATATGAAACACAGAGACACAGACAGAGACACAGACACACACAGACACACAGACACACACACACACTGGTGAGTGTTTATAGATAATATGTAATACTCCCAATAAAGCAAATCTGAAATAACTATTTTTAATTATCCATACCATTAATCTCTTCTACAGATATCAAGGGATGAAGGTCTTTTTTTTTTTTTTTTTTAAGTGCTGTAAGGTCTAAGGAAAGAGTGATATTTAGCATAAGAATATACAGGTCTCAGAACTGGCAAGGACCTTAGAAATCATCTAGTTTATCCCCTTCATTTTGAGGAAGCTGAAAACCAGAAAACTTAAGTGTCTTTACCAAGGTCATATAGGTAGTTTGTAGAGCCAGGATGTGAACCCAGTTCCTCTGACTACAAAACCAACTGTCAAGTTTACTGTTTAGGTCTTTTTTCCAAGGGAATGGCTAAAATTCAAGTCTTTGTCTTGTGCCACACTGCCCTGGTAAAGATATCTGTGGGGCCTCAACACAATCAACCTTTCCCTGGATTCAGTATACCTATGTTTTGTGGTAGCAGTGGTATTAGATGAACAGAAAGAAACTGAAAAATTATATCCTAACAACTAATGATAGAGTTTATATATGAAATCTGTATAAGCAGAAATAAATCTTCATATTCAGGTAACATAAAAATTCTAAGAAAATAAACCAGTGTGTCTAAATATTTAACAAGCCACAGATGCAGAGAACAGGGTAATGGTGACAGATACAATGGTATTAAAAATGAAGTGGCAGAAAGAAGGAAAAGAGAGAACCATCCGACATAATTTAATTCAAACCTTCAATGGTTGCCCCCCTGCTACAGGATAAAGTCCAAACTTTTTTACTTAGTACTCAAGCCCTCTTCAAGGTGATCTCAAGTCTGACTTTTCAGTCAATCATATCTCAAGATACTTTCCCTCAAAGTCACTTCATTCCAATCAGACTTTGATCCTTGTCTCCTGTGTCTTTTGTTTTCCACATGACATGTCCTCTACCTGGCAATGACCTCTTCCCTCCTATCTTTCTCTCTCTCTATATATATAGATATCCCACCCTGTAAGATTCAGTTCATTTATATACTTTGTTAAGACAGTGATTTTTCCTTCCATGGAACCCCAGACATAACTGAGGATATGGCATTTTACATACTGGATTGTGACCTTTTTTATAATATTTAACTTTCTGTGTCTAAGTCTTATCTTTTCAATTAAACTGTAAGTTCAAGGATAGGGACCTTATTCTTATCCTATGCATATTGCTACTTGTATTTCATAGTTAGCTCAATAATACTATTGATAAGCTCACAGGATCTTAAGTTGGATAGCTCATCTTGAAGATCATCAACATCTCAATTTGTGGAAGAAAAAGTTAGGCCCCCTAAAAGCAGACTGTCCAAAGTCACATAGGTGGTAGTAAGTAGTAGATCTGGGAGATGAATCCACATTTTAAAACTCCAAATGCAGTGTTCTTTGCTTACACAATGCTGCCTCTGTTACCCTCCCCACCATGTTCCAGTCGCCCTGATCTGATTAACAATGTCCAAAGCCTATTTTTGTATCTAAGTTGATCAGCCTTTACTTTAAAACTCTGACATGGGACTGTGTGACTTAGTGTGATCAACAGAGCTGTCCCTTAGGGATTGGATAACTCCTTCCCATCCCAACTTCTCCAATGTAGACCAGCCATTCATAAGAGGTTACTTCTCAGTTTCTAAGACAGGGTTTGGGAAAATCACCTTGTTCCATGTGTTTATTTAATTACATACCAGATAGATGACATTTAGCATTATACTTAAGGAAAAACTATAATACCTTGCTATCTTCATTTCTGATGGAAGTTAAGCCTTAGATTCATTCTTTACTGGCTTATACACTACTTGGATAGCAAATGAATCATGGCTATTACACTGTGGGGTTTGGGGTGGGGTGGGATGGGGTAGAAAGGTACAGGTGACATGATAAAAAAAAATACACTTCCTCCTCTTATTTTCTGGGATAGTGATACAATTTTTACCTGACTGTGATGGAGGAAACTGAGTTAATGAAGAAGTCCTTTCCCGTTTCATAGGAGGACAGTAATTTCCATCATCTCGGTCAGAATCTGCAGAGGATAATGGGGAAAAGGAAAGAGATATATATGTGTATACACACACAACATGTGTGTGTGTATATATATATAGATATATATACATATATATCTATAGATATATATATAGTTGACCTATAGTACATGTGTGTGTGTATATATATATATATATATTTGACCCTTTTCACAGATACGAACACAGCCAATATCTGGCAGATTTCCTCACCTTCTCCATCGTCTGGACTTGAACCTTCAGCTGACCTCTGAAATAAAAGCATAACAGGTGGTAAAACAGACTTGCCCTAATAATTCATTTGAATTCTACAATGAATTATAAACAACTATACTATCAAGACCTACACTTACACTGCACAATTATTGAAATTATATTCAGAATTTCAACCAACAGATCAAAGGATGATTGTCATAAATGAAACATTTCTGCATCTAATTTATGAAAGCACAGATTTTTAAAAAAATACCTTTTTTAACTTACCTAGAGAATATTTACAAAATAAAGATTAATCACCATTATCTTCATAAATCATAATGTTTTTGCTAAATGGAGTATTACCCTAAGAGGTCAAACATATGAAAGTATCTATTTTCAAAATCACTTTGCCTAGGACTAAAATATTACCACTTCTGCAATGGAGCCCAGTAGGCTGTATAAAAGGCAAAGAACACTTGCTTGTGGTGCATTCCTAATAAAGCAAGGATCCCATAGTCTCAGTCAAGTCAAGAAGATCTACTCAGCAGGTCAGAACTATGGAGCTTGCCTTTGATACAAAGCATTAAGTTCCAGAACCAAAAATAAAATTTATCAAATATATTAAAGTAGATTATTTCTTGTAGTCTACTTAACTGCCACAAGGCATTAAATGAGAGCAGAATACAAATTTCCTTATTCTGACCCCAGATCTTAGAATTAAGACACTAAGTCAACAATGAAACTGGCCTAATGAGATTTTTGAAATTATATTGTTAAATCCCTAACAAAAGAAACATTTCTCAAAAAAGTCTAGTCCCAGAGTTTGAATTCACAGAAATAAATATTTATTAAGTACCCAAGCACAAAGTACTCTTGCTAGACCTTTCAGAGCTGATGTTCCAGTGAGGTAACTAAAGTATCATCTACCATATGTTAATCAGACACTTAATTTAGGAACAAGAAGAAAGCTGAGCTTTTAGATATTCAAGCAAATTACTCTACCAGGACTCTATCAGGACTCATTTGTGAGGAATGAAACAATACTGTAGCCATAAAACCAGAGCAACTTTCCCATTTGACTTCAACACTCACTTTGAATAAACATGTGTTCCCTAAAGAAAACACGAGGCGTCTTAATCCAACAGAATTCCCAAAATATATATTCTAGCATGCTGAATATACAATAGTCAATACAATGAGACAGATCACTGATAGCTAGCCCTGCAGGAAAACTCCTCTTTTTAATTTTCTTCATTACTTCAACAACTTCTTGATCTCATTAACATCACTACTCACTTCAATGATACAGATTAAAACCCATTCATGCTTTGTCATCCTGTGAGAGAGATTGCAGGAAGCATTCCCAAATCCTTTAAAATATAACAGACGTCAATGCAGGCTATCTATCCCATAATCTCTCTCATTCATAGTACATGACCATCTCTTTTTTCCATCTCTGAACAGATTTCTATGTAAGACTGGTCAACTGGGGCTATTAACATAGGGCATGAAAAAAAGCTGTCATATTAATACCATAACTGTCACCAACAAAAGTCCTTCGTGCCAAAGAGAAATGCTGGTTACCTCTTCTTGAGGGATACAAAGCATTGTACTTTAATCTTCATAGATAATGGTTCACAGCACAATCGCAGTGCTAGAAGGGATCTCAAAAAGTCATCTAGTCCAACCTATCCCTTACCATAGAGGTGCTCTATAACATATCAAAGAAGTGGACAAGCTGTCTCCGTATCAAGATATCCAATGAAGACTAAAGTCCTTATCTCCCCTCATAGTCCATTCCACCTTTGGGCAGCCGTTCTGGCCTCCTAGGAAATGTTTCTTTATATTAAACTGAAATCTAAAAGACTTCTCTCCTATTATTACTTGTTCTACCCTTTGAGATCAAACTGAATAAATCTGATCTTTCCTTCCACATGAAAGTCCATCAAATACTTCAAGACAGATAATTATGTATTCTCTCATTTTTCTCTTTTCCAGGGTAAAAATCCTTAGCCCATTTATTTTAAACTGTTTAAACTGTTCCTCCCATGGAATACACCCTAGTGCCTTTACCATCTGTATCCTCTGGATACATACCATTTGGTCAACGTTCTTCCTAAAATGTGGCACCAAAAATAAAACTTTATAGGATCATAGGAATTAAAGCTAGAGAGGATCTTAAAAGGTCATTTAAGCTAACCCTCTCATTTTATAGATGAGGAAAATGAGGCCCAGAGAGGTAAAGGGACCGGTATTAGGAAGTAGAAGAGTTGGAATTTGAATTCAGGTACTTTTGGCTGAAATCTAGTTTTCTTTTCAATATAATCTGTTATCAAGGCCAAGATTTCTGATGGTTCTTTTCTTTTTCAACCTAATCCTTAATTCTGTGTAAGTCCCCTACTAGATACCTGACCAGGGCAGAATGCAATGGAATTACTGCCTACCTTGTTCTGGTCACTGTCTCTATCAATGTAGCTTCATATACAGAACAGATAAGTTTCTTTGAAGGCTGTGTTTCACTGTTAACTCACTGAATTTGCAGTCCATCAAAATTCCCAGATAATTTTCACACGTCCAATCACCTGTACACTAAAGAAGTTGATTTTTAAACCCCATGTCCCTATATTTGTCCCTATTAAATTTTGTATTATTTTGGCCTATTCTGAAGGAATGGAAAAATGACAGTATCCAGCAGCAAAAATGATCTTCCTTAAAAGCTCAGGTCTGATATCATCCCTCTGTCCATTCAATGAACTCCAGTGCCTCCCTGTTACCTTCAGGATCAAATATAATAATAAATGTCTGTTTAACATTTAACTCCCTTGTCCCACTCCTACTTTTCCAATCATCTTATACTTTAGCCTTCCACCATTTTTAACCCCATGTAATGTGCAATCCAGTGACAGTGGCCTCTTGTGTTGACATTCCACCTTCAAACTGCAGACATTTTCTCTGGCTTTCTCAAATGCCTGGAATTCTCTCCCTCCTCATCTGCCTCTTGGCTTCTTTCAAATCCCAGCTTAAAATCCTACCTTCTACAAAAAGTCCTTCTCTCAAGTCCCCTTAATGCTAGTGCCTTCCTTCTGTTGAATATCTCCAATTTATTCTACATGTGGTTTCTTTGTACACAGTTGTTTGCATATTGTTTTCCCCCATTAGCCTGTGAGAACAGAGAATATCTTTTATCTTTCTTTGTATTCCCAAGAGCTTAGCACAGTGCCTAGCAAAGAATAAACAATTAATAAATATGTAGTGATTGACTGACATTCATATATGTTCTCAGAGCTGTGCATCCTTTGGCAAATCAGTTTCCTTATCTGTAAGATGAAGCTGTGTTGGATAGCTAGTTTCTAATATTTTATTATTCTCTAGCTCATGAGTCTCAAATTTAAATTTAAACCAAACTCAAATTTAAATTAATATCATTTAAATAATCTTGAAAAAATATAGTCCTTTATAAAACTTTGATCTCACAGTATTTTTCTGTATAGTCAAATAAAAAATGATAGGCACAACTTCGAGAGGGGCTAGAATCATTGACTAAAAGGGTAAGAAAAGGGCCCAGGAAGGAAGCAAGGACAGAACAGAATAGGTATTACATGGGTAAAAGGGATGAAAGTGGGGTGTGTAAAATTCAGCACTGAGTACAAACTCCAGACTTTGGAGACACCACGAACCAGTCAACAAGAATTTATTTAGTACCCAGTATTTACAAGGCCCTGTGCCAGCTGCTGGGGAAACAAAGCCAAAAATCAAGCAATCCCAGCACTCAAAGAGGAACTAGATCTGAGAAGTCCTGGAAAAGCACTAAAATATGTGCACCAACTTTATGAAGCAAATATACAACCTGTACTGTGCATTTGTTATTTGCAAAAACACAGTATTTCAGCTATATTGTTCTTTCAACTGTTACTTTAGTGTAATTTCCCATTTGTGTAAATTACTTTTTACCAAGTATATGTTCAAAGACATCTGGTTTTATTTTTCATACAAGAAAACAGTGAACAATGATGACATTCTGCTCAAACCCACGGTTCCAGCCCCTTCCTGATGCCCTCCTGGTCACGGTATTATTATCTTACATTCTATTTCCCAAGGAACATTCCGGCAATCTACATAAGCTCTCCATCTTTACCCTTTTCTCTTATTCTATGTCTCCAACAAGTATTTCCTCTTCTCTAAAGCTAGTACAGTTAAATGTAGTCCTTTATCAATATTTGTATTATATATATTTATATATATACAACATTTATATAATGTTATATATGTATATGTATGTGTGTGGACACACACACACAAACACCATTTGTTAATTGCCTACCATGTGAAAGGTTAAGGGAACATAAAGATGCATTAAAAATTAGAGCACAGACTTGACCCTTTATAGGAGGGTGAATGAGACATGTTCACAATTACAATACAAAACAAACTTTTCTAAATGCAAAAGAGAGATAAACAAAGTACTACAGAAATCTCAAAAGGAAGAGATCATTTTTATCTAGGGAAGGTTTCATGGAGACAGAATCTGAGCTGAGATATAGAAGGGAATCAGTTTCAATATGCAGAAATAACAAAGGAGGATCAAAGTTCCAAAGAAAAGAGATAGCAATGCATTTTGATTTGAACATAAAATAGCAGGAACTGAAACTATAAAGGAAGAGTAGAACTACACTGTGAAAGATAAATTAATGCCAAGATAATATGCTGACATCCTATTTAGTAGGCAATGGAGAACACTGCCCTAATCTTACTTTCTGTTTGAATAAAGGAATAATATAACAGGAAGATTATTAAGGTTGCAACATAAAAATGGATAGGAAAAAGGCAACATTACAGACAAAATGATCAGCTACTATTTCAATAGTTCAGGTGAGGGATGATAATGATCTGAAATGAGACTAGAGAGATATTGTGGACTGTGGAACATAATTTGGCATCTGACTGAAGGTAGAGAATGAAGTATATCCAGGAGACTTGAAGATGATTCAAGATCAAGAGTCTGGTAAACTGAGATTTACCAACAGAAACAGACAACTAACATCTCAGGGGGAAGACAATGACAGCAACAAAAACAGACGTACTAGGGGAAGATCAAATTTAGCTGGGGAAGAGGAACTCCACTTTGGTCAAACTAAGTTTGCTAAGTAAACGGAACTTTTGAGTGCAGACGTCCAGATTTTTTTTAAAGATCTAAAAAATGGTAATCAAACGATGGCTAGGACCGTTATGCAGAGTGGATGAAATAATGACAGCCAATGGTAAGAGCTTCTCATTTCCTATTTTACTTCCGTTTTCTCTGCCATCAAGAATGATCTTCAAGTTGGGAAGGACAGAACAAAAATAGCCAGCAACTCTAGAACGTGTTAATACTATCTAGTAATTACACAGTGCTTTAAAGTTTGCAAAGCACTTTACAATTATCATTAACTTCACAACAATCCTGGGAAGGAAACTGAGGCTGAGTAAGATTTAAAAACTTGTCCGTGGTCGCAGTAAGTGCCTGTGGCAGAACCTGAACTGCCCAGACCTCTATCCATGGCAGTCATCTAGGAATTTTTTTTAAGGAATATTCTGTGAACGTATAGAAAAGAAAGGAATGATGAAATAACAAATATAGATTTATCAAGAAAAGGTCATGCCAGACTAACCTCATTTCCCCTTTTTTTTTTTCTTCTGAAAAGGCTATTAAATTTGAAGATCAGGGCAATGCAGTAGATGTAATTTACCAAGATTCTGGTTAACATTTTTCTGTCTTTCATGCTGTTTTTATGGAAAAGATGGGGAGATATGGGCTATCAGGTCAGCAAACTATAAGCCCATGAACGAAAAATTTTATTTTTTATATTTTTAAATATAATAAGACTTTACTACCACAATTTACCCATTCCTGGGCTAGATGATACTACAATTAAGAAGATTCATAACTAGTTGAAAGGTCAAAACCAAAGAAGAGTTATTAATGGTTCAACCCAGAAGGTCTTCAGTAGAGTGGCTCAGAGATCGGTGCTTGGCCCTATACTATTTGACATTTTTATTAATGACTTGGATAACAGTGTTGATGGTATACTGATCAAATCTGTAGATCACACAAAACTGGAAAGGGTAGCTACAATCAAGGACAGAGTCAGGACAGAAAAAGATCTTGCTAAATTATAAGAATAGACCAAATCAAATAAGACAAATTTTTTTAATTCTGGTCTGGACCTGTGCTTTTATCACTGTAGGAAACTCTTGGTGTAAAGAAACTTCAACTTTCCAAGAAAATCAGCAGTTACAATTGATTTGCCCATGGCATTTCTAATTGCAAGGTTAGCTCTCTATCCACTATGCTAAGCTGCCCGAAATATAACAGAGACAAATGTAAAACAAAAAAAATTAAAATGCAACTTCACAAGCACAAGATGGGAGAGGCCTGTCTAACGAACAGTCTGAAAAAGATGTGGAGGTTTTAATGGACTGCAAGCTTGATGAGTATACTGTGAAATGGCATCTAAGAAAACTAATCAAACCTTGGGCAGCAGTGACAGAGGAACAACATCCAGAACAAGGAAGGAATAGCCCCATTTTGTTTTGCCCTGGTCAGACCCCAGCTAGAGCATTCTGGTCTGGATACACTTTGGAAGGACACAGTGGCTACAGAAGTCAATAAGAACTGTGAAGGGCCTTGAATTCATACCATATAAATATTAGTTAAAGGAACTGGAGCTGTTCAGCCTGGATAAGAGAAAACTTGGGGAGAAGGGAAGGATAAGAAGTGGGAAAGGGAACATGATAAGTACTTAAGTATTTCAAAGGCCCTCTGTAGAAGAAAGATTAGAGATTTGCTCTGTTTACTCTGAGTGCACAATCAGAAGCACTAGGTAACAGCTGAAAAGAATCAAATTTGGACTTGATACAGGGATAAACTTCCTAACAATGAACACTGTTCTAAGTGTTCTTTCAGGTTTGGGGATCCCATTCACAGGAGATCTCCAAGCAAAAAGCTGGGTCCATGACCACTTGGCAGGTACGCTACAGAAGGATTCAGGTAGTTGAATTGAATTGGTCTCAAAGTCACTTCCAAGTAATAGATTGTGAGGTGATAACCAAAACAATGACAATGAATCTGCTGCTGTGTTAGTGTGTGTATATACACCAAGGATAGAGTCATGAGAGGCAATCTCACGTTTAAGTAGAGCAAAATGGAGAAGGTAGTGAAGCAGACTGAGATGGATTAGTCAAAAGGAATAAAAGAACTATATAAATGTTAAATGTCATGTGGCAGAAGGCAAGGGAGGAGTGAACATCAAAGGAATAAACAGATGCTCTCCATCTCATCCCTTCTTGATTTGTAAGGAACATCTTTACCACACCTAACATAGACCTCTCTAGTAGATATAGTATCTCCTTTTGTCTTCAAAGATGTAAGCATAGGTCTCTCTTCTGACTTGGAAAAAGTACTCATTCTAGCCACTTTCCTATTTTTCTCCTTCCTTTCACATTCACATACCTCCAACAAGCCATAAATAGTTCCATTTCCTCACCCCTTAACCTCCTCTAATTTCACTTGTCTTCTGCCATATCTAGTAAAACTTCTTTCTTAAAGATAATTAGTGACCCCTTTATTGCAAAAACAACAAACAAATAAAAAAATGCCCCTTTACATTTACTTCTTTCATTCTCTAATGGAATCAAAGGTCTGGGTTTGAGTCCTACCTCTGTAACTCAATATGTAACTCAGACAAGTCACTTCACCTTTTGAGGTTTCAGTTTCCTCATCTGTAAAATGAAAGGATAAAGTCCCTTTCTGAGCTTCTTCAAAATCTCTGTTCTACTAGTTTATGCTGTTACATGCTAACTCTGTACTTTTTGGACTGCTCCTGCCATCCCTTAAATATAGCGATTCTCCGAGTTTCATTCTTCAAGCCCTTTGTTCTCTAAACTGAGTAGTAAAGTTCATGTATTTTCATGATTCCAACTATCAGTTCTAAGCTTTTAAATCTTCATCTTTATCCAGATCTTTATCTTCAATTTTCTCAACTCAGTTCAAGTCACAGATCTTGGCCTACAGGGTTTCTTTCTGCTTATCCTGCCCATCACCTCAAAAATCTAATGTATTCCAAACCAGAGTCATCTTATTTCCCACATAGGCTCTCCCTCCTAAATCGCTAGTGTCTATAAATAGCACCACTATTCTCTCCAACAAATCAGGCTAGAAATCAGTTTACATACCCTTCTTCATCCCCTTTAACCATTTAAGCCCTGTTGATTAGATTCTTTCTTCAAAATATCTCTCCCCCAATTATACCTAATCCAAATACACAGTGTCTTGTGCCTGGAATAAGACATCAACATCTTTCTAACTCAACTCCCTGACTCCAGTTTCTCACTATGTCAATCATCCTACTTAAGTATTGCTAGATTCACTTTAATTCTCAATTCAAAAACCTACAACACCTTCCTATAAATTCTACTTATCCTTTAAGGCCCAGTGAAGGTATACTCCTTGCTAATAGTTGTTGGTGATCTCTCCTTTATCTTATATTCTCACACATAATTTAACAGTTACATACTATCTTCCAATCACTAAAGTCCTGCCTTGATGCTCTAGGATAGTGTGGAGGAAGGAATGCACTGTAACCCACTAGCATTCAAGTGCTAAATTGTCAGCATGAGCTTGATGCATTGTTTTGTTGACTATTTGGACTTAATAAAGAGAAAAATGTTAATAATTTAAGTATGCACATGGAGCCTTGATGTGAAGAGAGATCTAGATGTTAAACATTTACCAGCACATCCCCATGTGGAGACAATGTGAGTTCTTCAAGGCATTCCATGGAAGCCCACACTTCAGCAGATCCTATAGCAAGTTATAAAGGCTGCCATGGTGATAGTACTGTCCCAGCCTAGCCCAGCTAAGTCTGGGAAAGTTAATCACTGGAAGATCTAACTCCAAGTGATAAATGTTTTTGACCACAGCAATGAACAAAACTAAGGGCACGAAAAGCTTGTAATATGTACCAGTTGATGTAGTACAAAAAATATATATATAAATGTATATATATGTAAATATATATACATATATGTATGAGAAAATACAAATCTTTTAAAACACTGAAATATACTGTCTTTAACAGTTCGTTCATTATTTCATGTGTATCTGCTTGATCTTCCCAAGTAGATGAGTACTTCCCTAATATAAAGGAAAAATGTCTAATACTCCTTTCACCTTCCCTCCACAAGATCTCACAGGAAGTCTTCAATACAGACTTATCAAATTACCTGAACCAAAACAAATGCTGACCAATCATTTCTCAAGTATGGACTAAAATGAGATAGCTCTGAAATTAAAGGCAGTTTAGATAGTTCTTGATCTACCACAAAAATTTTATTACATCTCGGTGCTTATGAAAACATCTGAGCTCTTCAGCGAAGCCAGAACGAAGGTTAAAGCCAACTAAAATCTACAAATAATTGTTTCCATCACTGAAGCAGAACCACACCAGTGATACGAAGGGAGACTATTGGTCCAGTAAAATATAGGCTCCTTAAGGGGAGAAATTTTTCGTTTTTCTATCTTTACTTTATAGCACAGTACCTTACACATAGTAAATGCTTAATAATGTTTGCTGAATTATTAACTGATATGCTGGTACCCGGAGAAGGCTGAGTTGACAGCGAATGGGAAGATAAACAGAGCTTCTACAATCAGTATCAAAGGGGAAATTCTACAATTCTAGTGAAAACCTCCATCTTATATACAAATTGTCTAAAATGATTCAGCTGAAAGCAAGAGGAAATTAAATCGATCAACTCTTCATTATGTTACTAATGGAGAGGAGCAGTGGGGCAGATAACATGAGCAATCAAAAGAAGTCCCATTTCTTTAACCTGTCTCTATTCAGACTTCTACTGTCTTTTCCAATTCTAAATTTATGAGTCTATGCTCCCATAATGTATGTTGAGGACAGATAGCATCATTTAATGTCCACCCTCTGTCTAAAATTACTATTTTTTTTTTAGCTTACTTGCCCCAAAGGAAGATTTAATAACATCATACCTTATATTTACAAAGTGCTTTGCTATTTTCAAAGAATGTTCACATACACCACAAGTGAATACCAGAATCACTTTGTGAGGCTGGAAGCAGGACAGGTATTCTTATCTCCATTTTAAAAAGGAGAAAACTAAGGCTCAATGTCACACAGCTTGAAAGTGACAGAGCCAGAATTTAACCCCAGGTCTTCAGACTCAAAAGATAATGCTTGGAAGAGAAACAAGGTCTTTCCCCATTTCAAGTTTCCTCTGGGCACAAATAAATTCAGATACTCTTAACTAAACAAAAGATTAAAGTATAAGTACTATAGGCAATTATGTATGTTCTTGAAAGCAAAATTTTAGGATGGGGGGGAGAAGAGGGGCCATGTAATTTTGATATATGTGTGTGTGAATAAACCCCCACAAAAATAACTTGCAATATACTCTATTAATTTCTTTTGATCCCCGTTAAACTATAATCTACCAGGGCCATCGTTAAAGTTTTCTTTCCCTCCAGAATCAGCCTAAAATCCCAAAGGAATTTGTTCTGCCTCACCCTACTCTGAACTAAGAAACTAAAAAGTAGTTAACTTATATGTAGAGAACACTTTATTTAAAAAAAAAAAGTAGATGACCCAGACAATCACCCTCCTAACACTGTCCTGGAAGATGACACAGAATGAAATTCCTAATTAGTTCAAAGTTGTGAAGTGCCATTTCTCAGGCAATCACTAAAACATAATGTTCAAGAAATACAGTGGTTACAGTACAAAATCACTGTATAAGGAGAAAAAGTATGAGAAATAATTATTTGCTCTAAGATAGCACTATGGAATGCCCTTTCACTACTGCTACAAGTTTTATCAGTCCTGTAAACTTAGGGAAAATATGCAGAGGTAGCCACCTTACAAGTTTCTTCTGTTGGAGTCAGAGCTTTCTCTGCCCAGGAACCAGTCGTAGCCCTGGTTGAATGAGGCCAGATTCTCTGAGGTAGATTAGTCCCTGTAGTCGAATATGACTCAGATGTAACCTCTAATCCAGCATGAGACTGTAGACTTGGAAGGCTTCTGTCCTTTGTATAAAGGATGAAATGGCATAAATAACAGTAATTTTATTTAAAAAATAAAAACAAAAACATCCCTGCCCCCCCCCCCCCCCCCCAGCTTATGATGCCTTCTATTTGGCTTGGGCTTAGGATAGAAAGGCAGTGGCCAATGGAAAGCCAAATGATCAAATCAAAATATTACTCCTCAGCCTTGGTTGACTCATAACACGTAGGGCCGCAGGAGAAGGACTAGGAGCAGAACTGGGCCAGCCCTCTATTACTCAATCTCTCTCTAAGTTTTAAGTGAAACAGGAGTACCCAGTAGTTAAATGCTATGGAAATACAGATGGAGTATAATCAAGAAAAATATAACTTTCCACCCAATTGCCCAAGGGAAAAAAGAAAAGGGCAACTACTCCAAATCAAACCCTTTCAGAAGATCCTGGAAAAGAAGTAGCTAGCTTGTTTATAAATATATCATCACTTGCCACCCCACCTCCTAATATTAAAAAAAATTCTCGGTTTGGGCTCAAAAGACCTCGGCCCACATTCTGGTTCTGCCACTTACTAGCTGTATGACCTTGGACAAGTCACCTGTCCTTTCTGGGCCTCGGTTTCCTCCTTTGTAAAATGAAGGGATTAGTTAGGATCAGGTGTTCTTAACCTGGGATAGATTTCAGCAAATCCATGAATTTAGGAAAAAAAGTTACATCTTTATTTTCACTAAGCTATAACTGAAATTGAACATTTCCTTCAATTACTTAAAAACATTATTCTATGAAAGGGTTCACTGGTCTCACTGGATTGCTGGAAGGGTCCAGGACACATGCGCACGCACACGTATACATACATACACACACACACACACACACACACACACACACACACACACAGCTTAAAGCTCCCTGGTATGGGTGATTTCTAAGGTCTCTTTTGGATTTAACATTCAGTGACTCTGTGATCACAGTTTGAAGATATAATCTGTTATCTAAAATGAGTTACACATATTTTGCGTTTTTATTCTGCCCATTCACTGCTTATTCTGATAATTATTTTATAAAACAACAGATAAACAGACATTTCTGTTTCTTGGAATGAGGGATCTGGTTCAGAAATTCTTATCAAGACAAAAGCATATAATTGCTAAGCTAAAAGGTAAAGGTTTGAATTAGAATCATTTAATAAGGTAAAATTTCATAAAAGCCATTATTTGAGAGTAAAGGAAGTACTTGCTCCTCAGCTTCTGTTACAGGAATCCATCTACAAGACTGCCAATCTAAAATGTTTCAAGGATGTTTATACAGCTCCCTAGATTCAGTTCTGTTAGACTGCTTCAATCTAGTAATATCATGAATTTTAGAAATGCCTTGTTTTAGAAAATCTCTTAAAAACAAAACAACTCTCTCCCTTGAATCATAGGAACTATAAGATGAAAGTATAGTTTTTTCTGTAGAAACTTGTTCTTTGATAATGAAACAATATGCTTTTCCCCATGTAGAACTGTGCCCACCAAACTTTCAAAACTTAAAATGTTTTGGTTTTTTAATTGGCTCTCTTAAGCCTAAAAAGTCTTAATATGAATGATAAATTCATCTATATTTGGAGGACTCTTTTCCTCTTCCTGATCTGAATGAAAGACAACAATCTAGCTAAATTCTATTCTGAAAACAACCTACGTTACAATCAATCTTCCTCAAACTGAGTTAGAAAATTCCCCTTCTATCTCAAAGAAACACTTGCTTTTTGGATGTATGAAGCATTCAATGACCAATATTCTTCGACCAAGTTCAGTTTTTCCTTTCCTGTGCAGTGAAGGGAGTTAGCGAGTCTAAATTGGTGATGTAAGTTAACTGCTGACTTTGTGTAGTTCCATTACAGGAAGAAAAGGACTATTTTTTTTTTTTGCCTGACTAGGAGAACAACTCAAAAATGACCCTCAATAAACAGCTTCCCATAAAATGGTTTCTTCACATGGTGATGCATCTTAGGATTCTGTCTCAGAATGCCTTGAAATGAAGTCTTTGCTTATCAATAAAATAGCTGGCTGAATTTCTAAGAACTAATCACAGGTTCATTAGCTTCAGGTTTAATCTGTATTCTCAACTATAAGATTTTGAGGAAAGTGCCAAGTACTTTATATAAAGTACAACACTCTCTGGTAGGAGTGTTCAACTGGAAGAAATAAGCATTGAAATAGAAAAACTGAACAAAACATCTTGAAGATCAGCTGAAGTAGCAAAATTTCCAAAAATTAAATTTTTTACTTTAATTTAAAAATTCTGACTGTTTAAATTATTTACACCTTGAGTCTTACCTATCCTATTCTTCTTGAGAACAAGCATGCTAGTGAAGTGTATCAAGATCCTGTCAGATGGATGCAACTGATAGACAAATATTATCTTTTCTTGGGAGAACAAGAAGATGCTAAAAAACTTGTAATTTATCTTTCTGTATAGACTAAAGCCAAAGATGGAATGAATACTATGAAACCTAAGTTAACTGTATGGGAGTTCCTTGCCAAGAAACTATCTTCTCCTGTTCATTCCTTTCTGTTCATGTTGGTTCTCATATGCTGCCTAATGATACCTGGATGAAGCTAGCTGTTTAGGTTAGCATAAGTTCACTTCACTGACCAAAAAACTCATATTCCTAAAAAACTTTTATGACTTTTGTTATAGGCCTTGGAATATGACAATGATGATGAATTTCTTTAGCACTTAACTACTTCTTTCAAAATGCTGCCCTTATGTAAACATGACCCTCTCCTCTGTATTTGACAATTACAGCTGATTTAACAATCTCCTTAGAAAACCGAGTCTTTTGCATTGAATAAACTACATAAGAAATAGCTTAACTGCGGCAAGAAAGATATGGAGCAAGAATTCATATTTTGTACTTCTGAGATTCCTTTCACTTCCAAATCTATGATCCTTTCAGGAATGCTGGTTTTTGAGTTTAGTACTTCACTGATATTTGAGGTCCTCTAAATCTCTTAAAAACGAAACAATTTTCACCCTTGAATCATAGGAACTAGAAGATGAAAGTATAGTTTTTTTCTGTAGAAACTTGATAATGAAACAATTTGCTTTTCCCCATGTAGAACTGTGCCCACCAAACTTTCAAAACTTATAATGTTTTGGTTTCTTAATTGGCTCTCTTAAGCCCAAAAAGTCTTAATATGAATGATAAATTCATCTATATTCAGAGGACTCTCTTCTTCCTGATCTGACTGAAAGACAACAGTTTACCTAAATTCTATTCTGAAAACAAGCCATATTGCAATCAATCTTGCTCAAACTGAGTTAGAAAACTTCCCTTCTATCTCAAAGGAACACTTGTTGTTTGGATGTATGAAGCATTCAAGAATAATGCTGAACTTCAGGAACAAAAGAAAAAATGGTAAAGAAAAGTGTCTTGGTTTGAGAAGATTTGATTTTGCTACCTACTTCTTTCACCATTCATTTTTTTTTTCAGGGGAAAACGAGTTTCTATGGGCATACTCCATTAGAAAAGTCTGAATTTAGAGGAAAACTGATCTCTGCTGATTTTTTATTAAATAACGTAAACTAGAAGAAGCTGAGTAATCTTCTGTTTCTTTCCTCTAAGTTAGCACCAACTGTTAGTTTTTCTAGGGCTTGGGTCCAGGAGAACAAAGGAAAGGGGGCAGGAGGATATTCTTGTTTTGGATACCCTGAGCAGCAGTAGTACTGGGTAGATGTGAACTTACCCCTGCCAGTTCTTGCTGAATAGAAGTAGGACGGGCTTCAGAAGTGGGAGGTGGAGAAGCGCTGTCTGAGGCACTAGCGGGAATGGGAAGTTCTAAGGCATGCTCACCAGCTGACTCTGTGTGACCCATACCATGGTGGGGGGACTCAGCCTTCCCCTGAGGCTCCTCTCCTGAATCCAACAAGCCTTTTTGCTCTGAAGAGGACTGGGCGCAAAAAAGACAATTTTCCTTCAATGCAAAAGCTGCAGTATGGGGGAGGAGTTGTCACAGGGCCAGGATATCTAAATCTTTAATAACTTTTGCCAAGTACTGGGAGGAGCTGCTCCAGGCAGAAGTGCCAACAAGCAAGCACAGAACAGGTGTGAGAACCTGTTTAACAAATAAGGCCTTCCAAATCAATAGCAGAAAAAATAAACCAACTTGGATCTGCTGTCAATTTGATTTTGCTAAAGGCTCTTAAGAAGGGATCCAGGAAGTTTAGGGCTTGGTTTTCAGTATTTCCAATGAAACCCCTATACCTGACAGATATTTGACAGCTTTGTTTAACAATCATAGCTGTGGCATGGTGGATCAAGCATTGGATTTGGCGTCAAGAGAACCTGGTTTCAATTCTCAACTCTGCTACTAACTATGTAGATCCTCAAACAAGGTACTTCCCCTTTCTAGGACTCAGGCAGAAGAAATGGTATCTACAGTCTTTTTCAGCTCTAAATTCCATGATCCTATTTTTTCAATCTGTGGTACTCAAAAACAAAAATACAGACGTTCCCTACCCTCATTCCTGGTTTATAGTGACTGTCCATTAGTAGTGTCTAATTGAAATGCATTATGTATTGAGGGTATGGAAGTTTAAGAAAATGGACTAAGTTCAGCAAACCAATACAACCAAAGCATCCTGGGGAAAGCATTTGGCGTGAGAACCTAAAAGCCCTCTTCCTATCCCTCTGTCTTTTTTTGAATTGGGGCATCTGGATTCCAAAGGAATAGTTTTAAACTGACACCACCAGTAGGGGATAACGATTCCATGGAACTTCTCCCCAGACTCATTTTGCAGGGATTTAGGCATAATTTACTGCAAGAAAGAACTTAGACCTGTTTTCAAATATCATTAAATCTGAAAATCTCAAAATTTGGAAAAGTATTCCCAACAGACACAAATATTCCTAATAAGTGGCCAGGCAATTTCTCCTGGCATACCTCTCCTGAGAGTGGAGATGAATGACTAGCATGCATTATCTCCTTTTCATTTTTGGATAATTCTAATTGTTAGGAAGTTCTTCCTTGCATTTATTTGAAATATACCTTCCTCCCACTGCTCCTAGTTCTGCCCTCTGAGGCCGAGCAGAACAAGTTATATCCTACTCCATGATAGCCCTTCAGATCCTGGAAGAGGGCCCTCAAGCATTCCTAGTTCCTTCAACAGATCCTTGCATTCCTCGGTTTTGAGGTATCACAAAGTGGTGTAACTGCCAAATAAGTGGTGCAGATACAAAGTCCTGCTTAGAGTGTTGTTCTTCACTTCCTAAATTTATCTGGTACATAGGACTTCACACAGACCCTGCTACCATAAAAAGCCCCATCTGATCCTGTGGGATTAAATTAGCAACTATATAGTTGCCAGTTATTTTTAAGTCCCATATATAGATATAGATACAGATACACACACACATATGGGACTTAAAATACATATATGAAATATACATAAAATATATATATGGGACTTTAAAATAACTGACAACTAATTCACATCACTAATTATGGATTACTATTGAAAAATAGTAATCTAATAGAAACAACCTCAGGAGAAAATATAAATAACTAGATCTATGTGTAAAATCACCCTTTTTTCCCCCACACAGAATCATTTGAATTAAACAGAAAAGAGAACTAGGTTAATAAGTATACCAACTTTCCCCTACTCCTGCTTCCAGAATGTAAACGAACAAATCCTATCATAGCAGGTAAATGCTCAAAATCTAGGCCAAGAAGTTAAAAAGGACAAAAACCAAAGGCCTAAGAAATAAAATTCATCATCACCTTTGGTTAAAAAGTTTTACTATAAGTCACTAATATTAAAAAAAAAAACAACTTTACAGAGCTAACTACCTTCATTCTTAGCAACAATCTCAAGGGTTTTTTTTTACAGCTAATTAATAAAACGATTAACATGCAACACTTTGAAAACATTAATGCATAATATAAATGAGACCTACTATTACTGTTACATCTAACCAGAGTAGGTCTTCCTTAAAGTTTCACAAGGTTACATTTGTATAAATCAAACACCTAAATAAGAACTCGTCAGCCTTTGATGTCGCCTAAAATCACCTAAAAATATAGCTAATAAAACGTGTATGTTGTGTGTGTGTATACATATAATATATATATATACACACACACATATCTATAATCATTACTTATGGAAATACTGAGTTTCAAAACTATGTTTTAAACACGTGAAACTTCACTAGCACAATAATTTCTGGCAAATCAACATTTTAAAAATCTCCAATGACCTCCACTAAAGTCCTATTCTAATGCATGAAAGTGACACTAAATCTTGAAAGGGTAGGCCAGTGAAATGTAATCCCCAGCAGCTTTCACTAGTCTACAAAGGTTTCCCATAAAGACTCAAGAACAGATCCTAAATCTATTTCCTAAAGATATCTTAGTCAAATCCAGAGAGGGTCATGCCCAAAAGAAAGGTAGGCTACCAGATGTAGGGGGTGAGGGAGGTGGGGCAGTTATTTGTTTCGTTTTGTTTTGCCCAAAGAACTCATGAATCTAGCTTATTAAGACATGGAAGTGTGATCAAATCAATGGAAATAATCAATACTATTGATATCACTGCACTGCATTATTTTTAAAGTTATTTTGAAGTAGTTTTTTAAACCAGACAGCCAGTATCTTGCTTATATAAGCCTCAAAATTACCCCTCATTTCTAAAATGCTCATTTTAATACAAAATAAGACAGTGATGTTAAACAAAGTAACTGACCTCTACATGTCCCAATATTCTATTCTCCTTTTATCTTCACCTCCCCAGCTTTTTTGGTTATCTTCAAGTCTCAGCTCAAGTCCTACCTTCTCTAAGAAGTCTTTCTAAGTCCTCTTTAGTTTTAGTGGCTTAGTTCTAAGATTACCTCCAATGTGTTCTGTATAGATCTTGTTTGTACAAAATGTCACCTTCGTTATTACATCTGTTATATGTGCCTCCTCTTCTCTGCCATACCCACCACCAAGGTACAGGAAGACCCTCATAATCTCATGCCTGGACTATTATAATTGCCTGCTGGTTGGTCTCAAATCTCCTTTCAGTTCAGCTCTCCCCCCCCCCCCATCAAATTAATCTTCCCAAAGTACAGATTTGACTATGTTGGGGGGCGGGGGGAGAGGATGTTTTCAATAAACTCCAGTGGCTCCCGATAAATAT
>CM053587.1:298165426-298182937 GCA_028646515.1 Pseudochirops corinnae
TCATTTACTTTTAATTTACAAGATTCAGTTCCACAATCACTTGAGTTTCAGATTTTCTCCCCTTCCTTCCCCCCCCCCCATGGTGGCGTGCAATCATGTACAGGATCTGCAAATACTTTCACACTGTACAATAGTTTGGTCATATAGAAGGGCTGTAACCAATGAGTGATCACTGGGAAAAGAAAAAAAAAAAAGCAAAACCAGACATGAAAGAGAATGATAACAAGTTTTGCTTCAGTCTCCATTTAAACTATAGTCTTTCTATATCTTTCTCTGAGTTTAGGTATCTCCTTCCATCTTGAGGCTTGTAGAGTTGTCTTTAGCTGTGCCCTCCTATCTTTTCAATCTTAAACTTTTAACATCTCACTCCACCCCTCCCCCATGTATTCTGCAATCCAGCCACACTGGCCTCCTATCTGCCTCCCTCCCAGCCACAGCTATCCTTATCTTCATCTTCTGGCTTCCTTCAAGTCCTAGCTAAAATCCACCTTTCTATAAGAAGCCTTTCCTTTATGCTAGTATACATTCCTTCTCTCTCTCTCATATCTTTTTTGTATGTTGTTTCTTCTATTGGACTGTGACTTTCCTGAAAGCAGACTCGGCATTTGCCTTTCTTTGTATCCTCAGTGCCTAGTACGGTATCTGAGTATATAGTAAACTGCTAGAGTACATAAGTTGTTTGCATGTTGTCTCCCCCATTAGACTGACTGTAAGCTCCTTAAGAGCTGGGTTTGTTTTTTGTCTGTTGCCTTTCTTTGTATTCTCTGCACTTATGATAGTACCTAGCATACAGAAAGTACTTAATAAATGCTGAACGAAATATTTAGCCAACGTAAGTAAATGGGAGCGTGGGTTTCTTTTACCCACATGGATAAAATGATGGTTCCATAAAAGAACCTGCAGCAATTGGCATTTATTTCAACTCCTGAACCAATACTCCTCCCCATTACTACTGTCTATCTCAGCTCTCTCAAAATACTAGAGGAAAAAAAGATTTTGCAGCAAATGTGCCACTTAACAAATAAACCAATCTTAGGGGTTTGTGCTGAACATGCAAAGCACCGGAATTAGCCAGCAGCTAGATCCAAGACTTCATTTTCCATGTCTGTCAATATAACAGGGCAGCAATTGCAAAAGTTCTGTGAACTGCTTTGCTAAGCACTAAATAAAATGTGTATTTAACAGTTTTCTATGGAAGCTTAAACATTAAAAAGATGTCCTAGAAGTCTATATTCAATCTTACTGCAATTCACATACTTGCTGAGAATAGAACAGAAGCTAGATCAATTCCCTCCCTATAGAAGAAAAATTAGACGATCTCATTAAACACACACACACACACTATTTTCCCATAGCTTCAGTTTTTCAACCTCAACTTTTATTTAAATCAAGATTTGGTAATAAAGAGAACTTGAAGAGAAAAGCTATTATCTTAAAACATACATGTTTATATGGTCATCTTATCTGAAGAGGGGGAGGGTAGGCATAGATAGGTCTTTCTGGTCCTAACACATGCTATGTTGATAGGTAATGTAGCTAGTTGAGCAATCTTTTCTCAAGTTGAGAAAATTACTCAGAAAAAAAAATGACACTAGAAGAGACCCTTACCCATGATTGACTCTAGCAATAAAGGAAGCCTGGATAATACTTGAAGTAATAGAAAATAAATCTAAACACCTTATCTTGGGAAGGTATGTTATAGCTGGTTGTTGCAAAGTCAACTAAAGGAAACAAAAAACAGACATCTGACGCACATCCTGCTATGCTGCACCATTTTTTCTCCTTATTTGTAAGAAACAATAAAAGAATACAAGTTCTATATTCATATTTCAATACTCAGTGGCACCATAACATACCATCTCAAAACACGGCGCTACCTGGAATTACTGAAGTTGTAGATGATGCTGCAGATACGTAAGTGTAAACATATGTAGTGTTATGTGAAGAACCACAATGACCTTACGACAAAAGTGCTGCTCCATTAGCTCAGTGTTAGAAACCTAGAAACCAGGATGCTCCACCACAGTCCCTAACACTTCCAAGACAACCTTACACTACAGAAAACTACCAGGTTATTACCTTTTAGTCACTCACACGTCTACATTTCACTACTGTATTTACTTAATATTCCACGGTGTTCTTCATCTCACAATGAAATCAAACATACCAATTCTTTTATTAGCTTCCCTGAGGAAGCCATTTTTCATGTTATCTGCAATTTCTTGGCCTTCTACATTTATTGATAAAGAGAAAGTCAATATGGATGTGACTCATTTCTTTCAGTACTGAAGTACTCACAATCTCTGAACAAAAATCTTATAGAGGGACAGCTAGGGGGCTCAGTGAATAGAGTACTGGCCCTGGAGTCAGGAGGACCTGAGTTCAAATTCAGCCTCAGACAGTTAACACTTACTAGCTGTGTGACCTTGGGAAAGTCACTTAACCCCAATTGTCCTGCCTTTCCCCCTCCAAAAAAAAAAAAGAAGAATCTTATAAAGGTTAACAATAATTAAATTCATGCTTTAAGCTGGTCTTAGACAAGAGGCAGTTTGTTTGCCAAACATTCCTGAGTTTGTGCTCCCTTGTCAAGGACTTTGAGAACCCAGAGTTACCTTCTATGACATGATGAGGCACTTGAGTTGGACTTTTGCTGAACCATAACATCTTACCCTGATTTTTAAAAAAGATGCTCACACACTGAAAAAAAAAATGTAAAGCCGTTCCTGCATATTTTCAATGCAATTTCATCACAAATTATGTGATTTACAAGTGCCTCCTCTAGGTCACACCAAAAGATGGCAATTCCTATCTCAAAGGGTCAGAATCACTGGCAGCTGTAAAAGGGATGTTATATCAGCAAGCAACAAATAGTTCTTAAAACACACACGCGCGCACGCACGCACACACACACACATACACACACCAGAAAACTTCTGGTTTTCTGAACATAATTTCTACCTTAAGGAACTGTTAATTTCTATTATGAATATTAAACTTAAATAGATGGTTCGAAGGATGAATTAATAAAGAAAACCCCTAAGTTTTGCAATTTATTGAACATCTAAGGGAACTACATCTAAGGGAAGACCTGAAAAGACACTCTCATAAATTCATCTCTCAATATCTCCATATTCATTTCCTAACAACTTATGAGTTCATGTGGAAACTCTTTACATAGCCAGAATATTTAAAGCACAAAGAATAAGATCCATAAATAGACAAATCAGTCTAGGAAAGAAACCATCTTTATTCAGAGTGGGATGGAACCAATAATGGAAAGAGTTTAAATTAACACTTGATTAAAAACACAGATTGTTAAAAGCATTACAAACCAGGTGAAGGCTCAAATACCAATCTCTTAAAAGTTCATATTAATACAGCAGGTATTGTGTGTGCAGCAAAAGGGTAGTCTTGTGATATAATCTTCTTGTAAAAAATGATCCAGCGGGGCAGGTAGGTGGCGCAGTGAATAGAGCACCAGCCCTGGAGTCAGGAGGACCTGAGTTCAAATCCGATCTCAGACACTTAACACTTACTAGCTGTGTGACCTTGGGCAAGTCACTTAATCCCAATTACCCTGCTTTCCCCCCTCAAAAAAAAAAAGGCAAAAAAAAAAAAAGATCCAGGAAAAACTAATCTATACAATCCCAGGATAATTTCTGGTGAGACAAAAATACAACACATTTGTAGTTGATGTGCTATAGAAACCAGGCTCTCAGATCATCAACTACTTTAACCCACACAACTGATCTGACACATACCTCAGATAAATTTAAAACCAAGGTACATGATATAAAATCTTCATTCCCCTGGACTCACCAATTTGATTCTAGTCATATTTTCTGTGACCTAAACAATGCATTCCATTAACACAGTATGTAGGTAACCCTTAAACTCACTTTGAAAAGAACGCTTTCATGAGTAGAGGTGGTCATTAATTATAAAGCTAATGAACTTGTAATTATTCCAAGTTATATTATCAACAATAATGACTCAACATGGGTATATTCCAGAGAGACAAAGTGCTGAGGATGTGACAGAAAGCACTCCTAAAAGCATGAAGAGAACTAATTTTCCCCCCTTAATATCCACTTCTATCTCACCTTACTTTCTGAAAACAATTTTCTTTCTCCCCACAACAAAACAATCTAATTGTCAATCCTAGAGTAACCATATGGCCTCCCTCATCCTTTACTTCTAATCAAGCCCTGACGCTCTTCCTAGGCTTCTACAACTCTACAACAGGCTTTGCTACCTTATGCATCCTTACAGGTTGAAAGCAGGTTAAAGATACCAACACATAGAAGATATAACTTATAGGACCCTTACCTTTTGTCCTTTATCCTTCTGAAACACAAAGACCGGTGGTGCAATGGTAGGCTTTTCTGCAAAAAGAAAAATTGGGTTTTTTTTCCCCCCAACACTTTAAAAACACAACAAAAAAATACCATCATCTACAAAGAACATCACATTAAGAACAAAATAGCAGTGAAAAAGTCAAACCATATCGCATATACCTTCTGGGAGAGTGCCCCACTAAAACACTTCTCCAAAACAACTTGTATTCTAAGTTGATATATTTATTTGCAAACTCAAAACAGGATTTATTTGTCAAAGTTTTGGAGTCTAACTTTAAGAAATGCTGCCAAAGGAATGAAAATAGTACCAGTGTGGAACAAACAAAAGTGACAAATTGGATGGTATTTATTTTTCTCATTTGCTGTTCTGGTGTTTGTCCTGGGGCCTGGCACTGAATGATGACAGAGCCTCCTTCCTGCTCAACAATAGGCCCAAACTGGAGTGTCCCATCCCTTTCACTTTTGTGCCAGGAGTTGTGGTTAGGCAAAGGTAGGCTCAAGAAACCCTAAGATGTCCCTTGATCCAGCAGGTTCCAAGTAACTTCAGGGAAAATGTGAGGTGGGGGGCTCTTGGGAACCTCCTCTACCCCCAATCCCACAGCTGAGTTATGGAGTAGTTCACAGTCAACCCACTTTGTTTCCTTGGTCCCTGAGCCACCTTGGCTCCAATTCAGCCTCTGAGGTACTCCTGGTAGGTCTCAGCTCCTCTCCAAAGTTCAGAGTTCAAGTACATGCCCCAAAGCAACCCAAAGGCAGGCAAGCAATAAGAGCTAGTGGCAACTGCTTGTGACAAGCTGGCAACCTCCCATAATGTTGCTATTCCAAGTATTTTGGGGTATATCCATGTGAAGGAAGAGCAGAACACAATTCCTATGATAAAATTCTACAGGGCAGAGACAGATGACAGAATATAATACAGTTCAGTAAAGTCACAATCTCTCTACCATATTCTTTTGACATTAGTAAATGTCAGTTAATATGTGCCAAGAAGCCCTTTTCACATCCCATGTGTCATACACAGGGTCTTCACGTGATCCTGGCTTTGAGTCTCAGTCACACACCTTACACAGTACAAATTCCAGTTACTTTTCTGACAACATACAATACACAATACATTCTAGAAATTGATGTTGCTAATAATTCAGCTGTAAAGAGACCAAACTAGCCAGCCCTTCACAAAAGTTCTCTCCCATGCTGACATGTTCCAAGAGCTGGATATGGCTCCCCAACACTGGAGATGTCACTACTCCATCTACCCCACTTGCTTTCCTCACAGCAGGAGCTTGAAAATAAGCCTTCCTGAAGGAACCCCTTTCATTAAGAGAGCACAGAACTAACTCACACTGAGTTAGACAGAGAGCTCTAATCAGGTCTGTTGCTATTTGAGGACACAACTTAATGGAAAACACTGGTCCCAGGGAAGGGATAGAGTAAGAAGCAGTAACTGGAGCATGGTCAATGGAGAGAAATGAGGTGCCAGGTTTTAGGCAGTGTGACACGATAGATGGTGTGGAAGAAGCGTTTGGATGACAGCAGGGAGATCTTCCTGATGGCAAAATAAGTTGAGCTGTGTCTGGAGGAATGTAGGCATCCCTAAGAACAATGATGTAGACAGCTCTAGAAGGAGCTGAGCCTCTTTCTGGGAGGTCCAAGAGCAAAAACTATTAATGAGCAAAGTGCACACACCAGGTGGAACAAGAAAGGGGTATAGACACAATTTTCCTTGTCTTGCCACATTTCAAAAATTCTGCAGAGCTGTTTAAACATATTGTGGAGTAAAAGGATGGTAGCAAGACTATACTTTTAAAGTGCCCATCTTTTGTATCGCTGCCCAGACTTTATGGATAAAATACAGGGAATGATATTGAAGGGTAAAGCTCTTCATAACCTGTTAAAGATTCCAGTTAAGAAAAACTCGGGGATTTAAAAAAATGTTTCCCCCTATAGAACCTATTACACTGATAGGTCCTAGAAACTCCTGAGAATTTTGTAGGATGGCTAATTTAAAAATAAAACAAAACATCCTGGTTGGAACAGAAAAGGAAATACAGGCCAGAATACTGGGAGAGAGAAGAGTGGTAGAATCAGAGAGATGGGCAACAAACAGCATTAGCAATATTTTCAAGCTTGCCACAGACTTAGCTTCTTGCTGCCAATATCTGGGACCAATACCCCATCTTCCAATACCCTACTAATAGTCAGTAACTTCTAAACACTACCAAAGATAGAAACAAACCAAAGTATAGAAATCAACTATGGTTATACTATTACCAACCATCTTCAGGGTCATGGTCAATTCCATTCTGCTAAGGTTAGGAAGTCTATGAAGAGCAAATGACAATGGTAATACACAACTGTGTACCCATATACAAACCTATATAAAATATCCAGTAGCTAAAATATTTTTTAAAACAAATAAAAAATATAGCTCAAAAATTGCCTGCAATCAGACGACTAGACATGCATCACCTATATCACATAGTTACTATATGGCTAAAGCAAATAATTTGACAACCAAAATGTATTAAAATCCTGTATGCATAAGTCCTTGCACTAAACACAGAAAATAAGGATGAAAGGCATTATCTCTGCCCTAGAGGAGCTCTGATGAGGTATCCAATGGACACAAATAAATATGACTCAAGGTAAAATGTAATAAAGGCTTGCCCGCCTTTGGGTTGCTTTGGGGCATGTACTTGAACTCTGAACTTTGGAGAGGAGCTGAGACCTACCAGGAGTACCTCAGAGGCTGAAAAGTACTCTAGGAAAATGTGACGAGTGAGAAAACATCCAGTTAGGGGTGAGGGGAGAGAGAAACTGAAGAAAAGTTTCATAGACCAAGTGGGACCAAAGTTAGGCCTTAAAGGAATGAAAGGCTTTCAACAGGTGGAGACGAAGAAGCATGTTGCAGAAATGGGAGGCTACAAAATGTACAAAGGCAGGACAGGGCAGAACAAGGTAAGGGGACAGGTATCATTAGCCCAGTGTGGCTAGAATACCGGGTATACGAAAAGAAGCAGAGTGAAGTAAGGCTGTTGCCAAGTTGTGAAGGTCCTTAAATGACAGGTTGAAGAGTTTATATGTTTAAAAAGGGACAGAAAAGATCACAGAAGATAAAATGTGTCATTTTGATTATATAAACTTAAAAACTTCTCGCACAAAAAATACAGCTAAAATTAGATGAGAAACAAGTAAAAGTAACTAAGGAAAAATCGTTCACCAAGTTTTGCTGATAGTCTCATTTCCAAGACATATAATGAAATGATTCAAATCTATAAGAGCCATTTCCCAAGTGTTTAGGTAGTCAAAGTTTTTGAATAGGCTGTTTTGTGTGGAAGAAATCCAAACTACCAATAGCCATATGAAAAAAATGCTCCAAATCACTAATAATTAGAAAAATGCAAATTAAAATAGCTCTGATTCTACCTCACAGCTGAGAGACAGGCAAAGATGACTAAAAGGGAAAATAACAATTGCTGGAGGAGCTATGAGAAAACAGTTACATTCATGTACTCTTGTGGAACTATGAATTGGTATAGTGATTCAGGAAAGCAATTTGGAGCTCTCCCCAAAAATGCATAATTAGGCAACTCTTCTGATCTGATACTGATATCACTACTAGGTATATATCCCCAAAAAAGAGATCAAAGAAAGAGGAAAGGCATCCATACTAACAAAAATATTTATAGCAACTCTTTGTAGTTGCTGTAAGAAAGGAATTGGAAAAACTAAAGGGGTGCCGAACAACTGGGGAATTATAGCCAAACAAACAGTGACATATAAATCTAATGGAATGTTATTGTGCCATAAGAAATTATGGAAGGGGACAGTTTCGGTGGAGTCTGGGAAGACTTGTATGAACTGATGCATAATGAAGTAAGCAGAATGAGAACAATTTATACAATAACAACATTGTAAAAACAAGTCTGAAAGACTTAAGAACTCTTGTCAATGCAATAATCAACCAGGATTGTAGAGGACCGATGATGAAGCATGCTTCCCACCTCATGACAGAGAGGTGATAAAACTGGTATGCAGAATGAGACATTTTTGTCTCCTTCAAATGTATAAGCAATGTAAGAAGTTGTTTTGCTTGATTATATATTTTTGTTACAAGGTTTTTGTTTTTCTTTTTTTTTCCATTTGAGTGGGAAAGATAATTTACTTTTGTTTCTTGGGAAAAAAAATCCATTTTAAAAAAGTTTATATATTTTATCCTATAGGCAACAGGGAGCCACTAAAGGTTTTGGGGTTTGTTTGGCTTTTAAAAAAAAAAAAAACACATAAGTAACCAAGCAGATGTAGGAAACCATAAAAACATTAAAGTATAGACCCTCTGTATAGACGTTCTTCAACAGCAAACCAAGTATTTATGTTAAAAAAAAAAAACAAAAATTTCAAAAAGGTACACAGTCACTGTAGAACTAAAAAAAATTCACCCATATTCTAGAGACAAATTTAGATTATTTTACATGGAGTTTTGTGTAAGTCAACACTGAGTTCCACCCCTCCTCTCCAAACCTTCCAAACAAACCTCATAAAATTCTTCATTGGTAAACTGAATAAATGCTGTTTCTCTCTCATTCTACTGCAGTTACTGAATATACTGCGGATCAAGTCCAGAACTGAGTCTCCCATTCAAGATCATTCATCACGGTGCCCTGAACTTCATTCTTGTCATTTTCCTATCCTGGAGCCTCTAATCCAAAGGCCTTCAGCCAGCCCCTTACTCTCAAAGCCTTTAAAGAGCCCTGGAAATAACATCTCTTCTGTGAGGCATTCCTGGATCAACCAAGGGATTATCAACTTCCCTAATACCCAATCAGGACCTCAGAGCCACATCTCCCCTTTGTCCCCAAATGCACTCCTCTTTGACTCGAGGAAACCACTATTAATAGCTGGCTTTAAATTATTTCCTCTGCCCATAGGTAGTAAGTGCCAGATGTGTTTGTTTATACTACTGCTCTGTGATTTATGAACTCCTGTTATGGCACTTGCCTCCCTGACCCCCCCTTCCCAGAACACAGTAGGTACTTGAGTGACTGAATTAATACTCTCTAGTGATAATGAATAAAAAATACACAGAGAACTAGAAAGCATCTTAAAGTTGCCTAGTCCCACTCTAGTTTTTACAAAAGAAGATCTGTTAAATCAAGAATATTTTCATTACTTTTTCATTATTACTTTATTTTTAAGCTCTCTGCAATCTCACTAGTGCAAAGATTATCAAGCACCTCAGGGACGTGCTCCCAAAAGGGAGTTTGTGTTAACACTCTAAGTTTGTTCAGACTTTAGCTTCTATTTCATCTTACTTATTATTTATTCATTCATTCCTTTTAATGAAGAGATCTCTTTTATTTAGCAAAGACAGGCATAAATAAAGTACAAAACTCCATTTGCTCAGTAATTACATAACAAATAAAATATATCGGAAAACATTCTTAATCTTGCGGTTTCAAACTCTACGGTGTTTAATTTTTCTTTTTGCATTTTCTGAGATATGTATAATATAACATTACCTTATAATAAATAATTAAGCATAGGAATATTCCACATTTATCGGTGTCACTTATTTTAATGGTAGAGTGAAACTCAAAAGATATATGCTTTCTAGAATGTAATTCCATTAATGATAATCTTATTCCATCTAAACATAACTCTCTTTTGCACTGACTGTCTCAAAAATATAAGAAAAATTTTATTAGACATGATAGTTCACTAAACATAATAATGTACGGTTTGATTATGTCCAGAAATTTAACTCTGAAATGTTACATAGTCATGTATTGGGACTGATTTAAATGGTTGTTTTCTGAATTTTATAGGCAGTATAATGTACAGTATTATACACAAAGTCAGAGGAACTTGAGTTTAATTTTGGTGTTGCTATTTACCTCAATTTTTTCATCTTCCTCATTCCTAGAGGAACTCTTGAGGTCCTTTGCAGCTCTAAATCTATGATTCCTACTTATTTTTGAAGACCACATTTTTTCCTGTTGTCTATCTTCTGGATGTTTTGAAGTGGCCTTTAACTAAAATCAACAGTGTTCTAACCTACTCTCCTTTAAAGAAAAAACTTACATACAGTAACAAACATTATATATCATAATTCTAACTGAATACTTTCCCTCCTTTTTTGACAATGTAATGTAATTACATCTTATGTAATGATGTGAATATTTTGGTCTCATCACTTCTCAATGGGCTTTGACTTCTAGTTTACTCAGACAAGAATTAAATATCTAACACAACTTTTTTTTTTTAGAGGGGGGAAGGCAAGGCAATTGGGGATAAGTGATTTGCCTGAGGTCACACAGTGTGGTCAAGTGTCCAAGGTAACATTTGAACCCAGGTCCTTCTGACTCCAGGGGTGGTGCTCTATTCACTGTGCCACCTAGCTGCCCCCCTAACACACTTTTAAAAATAAAACTGGATCATAAAAATTGAAAATATATCAATTTTATTTTATTTCAGCAAGCTTCAGCTGCAAAGACATTCAAATGACATACTTTTTTTTGAAAGTACTCAGAATGGATCAATTCTATCTATCAACCCTTAAGATGAAGATTTGTGGGAAAATAAGATCTAGCAGTTAAGGACTAGTGATGAGTACGGCTAAAGCAAAACTTTAGGCAAGCAATCTGACCTCCTTCCACTGTAGTCAACTCTGCTATTATATCAGGCAAGAAGAAAAGGATCACTGAGAATGAAATCATTAAATTATCAGGCAAATAACCAGACACATTCCAAGGTTAACACCTCAATATTGAAACAAATGTGTAGTGTGTCTTTGGTCAAATGTTTAACCATGTAACACTTTGCTCTACATATTAAGAATGTCAAAGTTTAAATGGAATGAAAGTCTTTTTCATAAAACTGCCTTCTCAAAATGTTAAGTGCAATTCAAGTAAAACACTTATTAAGCACCTACTATGAGCGAAGCATTTCAAGCAGCTCCCTATTGGCTCTAAAATCAAATAAATTCCTCTATTTAGTTTTTTAAAGACCTTTACAACCTGGCCCCTATTTTTCCAGCTTCACTGAACAATAATACTCCCCACTCCAACACTCCCTATGCAGTTAAACTGGCAACATCTCTGTTGCTTGCACACTGAAGTATGCCCTATCTTCATGCTTTTGCACTGGCCATTCTCCATTCCCGGAACCCAATCTTACATCCCCTTCTACATTAAGCCTTTCCAGATCCCCTCAACCACTAGTGTCCTCCCCTCTTAAACTACCTGGTATTTAACTACTTTGCATTTTACTACTTTGTATTTATTCTGTATATACTTTTATGTATCAGTTGTCTCCCTAGTTAGAATAAGCACCTTTAAAGTGGAGATTGTTTCTTTTTTAAAAAAATTTTTATCTACAGCACCTAACTTGGTGCCAGGAACAGTCACAGGAACTTAATACTTGTTTAATTTTGATTGATAATGCTAATACCTCCTTGGGATGCAAAGAAGCATAATGAGGCCCCCATCAAAAGTGGAAATGACAAAAAAATTATGTTTTTATATCAGTAAGTAAACCTTATAACAAAGGAGAGGTCCAGATGAAGAACAATGAGATATTTCCATCCTAACTGATCAAATGAGATAATTTTTGTAAAAGTGCTTAGCACAGTGCCTGGACCCAATTAAATGTTTATCTCTTCCCCCTTCCCCAAAATATAGGTGAGGAGTATGGGAGAGAAGGCAGTGCCAAAGGCTTCAAGGAAAAGCAGCACAGGAATCAGGTCTTAAAGAGAGGGGAATTCAATAATGGAAGGGAAGGGAAGGCCAAGGAGGGCAGAGAAATGCATTCCAGTTAGGAAAATGCCGTAAGCAACGATGTAGAGAGGCAAAGACAGGGCAACAGGAGTCATAGTTTGGCTTAAATGTACAAAACATGAAGCTGAATAGTATAAGATCAGGCCAAGCAGGGAGACTAGAAACAATTGTAGTAGGCCTTGAACACCAGGATACAATATTAATTTAAATAGAGGTAAAGAATTGCATAAAGCATCCAAAGCCCTTGGTATCCTCAAACTCCTTTCAATTTGATTACCTTCCTCCTATCATGATGACCTTTCCCCTCCTAACAGAATACAAAAGGATGAAACAAAGGGGAAGCTGAGAACTATTTATATTACCCTATTTTATACAAAGGGGAAGCTGAGAACTATTTATATTACCCTATTTTATATGTCTTATTAATTGAAGGATTAGTGTCACATCAAGTAACAGTTCTCATTTGGAATGACACTTAAAGTGGACCAAAAAATGCCATCAAGGTAACCAAGGAAATTAGTTGATGTGTCTCAATCTTATCTACTAAGACAACATGAAAAGCATCTTTACACCAAAAATAACAGCATGTTAGTAACATAGTATCAGCCTTAATCCCTACATCTGCTGATCACTATAAACTGTACATGTTATTAATTTTTGGAGAAACTACCAATAGCTCTGAACTGAAAATTAAAGAGAAAACAATTACTAAGTGAACCAAAAAAACTAACAGTCATCATTTTAGGTTCAAAGTCAAGTTTTATGTAAGTCAATGATGAATTCATCTCCCTTCCCAAATATATCTCATAAAATTCACTTAAAAACATATGGTATATTATATAAAAGGAAAATAACAAAACAATCAAAAGTGAATGATGCAAAATCACAAAGAATAAGGATGGTCTCAAAGAAGAGATATTAAAAGGACACCTCTACTCCATTCCTTTGCAGAGGTGGGAGAACCCTGGGCATGACACAATTGCATGTTTTTTCTTTTTGATGGATTGATCAATTTTACTGATTTGTTTTATTCTTCTAAAAATATTATTTGTTATATGGGATGGCTTTTGGGGAAGTGGGAGGGATACTAAGAAATTTTGTCAACAAAAAAACAAAACATTTCAATAAAAATGTATAAAAAGAAATGCACAAGATCCTATACACGATTGCACGCCACCATGGGGGGGGGGGGAAGGGAGGGGAGAAAATCTGAAACTCAAGTGATTGTGGAACTGAATCTTGTAAATTAAAAGTAAATGAGCAAATAAAAAAAAAAAAAAAAGAAATGCACAGCATACACTCCCCAAGAAAAAAAAACTAACCTGAGGAGGCAACAGTACCAATATGCAAAGAGCTGAATCATTCATTACTTCATAAAAGATGGTGATTCATAGATAATCCAAAAGTAATTTCTGGTACTGAAATGCATTTTTGTACAGAAAACTGGCAATTATTCTCTAGGAGGTGGATTATGCAAGGGAAGTTTTTAAAAATTAGGCATGTATTAAGTCTCCTGTCCAGAACTCTTCCCTGATCCCTAACATTCTGGGAACAGTATCATCACTCCTACATGTAGTAAATGTAAATTTGCTGCACTATCAGAAAAGATACATCCTGGCGGCTAGGTGGGAGCCCTGGTCCACGAGTCAGGAGAACCTGGAGTTCAAATCACTTACCCCCAATTGCCCGGCCTTCTACGTCCAAAAAGAAAAAAAAAAGATAATCAATCACATGTAGATGAGAATTCACTCCCCCACCCCTATTAAAAAAAAACATCATTAATAGCATTAAAAAGAAATGCTAAGTTCATCCCCAAGTGGCAGCAACATTTTCATCTGTTAAGAACAACACAGTCTAAAATCTTTTCTCTTGTATTGGCTTCCTATACCTTTCACAGGCCTTTGCCTTTAAAAAGAAGTATTTCAGTTTAAAAGACCTCAAAGAGATTCAGTGCAATAAACTTTTATTAAGTGCCTCCTTGGGAAGATAAAAGGTTTAGACAAAACAAAGTTTTAGTAGCTCAGTCTAACAAGAGGATATGACAAATTATACATAAAGAATCTGAATACATGACAGTTTATGTGTAAGTGAGGTAGGTACAAAATGCTCTATGTAAGGCCTGAAATGGGAAAGGTAATTATCAACTGGGAGAATTAAAGGTTTTTGGGAGGAGGTAGTATTTGGACTAGATTTTAAAAGCCAGGAAGGTATTCAACAGATAAAGTGGTTAAGGCCATTTTGGCATAAGAGGAAAGTAATAAACCAAATAAAATGCAGGATAGGCCCAGAAAACAATGAGCAACCTAGTTTAACTGAGGCCTACATTACCGAACAGAGGTAGATACTATATAAAAGCTAAAGGGTGGCTCAAAATTTTCAGGAACTTTCAATGTCAGGTTTCCTCTGTAGGCAGTCAGGAGTCTTTTGTGGAATTCTGAACACAGGAGTGACATAATGACATCTATGCATGAGAAAAATTGGTCTGAAAAATGTTATGAAGCACAGATTAAAGTGAAAGAGGCTAGAGGAAAGAAGGCCTGTTAGGACATTCCTATAAGAGTCCACAAGTGGGGGTAGTAAGGACCTTTCAGAAGCAACAGCAAATTTGGAGTGAAGACAGGAAGAGGGAGAATAAAGATGATAAATGCTGGATCCCTTTAGAGTGGTAACAGGAGACCACACCCAACACCACAGATTTAGAGATGAAAGGAGTCTAGGTAACTTATTCAATTTCTTCATTCTATTCCTGAGGATTCCCAGAAGTGAAGTGACTTGCCCAAGGTACACTCAAAGGCAGTCAGATTCTGAACTCAGTTCCTCAGACTTTGAATGCAGTGCTCTTGGCACATGTTGCTATCTTCGAGGCAGCTGAGGATAGAAGCCAGAACTGGATAAAGAGATTAAGGAATCATCTGCACAGACCAGTTAATTGAATCAATAAAAGTGAAAATGAAAAAGGTTAATAGCCAAGAGGAGACGGACCCTAAGGCAACAGCAACCCTTCAAGGTCAAAGAGGTAGTGAAAAGGACGCAAATGGGCAAACTTGGGGTCACTAGAACCCACGTCCATGACACCATGTCAACGGTGTCAAATGCTACCAAAGTTCAAGAGACTAAACAATGGTCATTGGATTTGGTGATTAAGTGGTTATTTTTGAGAGCATTTTCAGCAGAGCAGAAAGTACAGCTGTATTACTGTAAAGGGTAAAGGAGAAGGTGGCTGGTTAGGATGCAGATCCTTTGAATATAAACTATTTTCAAAAATTTTCTGAATATAAACTATTTTTAAAAATTTTGTCTGTAAGTAGAAGAAGAGATAAGATAGCAGTTAAGTACGGAGAAAGGGGATGGAAGACTTTTTTTTAAAAAAGCCCTGGACATGTTTATAGACAAATGGAAAGGGCCAAATGAAAAGAGAGACTGAAATATGACAAAAAAATTGGAGTAAAATCCTAGAGATGTTGGGAGAGGCTGGGACCTTGTTCACAGGTAGAAGGAATTAGCTTAGCAAGGAGTAGGCTACAAAACTGATAATGAAAGGACGAAAAGGGTGGTAACACCGAGAAATTTAAAGTAGTGAAGCTGAGTTTTCTTGTCAGGTAATCTCAATATTTTCAGTGAAATGGGAAATTAGGTTATTAGCTCCCCCCTCTTAGAGGGATGGGCGTACCACTGGAAGAGAAGAAAAGGTTTGGAACAGTCCCAGTAGGGAAGGAGATTGGGAGTCTGCAACTTGGCTGGTATATAAGAGATAAATAGCTGGCATTTACAAATGACTTTATAAATAACTCTGTCTAATCCAGCGGTTCTCAACCTGTGGGTTATGTTCAATTTGTAACAATGAAAATACATCCTGCATCTCAGATATTTACATTACAATTCATAACAGTAGCAAAATTACAGTTAGCAGCAATGAAAATAATTTTATGGTTGGGGGTCACCACAACATGAGGAACTGTATTAAAGGGTCACAGCATTAGGAAGGTTGAGAACCACAAATCATCTCCACAATAGAATAACATGTGAAAAGTTACAAAGAACTCAAGAGTCAAAGGGAGGGGTTCATGTCTTAGCTCTCATACTGGGCAGCTCCTTGATGACAAAAACAGCATCACATTACTCTGAGACTTTCCTCATTGGTGTAATGATAATAATACTATTTATATTACCTACCTCTTGGGTTATGAGGCAACCACTCTGTGAACCTTGAAGTACTACAGAAATGGGAACTCTGATTACTACTGATAAGCATAAGCAAGTTCTCCAGAGCTGATCAGTTTTCTATCCTCTTGCTAGTAAGCAAGCTAAAAAATCCAAATGTAGAATTTTTTGCTACACAAAAGGGCTGTAAATTTGGGAGAAGTCATAGCTTTACACAATTTAGATGTTAGAAATATACTCAGTCTAGGAATAAACAATGCTTGTTGGAAAACCAGAAAGGTTTTCATTATCTTTATTTTACATGTATTCTGTCCTGAGAAAATAGGTAACCTCTTCAAAAGACTGCAAAGAATCAGACATATGCAAGCCCTTTTATGCTGCTTCTATTCGAATTTCCTGCCTTGTTCCTCCCTTTAGAACTGGGATTGGTTCCAGCTCTTCTGGGTTACAATCTTTCTGACCTGCCCATGACATATCTACTCCTTAGTATGTTCCCTTCACCACACCATGAGCTACATGCATCCCATGATCAGATAATGAGGCTCTAATTCTATTCGGGGTGTGTCAGTTACTATGTATAAGGCTAGTTAAGCATGTATGTTAATGAAAAGATGGTGACCATCCTTTGACCCTAGCCTCTGAGACAGCTTAGCCCAGGCCTCTTCTGAAGGTAAACTCAAGAGATTTCTTCCAGCTATGTGATTGTATAGGGTGCTCTACCCTTACTCCCTCATCCTGATTTATACCTTCCTGTACATCCTGTACAACAGCCATTGGTTCTATAGAATTTGTGTAAACCAAACTGTCAGCATTTCTCACAAATATATATTAAAAGGAAAAAAGGCCAAATGGATGAAATTTATGGTATACAGTACTTTTTCTTAGGCTGTCAACCAAATTAGTAAGGTCCTTTTTGGTAAAGGCCATTCACAAAGCTTGCACATACAGATACATGACCTTATAATTTTTTTCCCCGTGTTTTCTTTTTTAATTTACTTTTAGTTTACAAGATTCAGTTCCATAATCCCTTGAGTTTCAGATTTTCTCCCCTCCTTCCCCACTTCCCATGGTGGCATACAATCATGTGTAGGATCTGCAAATACCTTCACATTGTACAATAGTTTGGTTGTATAGAAGGATTGTAACCAATGAGTGATCGCTGGGAAAAAAGAAGCAAAATCAAACATGAAAAAGAACAATAGCATGTATTGCTTTAG
>CM053587.1:298183437-298201137 GCA_028646515.1 Pseudochirops corinnae
TTCTTATAAATTTTACTTAATTCCCTGTATATTTTAGACATGAGGCCTTTATCAGAGACTCTGGTTGTAAATATTCTTTCCCAATTTCCCACTTCCCCCTTAATCTTGGTTACATTGGCTTTGTTTGTACAGAAACTTTTCAATTTAATGTACTGTGACCTTATAATTTTGTTTGGGATTTTAAGACAGGTAGTAGTACCCAAAAGTCCCAGTAATGGCAAGGCTATTTACCTTTTGAAGTGGCTGGACACTTCAAGGGCTAGATAAGAGATCACATGCTACGTGGGAAAAGAAGCAGCCTTCTTTGCATAATGGATCATAGGGGTTTGAGCTGGAAGGGACTTCAGAGATCATTTCAACATCCTCAGTTTATAAAGGATGAAACTGAGGATAGGACCTGTCTTTTGCCTTACTTATCTCCCCAGGCACTGAGCACTGTCTGGCACATAGAAGGCCCTTAATAAATGTTAGTGGGCTGGGGCCCAAAGAAGGGCAGTGACTTGCAAAAAGTCATACAAGTAGGTAGTAACAGGGCTAGGATTTTAATCTAGGATCTCTAATTCCAAGTTCATTGTTCTTTCCACCTACAAACCACTTTGGTTCTAGGAATTTCTTAAACCTTCTTGTACCCAAAGGAAATGGTAAGCATCTACCACCACAATCTACCAAGAAACAATCAGAGCCCCTCTCTCTCAAGTAATCAGGACAAAGGCAAGAAAAGAACTTTTATCTTCAGGGCTCTTGCAATTTAACAATTTAAATAGTGATGAACTGTGTTAATGGTCAGGACCCATCAGAATGGGAGGTACTGAAGGCAAGACCCCAGTCCTCAGCAACTGGAGTTGCTGCTTCAGTAATGTCATAGCCTTAACTACCAATTATACTTTGCTAAAATGTATACTTTCCCTGGATCCCAGCCAACCAGGTCACCCCTAGCACTGCCATGAGAACAATACCTTTACAATTTAACTTTAACTGACAAAATTCAGGTCTTAGCAAAGCTCCCAGTACATACAGGTTACATACTCTGTCAACTTGGTTTGTGTACAAATTTCATTTATATGCCTAATTTGATATAGTACCACAATTTTCTCCACCAGTTTCAAACACATCATCATCTTATTTACTGAACTTGAGTACCAGCTCTCTGGTGGCTTGTGGGATTTCCCTTAAGACATTCCTTAATGGTACAGTGGAAAAAGCAGTAGATCAGGAGAGTCAGATTATCTGGGTTTTAGTCCTAGCTCTGTCAGTGGCTTGCTGTCAGCCTGGGTACGTTACTTAATTGGAAGTCTCAGTTTCTCCAGCCATAAAATGAGGGGTGGAGGAGATGGACTTGACTCTTAACCTGGTGCCCACGAATTTAAACAAAAATATATTTTTTATTTTTGATAACTCTATTTCAATAAAATTGGTTTCTTTGTAATCCTACATTTATTTTATGCATTTATTCTCAGAAGCCCACATCCTTCTCCAGAATGTCAAAGGGATTTATGATGTAAAAAAGATTAGAAGAACCTAGACTACATGATCTTCTTCAGCAGGAGATTCTTAAAACATTTTTAAACTAGTAAAAAATGTACAGACCTTTTCTCAGAATGTTTTTTTAAATAACTGAAGAAAATGTTAAATTTTACTTGATAAGGTAGTAAAAATAAAAATATAATTTCTTTTCATCCAAGTTCATGGACTCCTTGAAATCTATACATTGTACACAGATCCAGGTTAAGAACTCCTGCTCTAAAGTCACTTCCAACTCTAAATCCTATGATCTCTAAGGTTTGTTCCAGTTCTAAAATTCTATGGGTCTGTGATCTCACCTTGAGACACTGAGAAGCACAAGTGATATAATGGGCAGTCTTTCAAGACTGAAACAGAAGTCCTCCAATACTTACTTAGCTGCTAATAGGATCTAATCGATGAAAATAAAGTAGTAACATTTAAGTCAATAGTAAGCAAATAACAGGCTCTGACACTTACTAGCTACGTGACCACAGGTAAGTTACTTAACTTCTCTAGACCTCAGTATCCTCATTTGTAAAAAGAAGGTTGTTAAACTAAATTCTCTAATATCTCCAAGACTCCATCTAGCTTGAGTATTTCATGATTAAGTTATTTTGGGACCATGAGAAATCATTTGAGTCTATGAGCCACTACAAGCATGAAAATCTACCTAAATACTATCAGATCTGAACCCCAATTAAGAGTACAATAGTTAATAACACACAAGTTAGCTCATAAACAGGTAATCACAAGCTTCTGGCACATCGATTCTTAGCCCTGCTAAAAACTACAGAGAGTTCATTATGGTCTTTGAGAGTATTTATATTTATATGAGCTACTGAAAAATACCTTATATTAAGCTGCACACAAATTATCTTGGACAATAACTACATTAGTGTGCAGTTAAAAAAGGAGAGAAAAACAAATGCATCTGAAAAAGAAAAATTTCTTTAAGTAAACATATATCACAACCATTTTCCTATCTTATTTCTAGGGTTAAAGTACCATGGAGAGCTACTCAAAGTAATTGACAACTCTTCAAAGAATGGTCTTCCTTCAAGAGTGATTTTGATCATGACTATTCCCTTGCTCAAAGCCTCCAACTGTTCCAAATTCTCTCAACTACAAGTAAAATACTCAACTTCAAAGTTCTCAACTAAATGACCCTAAGCCACATCTGCTTGCCCTGGTATTCCATAGCCCTTTCTCTACTTACCCAAGCAAATTACATCCAGCTGCAGGTTCCATGAAGTCTTCAGTACAAATCTTCCTATTGGAAATACTTAACTACAAATCACTCTCCTTTTCTGCCAAACCTGCCAAGTCTTTTCCATCCTCTTTCAAAAGTGCAAGACCTACATTCATTGACTTCACAATCCAATCACTGTAGCAAGCACCAACAGAACACAGGTCCTGCACCATGATTAACAAGAATATTTGGGGGAAATAAAAGCATTAAGGTCAATTCAATTTTCCAGTTAACCAGAAAACTCATTGTATCTTAACTCATATTGTTGAAAATCTTCCTGAAACTTGAACTCTCTTGCTTTAAGTACATGGAAGGCAATTTGTGCTTTGTTTGGCAATTAAAGATCCTGAAGTCCTTCAGGGTCATAATTAGGAACATTACTATGCAATCCTCTAGATCAGTGGTTCTCAATCTTCCTACTGCCATGACCCTTTAATACTTGTATGTGGGCGTATCTACATGTGGGCAGACCCACTTGGAGACAGATAGAGGATCCATGTCTTGGTTCCTAAGATGACTGGAAACATGTGTTTTCCTATGGTCTTAGGCAACCCGTGAAAGGGTTGTTCAACCCCCAAAGGGGTCACGACCCACAGGTTGAGGGCCGCTGCTGTAGATGCAGAAGGCATTAGAGTATGCTGAAAGTATACTGAAACCAGAACATAGTCTGGATTTTCTTTTTTTGGTAACAAATTCTTATCAAGATTTGTTTGAAGGGCAATTTAACAATTTTCTTCATTTTCCTAATGGTTTAATACAAGGAGAAAAATGTGGTTAATGGGAAGTTTATAGCTGGGTTCCAGCTAACCATGTGTTACCAGTTACATTTTTGTTTTGAACATACAAGGAGGTATTCATTATACCTCAGTCAACTATGTGACAGTGAAGGTATAGTCTGCTAGAGAAAATCATCTGTGAAAGCCTGTTCCTTTCCTATCTGCATCTAGGATAGCTGTGTCAAACTCAAACAGAAACAGATCCCCTAGTCACATATTGACTTGGAAAAATACAAATTAACATCATCTACGTTGTACAGTATTTTTATCTTGCTAAAAATTTCCTAATTTATTTAATCTGGTGGGCTGCAATAGTTTTGCAGGCTTTTGACATGTCTGATCCAAAATATATTCTTTGTGTACACAGACAATTCTCAAAAAGATTTCACATGGGCTATTATACGGGCTATTAGATGATGTCTTCTCAGTGACTGGATCATAAGTTTAGAGGTAAAAGGTAGAATTGCGCCTCAAAGGATGTCTATTTCAATCCCTTTATTTTATGGATGAAGAAACTGATACCCAAGGAGGTTAAGTGAAATGCCTATGGTCATATAGGTTAAATATAAGTGACAAAACTCAGATTTAAACCAGGATCCTGCAACTCCAAATCCAACAATGACCATTACATTGCGCTACCTCCATCTTTTGGAAAGTCCCCTTTTTAAAAGTATTGACTTGTCTTCTTATATTTTCATTTCTTTAGTTCTTCTCTCTTACTAGATTATAAGGCCTCATGTGTTCTTCATACAATGGGCTGTTAACTGACTAGTTGGTGACCCAGGACATGAATCAAGTTTCTTCCTCTTTCCTCCAGTGATTCAACAATCACCTCAAGAGTCTTCTTTTTTATTTTTCATTAGTACCTCATTACTTAGTACCCTGAGACTGGAGAGGAAATTCTCTCTCAATCATCTTTATGACACCTCCACAAAAACAAGGTTTTGCATATAGTGAGTACTCGATGTTTGCCAAATACATGAAAAAAAATGAAGGAAAACAAAGTAACTGTGTTGTACCCTATGTTTGGCAGAATTAAACTTAACGTTAAGTTCTTCTTAATTTGTATATTTCAGTAATTTATGCTTTTTCTTTTACACAAGTCTTCCAATTTTTAACTAAAATGGGTTGAAGCAGTAAAACTTCAGTTATGTAAAATCCATGAAACTCGGTGATTCCTCCAGGTCTTGGTATTCAGTTCGTGATTATTATTAGGTCTTGGTAATTCTTCTCATTGTTCAAGTTAGAGTCATTTCTGCATGTCCCCTGAAATTAGCCTTAAAAGGATTTAAAGTGAAATGCACCTTAAAGAGTAAACCCCTAAGAGTAAACATTTTTGGAGACAAAGATAATAGCTTATTGTAGTTCTATGTATAGTGCACAGACCACCATAAGGTCAAAGGATTTAGAGCTGGAATGATCCTCAGAAGTAACCCTGTCATTTTATTGATATGAGAACTAAAACTCAGAGGCGTGAAATTCTGCCCAATGTCACAGAGAGAAGCTGGGATTTGAACTCTAGTACTCTTTTGACTCTAAACCTACTGGCTACTACACGGCACTATTTCCTAAATCTCATAAGTATTAACTAACAAATGACTTAAATTTCATGGGAAAATATTAATTCCAGGATCTTAAATCCATGAAAGATTTCAAATCCATTTCCCTGCTCCTTTCTCACTTTCCTTTCACATTTGCCAATCAATGGCAATAATAAACCCCAGCAATCAATTAACTCAAAATAAGTAATTTAAGATGGGTAACCTAAAGATTTTAGGATATGCCTGACTATGAATTACTGGGGTACTATATAAAAGGTAGAAAGATGCCAACCAAATATCCTAATAAGTGAGCAGAGAAATGCCACATGAGCCAGTACATACAAGTATATGGAATCATATTTAGAGGAAAATAACTTGAACTCTACTTAGGATCAATTAGAGAATGAAAGGACTGTAGCAGTCATTTTGTCCCACCCCTTAATTTTCTAGATGAAGTAACTGAGGTCCAGAAAAGTACCTAGACCAAAGTTACACAGGTAGAAGTGGCAAATGCAGAATTGAACCCAGTGCTCTTTCTACTTACTGTACCATAATGCTTCTCCAATGAGGAGCTGTCAGTTATCAGTAAACAACCAAATTACTATAGATTATTTCCTGAAGACAATATCCCAGTATGTTACAATTGCCATAATGGTCAGGAAAAACACTAGGCATCAACAACCTAACAAATATTAGATGCCTTTTTGGTGTCAAGTATCCGACTAGGTGCTGGATCAGGCAGGGTACTGGAAACAAATCAGAATACATTATTCTACTCTTTTGGAATGGAGAATTACAGTGCAGATTCACCCAAATTGGCTGGACTGCACGTAACCCTGGTCATCACTATAGAACAACTAGAAACGGGGAACTAAAATGATCAAGGGAATGGAGACCCTTACGATAAGTAACTAAATTTTAGTAACTAAAATAAGAATTTTCAGTATGAATAAAGGCTAAGACGTGAAATGATCAAATTCCATAAAATTACACAGGTAAGCATGGATTTACTGGGGTTCACGGATAGAGTAAATAGGAACTTGTTCATCAAATTCTAAACTAGAGGATCCGCATGCTTGGAACGTCACAGAAAAAAAAATTAGGTCATGAAATATGAAGCCCCATTTTCCAGGTAATAAACCTATGGAACTCAACCCAGGAGATAATGGCTGAAAAAGCAAATAGATTAAAAAAGGGTTTAGGTAAGGTTATGAAGAATATCTAAACTGTGAATTATCATGGCAAGTTAGTGATCAATTTTATCTAGTGCAAACCCTTGAAGGGGTGCATGGTAGTTATTCCCTCTGGAAAAAAAATGTCCTTTGGTGTCACCTTCAAGAGATTTTGAGTGGTTTGAGTATGAATTCTGGGCTGGAAGGAATACTGGGATGACCTAAGTCAGAATTTTCTTTAAGCTTTTATAACTCTAAAAGTATTATATTTACCCAATTTATACCTACCTGTTACATATGCAGTAACAACTCATTAAATAGGGTTTTTTTTTTAATCTGTGAGGTTTAAAGTCTTCTGTCTGCATTCTCTTTGTCTATTTCTATTCCCATTTCCTACTTTCAGGGAAGTACTAAAAGGCCAAATTTTTCACCAGTGTTCAAATATGTCCCTTAAACCTTTATCTCCTCTAATTAACATTTTCAAGAAACTATTTTCCTATGTTTAAACTTGGTTTTGGCCAATCTTTTTGTAATGCTTGTTTGGTCTCTTCTCTGCCAGCATTTTTCACCTTGGCAAGGTAAAGCTATTCATCCTGGAGGCTGTAAGGCAAGTCTGATGGCCCGTGCAGGATTCTATACTAAAAAATACAAGGAAGCTAAAAATATTACCTAGGAGTTATGATTCCCTCAATCACTTATAACACCGTTTAAGCAGACATCAGTCCTAAAATACGGGAAGCCTCCTCTGGTCAACTCGGGACTGTAACCTCTGAAGGAATAACAAAAAGGTTAAGGAGATACTTCCAAGTATCTCGGACCGAAGTCCTTACGTCTCTTCTCACTCCAAAATGCAGAAGGAGCCCAGTCAATGGGCGTTTCTGGCTCTCCAGCCTCCCTCGAGGTCCAGCAGGGCAGGAGGGAGGACGCCGCCCGACGAAGCCCCACAAGCAGAGAATGGCCGGCCGGTCACAGGGCAGCACCGGGGAATGGGGAAAGGGGTGGAGGAGGGGGGAGGGGGAGGGCCGAACGAGCCACCAGGAGGCTCAAGGGAAGAGAGCGAGGGCGGCAACACATGAAGGCTGTCCCGGACCACGCCAAGGCGGCCTCAAAGGGAAGGCCCGAGGCCCCGACCGGCAAACGCCGATCGCTAGCGGCTCTCGCCCTAAGAGAGAACTGAAAGGAGAGGCGGTGACAGGCGGGGAGGGCAGGAACCAAGTAGGGCAGAAATGGGATAACGGCTGGGACGACGGGGGGGAGGGGGGGGGGTCGCAGCAGCGAGCCACGGACGGCGAGGGACACCCCCTGGAACGAGAAAGGTTAGGGGGGCGGGCCTCCTCTGCCGGGTAACCGAGGGCGGCGGGGCAGCCCGGGGCGTGTTTACATTGGAACCTGGGGCGCCCTGGGGCCGCACCTATAGCCCAACGGATTGAGCCTCTCCCGAGGACACGGGGGCCGGGGGTCGCGGAGCGGAGGGGTGCTCCAGGCCGGGGAGCCGAAGAGACAGGCCCAGGTCTCCAGAGCCCAGGACTGAGGAGAGTGGGGGCTATCCGGGCCTCCGCCATGGGGCCGGGGCTGGGGGGAGGGGGAGGACCGCGACGCCCGCCACCTTGGCCAGCTCGCCTGCTCAGAGCCCCGGGACAATTTTCTTTTAGCGGGAAGAGCCCCTGCACCCGGGGTTTCCATTCCTCAGGCCAACGGCCCTCGGGCTTCTTTCCCCGCCAGCTGCCCCGGGCGGCGCTTCTCTTACCTTCGTTCGCCAGGTCCGCCATTTTGCTCCCTTAAGCCCTCCCACAAGGCAACGCGCCTGTCTTAGCTCCCCGGCTTTCAATCGGGGAGTCCCGCGCCTGCGCACCCGCCACTCGTCCGGGGTCTGAGCCAACAACAGGCGAGTCTTCGTCTCCGAAAGTAACCAAAAGCTAGGGTCTTCTTTACTAAAGGAGATGAGACGCCCCCACAGTGGAGTTTGCGCCTGCGCACAAGATAACTAAATCTTTTTTACCTTTTCCCAGAGGAGATACATGAGGGGGAGGGGAACCACCAGGGTGCGCGTGCGCGCCGCTCTCTCTCTCTCTCTCTCTCTCTCTCTCTCTCTCTCTCTCTCTCTCACACACACACACACACACACATAAATATACACACGCGCGCGCAAAGTCACGAGCACCGGTAGGCGTGCGCGGTGCTCACTGTTAGGCGGGAAAGGCCAAGCTATGGCTATACCCTCTTGGCTGCTCTGGTGTGAAAACAGCGGAGTCTGGCCGGGGGAGAGCTGGGACGCCTGCGGCACCGCCCACTGTGACGGCGGCTAGGCAGCCCCCAGCCCGGAGGGCCCCCGCCTGGCTCGGGTGAGCTCTAAAGCCCTCTCGCTTCCTTCCGAGGCCCAACCCACGTGCTACCCCCTGCGGAGGGTGGGGCCGGCCCTGCCGGCTCCTAGTAGGAGAGGCCCGGAGCCAGGTAACGAGCTGTGAGGAATGCGGGGCTTGGCCCTCCATTGTCCAGCTAGCTACTTCCTATCCTTGATCCTATCAAAGTATCTTATACCTAAATCTGTTACCCTTAAACTAGCCTAGCCCTCCATTGTCTGTCATCTCCTGGCAACCTTCAGCTATTTCTCACCCTTAATCTCATTCCTGGAGTCTGACCTCAGCCTCTCCTTAGACTCCTCCTCAAGACCTTCCCCAAACCCCTCCTCTAGACCACTCCTAGATCATTCATACAATCTTTCTGTATATAAGATTCATCTTGCCTCCATGAAGGTGCTGAGACTCAATCTAGTGCAGACTCATTCTGTGTCTGATTGTTCTGGCCTGCTTGTCAGTATAAGCTCACAAATACTTAGGCTCCTTAAGAGTCTACCCATTATGTCGAAGCTTTAATAAGCTTTGCATTTGTTTGGCTGAGAGAAGGCTTGAGTTGAATTCATTCAGCAGGACCCGGGGTACTGGTATTTTGGGGTCTCAAGCGCCCCTAAACTCCCAAACCTCAACAGGGTGATAGGAAGAAGGGTCTAAGGAAGGGTCTTGATGAGCCTGGGGTAACTAGAGAAGCCTGATTCCCAGGAACCAAGAGAATGAGATTTTGATGGGATCAAGGGTGGGAATCTAGTGGATTATAGACAATGGAGGGCCAGGCTAGGTTAATGGTAATTGATTTGAGCATGAAAAAGCCAGATTAAAGTTTGCAAAGTGCTTTACAAATATGTAAACTCAGATGTTGAGAATGGAATGCTAAACAGGTTTGTTTTGGAAGTGGTAGGAGGCCACTGAATGTTTTTTTGAGTAGGTGAATGACTTGATCAGTTCCCTGGATTAGGAAGCACTTGTTCTCTCCCTCTTTTTCTTCTCCATCTCCATCTCTCTCCCCCCCCAACCCCTCCTTCCTCTCTTTACACACACTTATGTGTGTGTATGTGTGTTTTTATGTATTGGTTCCCTCATGTCCAACTCTTTGTGACCACCACCCCCCCACCCTATTTGGGTTTTCTTGGCAAAGGTACTGGAGCGGTTTATGCATATGGGGGAGATGGGGGAGGGGGGCAGAGAGAGAGAGAGAGAGAGAGAGATCTGGAGAGCAAGCTATTACAGTAGTCCAAGCAAGAATTTCAATGTCTAGACAGGGAGAGCAAAGTTCCTGCACTGTCCACTGTGCTACCTCTGCTGTCCTGTAAGGGTGCAAGCTTCTTGTGGGCAAATTTATCCTTTGTCTTTGCATCCTAATTGTGCTTTGCACATAAATGTTGAATCAGCTGTTTAACATTTAAGCCTCAGGTTTCCCATATATAAAATAAAGTGCAGCTAAATAAACTTCAAGGTTTCTTTCAGCTTCAGATCCTGTTTTAAAAGTGGTTGCCAAGAGCAGGGAATGCATGAAAACAATCTCATGGAGAAAGAAGCAACAAGTGTTTGCAACTGGTTAGCTAAGTAGGGTGAGAGGGAGGAGCCAGGGATGACCAAAAGCTTAAGAACCCCTAGTGATTGGAAGCATGGTTGTGCCTTGGACACTGATGAGGAAATTTGGAAGGGAGATGGGTTTGGAGGGAAAGATAATGAGACATTGATTTCTGTTTTGGACTTGAATTTGTAATTCCTAGGAGTCTTCTAATAGATAATTGGTAATGTGGGACTGAAGCTCAGGAGAGAGACTAGGGCTGGACACATGGATGTGGGAGTTATTGGCATAAATAGCGGAACCCATGAGAACTGATGGAGTCATCAGATAAAGTAGAAAGAAAAGAAGAGAAAGTCCAGTACAGAGCTTTGAAGTACACCCATAATTAGTAGGTGTGACATCGATGACAACCTCCTTTACAAAGATTATCTTAGTTTATTGTAGGTAGGAGTGTGTGGGGTATAGAGACCCCAAAAATCCCCTACCCCAAAAAATTAAAAGTCAGAGGTGTCTTGAGGAAAGAACCGGGAAGTTTTATTCAGTTCTCGGGAGAAGAGGGCATCCCTTCCACCAGTACCAACTAGCAGAATGAGGTGTGCTACAGAAAATGAACAAAAATTTATACCCTCCCACTGCTGTCCCTTATCCTGTTGGCTGGGAAGTGGATGTATCAACAATGCAGTATTCACAATGCCTACAGTAACTATAAGTATGCTGATATGGTTATTAATCACAAAATGTAACAGGATCTATACATGAGAAATATAGCTAGAACATTTATTTAAATACCAGAAAATTGAGTCCCAAAACCAGAAAGTCAAAGCCAACAGAGTAGTTATGAAGTTGGCACATGTAGTTAATGTAGTAAATACCCACATTCTCAAGCCTTCAAAACAGGACAGGCTACCTCAGACAAAGATCCCCCTCTCCTTACTCACGTCAACTGCTCCGCGTCCAGGCAGCTCCCAGCAGCTCCGGCCCCTCTGCAGTTCTCCTTCCTGGCAGTCCTCAGCAGGAGTCCTTAGCAGAGATTCTGGCTGACTCAACAAGAAATTTAGGCCCCAACGCAGCCACTGCCGCTGCTTCCAGTTACCACGAAGACTCTAGCTTGGCTCCAGCTTTCTCTTGCTCCACCCCTTCCTGCTACATCAGCAAGTTGAAGGGGCATGGAAGATCTTCAAATCCCATTACAGTGGATTTACAGTCTGAGTATGAAATCTCCTCCAATGATAAGGAACAAAGAAGCCCACCAGCCACTATCTCTCAGTGGCTGGGAGGCAGGCTTACAAAGAACAAGGATATAAGGGATATCCAATCCAAATGTACCTATCCTTATTTGGCAAACCACAACTTGAAGAAGGGGTAAGGGCTTTAAGAGATTTCTAAAATTCCTGAAAGGCTTAAGGCTGATTGACAGCAAGGGAAGGGGACAAAGGGTCCTAGGTTGTGTAATTTCTTAGGAAACCCAGGACTCAGGTCTGTCCAGTCTTACAAAAGTCTGTCTATGGTTTTGAGATAAGTTTCTCTCCCTTCCCCTCATTCCGAGAAGTCTTCACAGAGGGTGCAGACAGAGTGTACCCTACTCAGGAAGAAAACCAAGAGAAGGTAATGTCACAAAAACCCAGAAAGTAAAGATTGCCCAGGACCAATCATAAGCTGCAGAAGTCTAATAGGACACAAATTGAGAAAAGACCATTAGATTTGTCCATTAAAAATCATTGGTAATGTTAGAGAGCAGTTGTGTGGTGATAGAAGCCAGATTTCAGAGGGTTGAGAAGACAGTGAAAGCTTCTGGTGCAGATGACTTTTTCAAGGAGAAGGACTGAAAGAAGATTATAGGGCCCATAGGGATGTTGTCACAGGTGCTAAAAAAAGGGATGGTTGGGATGAGGTGCAGGCTCTGGGAACCCCCTTGAGCTCTCCTTGAATCTTTTATTTTTTAAATATCTCATTCATATTTTAAAGCAAGAAATTTTCTTTAAATTACAGAATGAATGTAGGCAAGACCACACTTGACATGGTTTTCAGATGAATATTTCTGTCCAAGTTGTGATGTAAACAATATTAATTCTGAAACCATAAAAAAATTAAGTCTCCTCGTCATTCATCACCAGAACGTCATTATCTTCAAAGGGCGGGCCATCACCACTGGCAAGTTCAACCTGGAAAATAAAGCCCTCCATTTTGGAGGGCCACCGTATCCATTTTGCACTATATGTCACTTGCTTATTGGAAATATCTTTGCAGATGTGTCCGTTTAACTGCTCACTATTTTTTCTGCTATGAGAACTGTAGAGCCGTCAGTGTCAAGTAAAGTCTCAGTACCCCAACTGTGCAAAGTATCGGCAGTGATTCCGCAATTCTTCATCCTTCTGGATTGTACACTATAATGTTGCAGTTTACCTGGGGCGTTGCTTTGTAATGGCTTCCGCTGCTTTCTGCTGCCTCTGTCTGGAGAATTCCCTTCCCCCACCTTCTCGCCGCCACCGCTGCCGCCACCACCGCCAAGGCCGCCTCCTTCCTCTCCCCCCGAGCGGGTAGGCTAGCAGGCGAATGACGCAGCCGCTCCCTCAATGCAGTGCATCGCTTCCCGGGCGACCCAGGCCGAAATGAGGAAGGGTCGGTCGGCGTTGTAGCTCGAGCTGCGAGCCATATTGAGGGCAAAGTCCTCCAGGGCCGGCAGGGTGGGCAGACCCATAAAGCACAGCAGGCGAGCCAGCTGGGTGCGGGGCTCCAGGATGAGGTCTTTATAGCGCAGCCGGGTGTACCTCCTGCGCAGCCAGGCTGGAGAGCTCCCGGCAAAGAGCAAGTCCTGCAGCCACATCACGTAGATCACCTCCAGAGCCCAGCTGAGGAGGAAGTCCACTCGGCAACTGGGCAGTTGAGGTCGGAACAGGGACGGCCAGCACCCAACGCTTTGGGCAAACAGCGAATGTTGGAAGTGGTCCGCCTTCTTGCGGCTGCAAGTGGTCCGCCTTCTTGCGGCTGCAAACGGTCCGCCTTCTTGCGGGTGTGCGTCACCTGGATGCTCTCGTGCACCCTTGCCTGCCTGGACTTGAGGCGAGAGTTGTGCACTGCTTAAAAAAAAAAACAGTCTCTCAGGTCATGAAACGGCTGGATGACCTTGAGGTTGAGGCCGGGGTCCCACAGCATCGGCACCAGCACACCGAGGTCCAGCAGGCGAACATCTTTGATCACCACCACCAGTTACTTCCAATACTCAGCCTCCAGCTCCCGCAGCGACATGGGCGGGCAGCTGCGCTTTCAGGCGGCCCCCTGTCGATAATCCCCACGTTGGCCTGAGACTTGGCGGCAGCCGGACACTGGCGCCGAGCTGATCACCTTGTTGATCTTTCAACCGAAGAAGGCTGCTGTGGTGAGGTTGGCAGACACCTGGGCCGGTGTGGCGGGGTCTCACATCAGGGAGTACAGCCGCAACAATGAGAAGTCGCAGGGGAAAAGCAAGCGGAGCATGTCTCTCAGTGCGCCCTGCAGGCTCTCCACGTCACGGAGTAGAGAGCCTGCCACAGGTGCCACTTGGGCTCGTACAGGTAAAACACTTCGGGGTGCTGATTGAAAAGCTCCCCGAGGAAGGACGAGCAGCCAAGTGGCATGCAGGTAGACGTGCTGCTTCTTGCGCAGCAACAGCAGCGGCGGCTGGGCAGAGTCTCTCCGAGTGGCTCCGAGTGACTCCGAGTTGCTCCCAATGGCTCCGAGTTGCTCCGAGTCACTCCGAGTCACTCCGAGTCGCTCTGATTCGCTCCGACTGGCTCCGATTTGCTCCGATTCTGGAGGCTCTCTGAAGCTCCTCCTCGTCCCCGGCAGCTGCGGCCTCCAGGCTCCACACTCTAGTGAAGGTTTTTAAAGATGGAAATGTTACCAGTGATCCACTGCTAATCCTGTTGGGCTTTTTCTCACTCCTCATCCTTCTTGACTTCTCTGCAGCCTTTGGCTATTGACTAGTCTCTCCTGGATATTCTCTTCCCTTGCTTTCTCTGACAATGTTCTTAACTGTTTTTCTTCATACCTGCCTGCTTTTACATGGCCATCTACCACCCTCTAACTGTGGTTTCCCCAAAGGTTTTGTCCTGGACTCTGTCTCATCATCTTTCCCTAGCCTCTCTCTTGGTTTAATGATCATTTCTATACAGATGACTGCCAAATCTTTATATCCAACACTAATCAATTCCTAGGTTTAATTCCCACATCCCTATATACCTTCTAGACTTCTCCCTACCTAACTGTACCATTGGCATCTCAAACTCAGCCTAGGTAAAACAGAGCTCATTATCTTTTCCTTAAACCTCCAGACTTCCTGTTTTCGAGGAGGGCATTTTTCTAGGCACGTATATCACTACCTGCTTCCTCCACATCTAATCAGTTGCCGAGTCTTGTCCTCTCTACAGCATTCATATCTCTGACATCTATTCCCTTCTCTTTCCTGCATCTTCATTTAGACCTGATTGCCTCGCTCCTAAATTACTGCAAAACCTTCCTGCATGGTCTTTGGTCTTCTTCGGTTCTTTTTCTGTATTCTCCCTGAGGAACCTCAGTCACTCCTAGGGTTTCAAAAGTTGCCCCATGTAGATAATATCTCTATATCTTTCCATATTTCCAACAGCCTGCTAGGTAAGTCCATCTGTACACCTTGCTGTTACTTCAAGCATGTCTAAATCTGAATGAATTTTGAGCTCCTTAATGTTCCCTTTTTAATGATGCTCCAACTTTTCTACATCACCATCATCTCCTTAGCACTTGCTGAAGCCTCCTATTTGTAACTGCTCGTCCTTGTTCATACTCAAGTGAGTTGAGTAGAATTATTTTCTCCCAGATTATGAGCACCTTGAGAGCAGGGATTGTCTTTTGCTTTTATCACCAATACTTAGCACAGTGTATGGAACATAATAGGTGGTTAGTAAGTGTTTACTGACTTGACTTGGGTTATTTGTTCTGTTTGACATGATATTGCAAGAGGGTGGAGCTGTATGCTGTGATTGTGGGCTCCATTGGCCAAAGGGGGCACCTACATCAAAGAGATAGATCATTGATTCCCATCTTCCCCCAAGTTAGAAAAGCTTGATTATTCTAAGATTCCTCTCCCTTTCTGCAAAATAAAGTGGGTGCATGCATGGCTAATGGGGTGAACAGGAAGCTTTCTGTGTAAGAAAACAAGGTAGCCAGGTGGTACAGAGGCAGGAAGACCCGAGTTCAAATCCAGCCTCAGACATTTCCTAGCTGTGTGACCTTAGGCAAGTCACTTAACCTATTTGACTTAGTTTCCTCAACTGTGAAATAGGGATAATAACCGCAGTTCTCTCATAGGGCTGTAGTGAGGATAAAATATGATAGATAACCGTTAAGGGTTCAGCATAATGCCTGGCTCATCGAAGGCTTAGAAATGCTCACCATTCCACCAAAGGCCTGCTACTCCCCGTAAATAATGGCATCACTATCCTCCCTGCCTCTCCCCTCGGCAGTATACTGTACAGACAGTTGGCCTACGTGGCATAACTCATGGGAAGGCCGAAGTTTGAATTCCACTTCAGATGTTTACTTAGCTTCTCTGAGGCTACATTTCAGCTAGGGGGAGCAATAGGTAGAACACAAGGCCTGGAATTAGGAAGACCTGAGTTCAAATGTGACCTCAGATACTAACTAGCCATGTGATCTTGGACAAGTCACTTAACCCTGTTTGCCTAAGTTTCCTCATCGGTGAAATGAGCTGGAGAAGGAAAGGGCGAATTACTCCAGGATCTCTACCAGGAAAATGCCATATGGGGTCATGAAGAGTCAGACAGTTCATGATTATTATTAGTTCTTGGTAATAGCGCCCACTTCACAGTGTTGTTGGGAGGATCAAATGAGATAATGTATATAAAGCACTTTGCCAGACATAAATAACAAGTAAAATTATCCATGCCTAAGAATCTTCCCTGGCTCCTGGTGGCCTCTAGGATTAAAATACAAACTCAGCTTAAAATTTAAAGTCCTTCAGTCTGATTCCGGGCTATCTTTCCTGGTTTATTTGACGTTAGTTCCTAAATTGGATTACACATGTAGAAACATATTTAAAAATTTTAGTTCATTTGAAAATACTAAGAAATATCCAGTCTAAAGTCCTTTCCAGACTTATCTGAAGACTGTCAGTGCTTAATAAAAATTCTCAATAATGAGGGTCCTCCAATAAAATCCTTTTCCCTCTTCTCTTCTAGACCTAACCCCATTCTCTTAGGAAGAAGTGTAAAAGGTCAAGAACTAAGGCTCAGGCCTCAGAAAATGGATTTAGGGAACCAGACATAAAACAGTCTAGTTAGGATCACTGCCTTTGTCTCATTCCTGAAGGGTATTATTGTGGTGTTTGTCCTTCATTCTCGAAGAGGAGCATGACATCAGGGAACGATGAGGCTCCTTGCAGTTGACTTCGATTTGAGTGAGGGAGAGCTGTTTGAGGTCGCTGCCTCACTTTCTCCTCCAGAGCCACTGATATTTCTCTGGAAGACGAGATGGCCCAGGAGCAAGGGGACACTGGTCCTTTTAGGCCAGTGTCTTTCCAGGTTCTCACTCTGAGTGAGGTAACTCCCATTCAGTGAATGGGCCTCTCTAACAAGTGAGTCAAAGGATGGCCCCTTTATTCAAAAAAAAGATTTCTATTAAACTGGGAGGGGAAGACCGTCAGGGTTGCTGGCCAAAAGAGGAACAGTTACTATTCACATTCACTCTGGGCTAGGAGGGCAGGGACCTATCATTGTCCTCTACGAATGAACTGTGTTGAAGGCTTGTTCTTTGAGAAAGAAATCGAGCCAGTAAACCCCAAGTTAATGAGACAGCTCTAAGCCTTTTGGGCAGAGCACCCTCCAATGAAAAGAGACAGGTAGAGGGAGGAGACTACTCTACCTCTACATCAGTGGTTCTCAACCTTCCTAATGCCACAACCCTTTAATACTTGTATGTGGGCGAACCCACCTGGAGATGGATAAAAGAGCCATGTCTCGGTTCCTAAGACCATCGGAAATATGTGTTTTCTGATGGTCTTTGCAACCCCTGTGAAAGGGTCGTTTGACCCCCAACGGGGTTGCAACCCACAGGTTGAGAACCTGTGGGGTGCCACCCGAGTACCAGCCTCAAGTGTGAGCAGAGACGTGAGAAAGACAGGAGTAACCAGGGGATAGTTCAAGGAAGAACTCCATTTAATGATGATTTGAACAAGGTTTTTAAAGATCCAAAAGACAAAGATTCAAGTATTCTCATCAATAGACTTAGTTTTTCATATGCTGGGGTATTATCATAGTTTATTATTACAACGATCTGCTACATCCTGGAAGTAACCTCAGATATAATCAAACTTTCTGATTTCCAGGCTCCTAGAGTCTGGGGTAGCCCATCAGGTCCTTGGGAAGTCAATCAACATCTTCAAAGGCATTAACAAAGAGAACGCAAATCAGAGCAGACCTCCAAACTTCTAGGTCTTTGTAAATCATTGCCTTGCATCTGCTATACCTTGAGACCTAAACAGGAAAGGCTTGTCTTTTTTAAGTATCTCAAGCTTTGAGAATTCTAGGCACCAAAAGTCTTTG
>CM053587.1:298201637-298225208 GCA_028646515.1 Pseudochirops corinnae
TGTGTGTGTGTGTGTGTGCGTGTGTGTGTATATATATATGTATGTATACATACATATATGTTTATATAGGAGGGTATATATGCATATGATTACATTGTATGAGTGTGTATATGTGTAGAGGCATACATAGACAGAAGGCACAGGATCAATCAGATAGGAAGGGATAATATTTAAAAGGACAAATTGAGAGGTAAGAGAGAAATATAATGAGTGAGACAGAATGGGGTTAATTATCTCATTGTAACAGATAACTGTTACAACGGAGGGGAAGAATAGGAAGGCAAAAGGGAATGGGTCAACCTTACTCTAATTGAATTTGGTTTAGGGAATCACATAGACTCTAAATTGGGTATCTTGCGCTATAAGGAATTAGGGGGGAAGAGGATGAGAGGGGGAATGATGGGGAGGGGAGGGTAGTTAGAAGCACATACTTTTGTAAAGGGACAGGGACAAAGTAGAGAATAGAACAAGTTGGGGCAGGATAGGATGGAGGGAAATATAGTTAGTCTTTCACAATATATCCACTATGGAAATGTTTTATGTAACTACACACGTACAACCTATATTGAATTGCTTATCTTTCTAGTAAAGGTAGGTGGTGAGGGAGGAAAGGAAAGAATCTGGAATTTAAAGTTTTAAAATAAAGTGTTTAAAAAATTATTATTATTATTATTATTATTATTATTATTATTATTTACATGCAACTGGGAAATAAGATATACAGACACTGGGATATGGAGATCTATCTTGCCCTACCAGAAAGTCAAAGGGGGGAATGGGGGAGTATATAGGAAAGAGCAAATTGGGGGAGGGGATATACAATGGGATCACTGTTTTGGGGTGGTGACTATGGAAAAGACGGGGAGAAAATTTGTAACTCAATCTTGTGGAAATGAATGATGTAAACTAAAAATAAACATAAAAGTTAATTTTTTAAAAAAAGAAAGTAAGAAAATCATTGAACTAATAAAACTAGAAGCTGTATTTTTTTTGTGGGGGGAGAATAGCAATAAAAAAGATAAACCATTGGTTAATTTGATTTTAAAAAGGAAAGAAGAAAACCAAGTTACTAGTGTCAAAAATGAAAGGGGTAAATTCACCAATGAAGAGGAAATTAAAACATTTGTTAGGAGCTATTTTGCCCAATTACATGCCAATAAATTTGACAATTTAAACAGATGAATATCTACAAAAATATAAATTGCCTAAGTTAACAGAAGAAATAAAATATTTAACCCAGTCTTAGAAAAAGACATTGGAAAAGCCATCAGTGAACTTCTTGAGAAAAAAATCCACAAGACCAGATGGATTTCCAAGTGAATTCTACCAATCATTTAAAGAAATTAATCCCAATACCATATAAACTATTTGAAAAAAATAAGCAGTCCTACCAAATTCCTTTTATGACACAAATATTTTCCTGATACCTGAACCAGGAAGAGCTGAAGCAGAAAATTAGATCAATTTCCCTAATGAATATTGATGCAAAAAATTTAAATAAAATCCTAGCAAAGCGATTACAGCAATATATCATAAGGGTCTTACACTTTGACAAGGTGGGATTTATACCAGGAATTCAGGACTGGTTCAATATTAGGAAAACTATCTGCATAATTGACCATATCAATAACAAAACCATCAGAAGTAGTATAATTATGTCAATAGACACAGAAAAGACCTTTGACAAAATACCCCACCCATTCCTATTAAAAACACTAGCAGCATAGGAATAAATGGAGCTTTCCTTAATATAATTATTTGAAACCACCAGCAAGCGTCATTTGTCATGGGGATAAGCTAGTAGCGTACAGTCGGGTGAAGCAGGTATCTCCATCATCACCACATTATTTAATATTGTACTTGAAATGTTAGCTAAAGTAGTAATAGAAAAAAAAAGCGATTAAAGGAATTAGGATAGGCAATGAGGAAAGAAAACTCCTTCTTTGCAAATGATGTGAAGTTATATGTAGAAAATCCTAGAGAATCAACTAAAAAGCTACCTGAAAGTAACAGTTTTAGCAAAGTTGGAGGATACAAAGTAAACCCACATAGAACATCAGCAGCAGGAGATGAGAAATTCCATTTAAAACAACTATAGACAATATAAAATACTTGGGAGTCTATTTGCCAGGACAAACCCAGGAACTGCATGAACACAGATATAAAACACTTCACGCAAAGTCACATCTAACCATTTGAAGAAATACTAATTGCTCATGGGTAGGCTAAGCCAATATTTTAAAAAATGATAATTCTACCTAAAATATTAAGTGCCATACCAGTCAAACTGTCCATTTACTTTAGAGAGTTTAGAAAAAAATAACATTCGTCTGGAAGAAACAAAGCTCAAGGACATCAAGGGAGTTGATGCGGAAAAATTGTACAAGGTTGTCTAGCCATACCAGATTTCAAAACTGTATTATAAAGTTGGTAATTATCAAAACAGTCCGATACTGGCTAGAAAAACAATGGTGGATCAGTGGAATAGATCAGGTACAAATTATATTATGGTAAGTAACCATAGTAATCTAGTATTTTGAAAGATGCAAGCTTTTGAAATGAAAACTCATTTGATAAAAACTGCTAGGAAAACTGTATGGGAGAAACTAGGCATAGACCAACATCTCACATATACCAAGATAAGGTAAAAGTGGTGGGTACGTGATTTACATATAAAGGGTGAAACCATAAGCAGATTAAGAGACCATGGAATAGTTTTTCTGTCAGATTTATGGGTAAGGGAAGAATTTAGGACCAAAGAAGGTGCAGAGCATTACAAAACACAGATAATTTTGATTATATCAAAAAGTTTCTACATAAAACCAATGCAACCAGCAGAAAACTGGTGAGGCAGCGGAGGAATTAGCAACAGTTATCTGATAAAGGCCCCATTTCTCAAATATATAGAGGATTGAGTCAAATTTACAAAAATACAAGTCATTTCCTAATTTGTAAATGGTCAAAGGATATGAACAGATGGTTTTCAGACAAATCAAAACTGGTCATAAGAAAATATGCTCTAAATCACTGTTGATCAGAGATACGCAGATTAAAACAACTCTAAGTTAATACCTATCAGATTAGCCAATATGACAAAATAGGAAAATGTTGGATGTGGGAGGGAATATGGGAAACCTGGGTTGGTGGTGTTGTGAACTCATCCAGACATTCTGGAGAGCAATTTGGATTTATGCCCAAAGGGCTATAAAATTGCCTACCCTTTGATCCAGCAATACTATATCCCAAAGATACCCAAAACAGAGAAAAGGACCTATTTGTACAAAAATGTTTATAGCAGCTTTTTTTGTGGTGGCTAAGATTTGGAAATGAAAGGTATGCCCATCAGTTGGGGAATAGCTAAACAAGCTGTTGTACATGATTTTAATGGAATATATGTGCTATAAGAAATTACAAGCAGGATCATTTCAGAAAAACCTAGAAAGACTTGCATGAACTAATAGAAAGTGAAGTAAGCAGAACCAGGAGAACATTGTACACAGTAACAGCAATAGTTTGATAAAGAACTGTGAATGACATAGCTATTCTCAGCACTGAAGTGATCTAAGACAATCCTAAAGGATTAACGATGAAACATGCTATCTGCCTCCAGAGAGAGATTTGATATTGTTTGAGTATATACTGAATCATGCTATTTTTAACTTTTTTTCCTTTTATTCAAGTATTCTTGTGCAAAATTACTAATATGGAAAAGCTTTATGTGATTGCACATGTATAACCTATATCTGATTGCTTAGCATCTCAGAGACAGGGGAGAGAGAGAGAGAATTTAGTAGCTACCTTATACGGTGCTTTAGCGCGCTAAAGGGGCGGCTAGGTGGCGCAGTGAATAGAGCACCAGCCCTGGAGTCAGGAGGACCTGAGTTCAAATGCAGCTTCAGACACTTAACCCAAAAACCTTGCCGTGTGACCTTGGGCAAGTTACTTAACCCCAACTGCCCTCCGAAAAGAAAAAAAATTTAATAATAAAGTGCTAAATAAATGTTAGCTATTATTGTTGTTATTATAATCTCCAGTAGAGTGCTTTGTGCAGAGTGCTTTCCCCAAAGTGAGTACACAGTAGATCTTGGCTGGACTAATTAAAGACTAAATGAGAAATAGAACCTTCCTGGATATATGCCAAGAGCCAGGTAGAAGGTGTTGCCTGTAGTTTATAGGCTCTAAGGCCAGCAAATGCACAGCAATGGGGGGCTGCATGGCATAGGGGAAAGGACACTGGAACTGAGTTTGAATCTTACCACTCACAGTGTCCTAATCTCTCTTGAGTCCGTTTTCTTCTGTAAAATGGTAATAATGATGCTTCTTTCACCTACCCAACAAGATTGTTGATAAGAATAAATGAGATATTTTATGTGATGTACTTTGTAAACCCTAAGCAGGATATTAATGTCAGCTTTCATGTGTATACTCTTCCATGTTCACATGTTCTTTGAGGATGCATCAGATTAATAATATAGTATTTCATTTAGCCTCATTAATAATAGCCTTTCTCTTCAGTTTAGAGAACCCGGCAAATAATGCTGAGGCCTGCAGCAACAAGTTTGTATTTGGACAGAACATGAGTGAAAGGGTGTTGGTGAGTTACTTCTTTCTCCTCGTCCTTGTCGCAGCAACTCCCCCCCCATATCCCCCTTAGGTTTAGTTCTCATCTCTAAGCATATGACTCTAAGCCACACCGCCCCCACGCACCTTCCCCCCATCTCCCATTGATCCTGACCTTGATAAAATTTAGGCAAAGATTTTATATTTTCCTGACTCATCTGATGCTACTGCACCATTCTTTACTATAAACTTGGACATAGTATAATGGATAGAATGCTGGATTTGGGAACTTGAATTCAGATCCCATTTCTGATATTTACTTGAATGTATGACCTTGAGCAAATACCCTCACTATCTCAACTTGCCGCTTATAACTGCTTCACTTTTGTGAAGGTTAGCTTCCCATCTCCCTGAAAATGGAAGTAGTAATACTAGCATTCTCTAAAACCATAAAGAACTGTGATTATTACAGATGATAGGTCTTTTCTTGGGAGAGGCATTTATGATATGGAGAAAATCATTCTGTAACGGTTTCCCTCCCTTTGGAATTACAAACATATGGAATTAATGGGGCACAGCGGCATAGTAGAATGATCATTGTATGAAAGATCATGACTACTCTTGTGTCTTTGGGAAAGTTGTCTTCAACCTAAGTCTTGGTTTCTTTCCCTATAAGATTGGGAAGTTACACTAGATGGCCTGTAAGATCATGTCTAGCCCTAACATTTCATGGTGCTCTGAGGCTTTAAGTATCTTATTAGATCAGATATATGAAGTCTCAGGGTGTTAAAAGGAAAATCTTATCTTTCATAGTTAGGCAGGGGAACAGAGAGTAAGGTAAAAAAACAAATGGCCTCTAAAATTTAAATGGCTGGAGCCTTGTGATGTCAGAACAAAGGAATTCTCATTGTCAGGATGTAGACCCTAAGGTACAGGTGAATAGCTATCATTTTTTTAGTATCCTTAGTCACTTCATCAACCTCTTGTCACTGGGCATTGTTTTGAGAAGTCTTTGTTTCTCCTGAGTGACAATTGTCATTAAAGAGATCAAGTCACCTGGCCTAGATGTGTGACATTTTTTCAGTATTGAAAGAACTGGTGAATGGAATGATTGAGCCCAGTTGGGAGTAATATCTGGAAAACAGAAAAAGAACCAAAAGATTGGAAAGGGGGGAGCCAGTTGGCAAAGAGAAGGGGAAAAAGTTTGGAAATTTCAGTCTCCCAAGCATGATTTCAGTTCCAGAGCATTTCATTAAAGGGATGGTTGGTGAATATCTAGAAAAGGAGGCAGTGATCACAAAGAAGGCACATGGCTTCATCAAGAATCAGATCAACCTTATTTCCTTTTTTGTCAGGGATATTAAACTAGTAGATATGAGGAATAATGTAAGGATAGTTTTTCTCCATCTTAGCAGAAGATGCTTGCCAAAGTCACACCATTTTTGTGAAAAAGTTAGAGAGCTGTGGGCTAGATTAATATAAGAGTATAGTTTGGGATAGCTAAGAAACTGGAAAATAGCGTCAGGCTCCAAAAAAATCTAGACAGGATAAAATGTTAGATTGAGTCAATTAAGATGAAATTCAGTTGGGATAAATGTAAAATCTTAGACTTGGTTTAAAAAATATTTTCTAAATACACTATGGGGAAAGCATGATTAGATTTTAAATTGTCTGAAGAAAATGTCTTTAAAAGTCTGAAATTGCAGTGGACTGCAAATTTCAGTGTGCATCTGTAACGTGATGTTGCTGCCAAAAAATCTACAATGATCTCGGATTGCTTTAACAACTTTTAAGCACAAAGAGGTAATAGTTTTATCTATACTCAGCCCTTGTCAGACCCCACATGATAGTCTTGTGTTCAGTCCTAGAAGCCACGCATTAAGAAGTAGATTGATAAGTTGGAGTGCATACAGAAGTTAGAATTCTAAATGGCCTTGAAGTCATATGAGGATTGGCTGGAGTAGAAAAGATTCAGGGGTGAGGTGTGGTCTACTGTATTCAAGTACCGAATATGTTGTCATCTGGAAAAAAGCTGAGATTTGTTCTATTTGGCCTTGAAGGGCAGAATTAGGAGCAGTGGATGGAAATTGCAAAGAGGCAAAGTTAGGCTTAATAACTGGAAAAACTTTTTAACAGTTACTTTTCCAGCAGTGACATGGGCTGTCTGGAGGTTATAGTTCCCCCAAGAGAGGTCTTCAAACAGAGGTTGGACAGACACTCATTGGATTTGTTACAGTGGGTATTCTTTCCAGGTATCAGTTGAACTCGATTGCTATTGAGGTCCCTTCCAACTCTTAGATTCTGTGATTCTGTAACAAGAGCTTAAAATTGATCTTATGTCTTAGATTGTAACCTTATTTCCAAGGAGAGTCTAGCACAGAGGTCTGTAACACTGTATTGAATATGTTAAAGATAGTAAATAACTTACCTGCATTTCCTTCCACCGAAATCAGTTTCTTAAGAGTCTTAGCACTGCAAACTAATAAGGATATTTGTATTAAACCCAAGGAGTTTAGGGGAAAAAAAGTAGAGGAGAGACTAGAAGAAAGACAGTGGAATAGTTTCCATCTCCGTCCTGCTTATCCTTCTGGCCTAAAAGGAATTTCCTAATAGGAGATCTAATGTATAGCTTCTGGGGTGGGATATACATGAGCAGGTTGAATCCAGGGATGCCCGTCCATACAGCGTCAGGTTTTCCCAGTTTAGCCAGACAGTGGCAGATACCCCAACCCTTTGTGAAAGAAGAAGCAAGGGGAGATAAGATTTATAGATCATGAGTGGCTATCGTCCTCACCCTAGAAACTTTGTTCTTTACAATGATTTCGTCTCCCGTGTCACTTATCCCCTGCAGAGTCCACCAAAATTTACTGAATTTAGTGTAGATGTCAACAAGGACAGCGCTGCTGCTGAGTCTGGCTCAGAATCCTCCTCCCTGGAAGCTACCCCTGAGAAAGGTAAATCGTGAACATCCTGTGTGGGAGCAATTAGGGATTGGCTGGTTTTACTGACAGAATTTAAAATTGCTGAAGGTAACATAATGATACGGGACAAAAAATAGACCTTCTGTAGTTTGTTCAGAAGGCCCAGATGCCTGAGCCTTTAGAGGTAGAAGTTGTGAAACTTGGTGAAATATCCTTTGGTGCCGTTTCTGAGAGTGACAAGTCGGCCGTCATGACTTTTGTTGGGCAATAAATCCCATATGTACTGCATTCACAGTGAGCCCGTCGGCCGTGTGAACTGAAGGTCTGGTCTGAGGCCCAGCCACTGGGCTGGTATCTAGGGAAAGTTAGCAATAACCTGGAGTTCCATCTCTTTTGTAGCTGAAGAATAAGTTTTTACCCTGCACCACAGTTAAAGAAGTTCTGTGCATTTCAGAGACCTCTTTATTGAGGTCTCTTCTGCTGCTTGATAACTTGCTAACTTTAGATCATTTTGTGATCTCTGGACTTCGGCTTCTTTCTCTGTAAAATTAGAATATTTAAGTAGATAATCTCTACAATCCTTTCCAGTTTTTTAACCTAATGTTTCTTATCTCCCACTTAACAAGAAGGGACGTTCCTGTTACCAGATACAGTGGCCATTATTAGTGCAGCCCATCAGAAGTAGTGGATATATCCTCCTTATTGACTGGATGGTCAGTAATACTTTTCAGGGATGCACTTTTGTTAGACGTGTATGTTTAGGTTTTTTTTAGGGGGGTTCTATTATGTCAAGAATATATCAGTTGTTTCTTTAAGAGAAAGAAGTGTTTCTTGTAGCACCCTAATTTCAGACCTCTTTCGTGAGGCCCAGTTCACTCTTCTGACACCCACTGCCCTGCCACACTTCGGAAGCGGGCCCAGATGATCAGGCTGATTCTCTTGTGTGTGTTTGTGACGGATAAACGGTCCCCTTACAAACAAGCAAACGCGGCAAATGTTGTTTAGCTAATTATGTTTCAGAATCACTGGCAGAGTCAGCAGCTGCCTATACCAAGGCCACAGCCAGGAAGTGTTTACTAGAAAAGGTGGAAGTGATCACCGGGGAAGAGGCAGAGAGCAATGTGTTACAGGTAAGGTGGGGGCTGGGCTAGAAGCAGCTCGGACTAGTCAGCAGGTCCCATCTTAAGGTGGGGTTGGCAACAGGAACAGCTGCCCATGATAAGTGGCAGCCTCAGGACCTCAGGAGCTAGTCTGGCCACATCTCATGCTTTATATAATTTGGCTACATGCTTTGTGGGGGGAATGTCTTCCAGGCCCTAGTCCTCAGGTTTTCTCAGGTGTTAGAGGAGAAACCTGAACTGGCCCCTCTGAGACCCTGTGACTAAATGTTGGTCAGCAATCCCCAAGGATTCTCCAGAATGGTTTAAATGAACAAAAGTGTTTCTTTGTGTTAAGATCCAGTGCAAGTTGTTTGTGTTTGACAAGACATCACAGTCTTGGGTGGAAAGAGGCAGAGGATTACTCAGACTTAATGACATGGCATCAACAGATGATGGGACATTGCAGTCCCGACTAGGTAAGGCATGCTTAGAGGTAAGCCCAAGCTCCTTCCTTTTTCACCTTCTCAGTATCCTGAGTATCATGCCTGCTCCTTAGCTCCCACCTCATCCAGGAGAAAGAATGGGTCCATGTCCTCTCCAGCCTTCTCTAGCCCCTCTCCCAGCCTCTGGAGGGTCGTGTTTCTGCAGGAAGAAAACCCAACAGCTTTCCTGCCATGATTAGCTTAGTCATAAAATGGCTAGCTCAGGTGCTCCTCCTCTTACAGACCTTGGAAGCATTATTGGGATTCCTGCATGTCCCTAGTGAGTTTTTCCCTCTTTGGGCAGCAGGGTATAAGACTGAGCCATGCTGTAGCTCATCTCTTTTCTGACTGACATCCATGAGTTTGTTGCTTTCAGTCATGCGGACCCAAGGAAGCCTGCGGCTCATTCTCAACACCAAGCTGTGGGCGCAGATGCAGATTGACAAAGCCAGTGAGAAGAGCGTCCGAATCACAGCTATGGACACTGAGGACCAAGGAGTCAAAGTGTTCCTGATCTCGGTAGGTTCTGGGAGCAGGGCCCTCCCCATGAAGGGGTTTGCTTTAGACCAGGAGGCAGCTGGTTTGTGTCTTAGAATCAAATGGGCATGTTATTCACATTGCCCCTGACCACCCCTAGGCTGGGCTTGAGAGTACATGTATTGAGAGAGAACGGAAGCAGTACGTCTGAGTACCAGCTGTGTACTTAGCCTGTACCAGGCACAGCAGGTGGAGGAATGGGAAGAAATGGGAGGAAAAAGACACAAGGGAGGGAATCTCCCTCCTGCCCATGAAGATCCCAAAAGGACACTAGACTCTCAGATGGGGAACGATATAAGACACAGTAAAATTCAGGACTGCATTTAAATTGAGTGGCAGCAGCTATAAGGGTTGTCAGAACTTAAAAGAGAGATCAGCAAGGGTTTGACTGGTCAAGACAGGTTCACAGAGGAAGTGGAACATTTAGCTGAGCCTCAAAGGATAGCTAGAATTTAGATGATAACTGTTTATATTTGTGTATAGACAGGATTTGTACCCATGTCTCCTAAATCCAAGTGTAGCAGTCAGATGTAAGGGAGAGGGGTGGACATGCTAGTAAAAGGCAGTAACCAAGTAAAGGCAGCAATGACTTCAACAAGTATTGGGGACAGCAAGGGAAACCAGTCTGACCAAAGTAGAAGGGAGCTGGCTGGGGAGCAAGTTAAAAAGAGCATAGGGCACATTCTTGAAGCCCTTATAAACCAAGCAGAACAATCCTGATATACTTACTACAGGAGGAAATAACAATGCATCTTTGCCTAAGGCATTCCTAAGATGGACAGATAGCGTGTGATAGGACTGGTGTCACTAGAGCACATCTTGGACTGTTGGTGTTAAGTAGATAGAGTTTGCTTTCCACACATCCCCTCAGGTCTTGCTATCAAGTAGTAGAGTAGAAATGGAGGAACAGCCACTGTACAGGCTCATCAGGTAGGGCCGTCTGTTGTGCTGACCTTGGTGAACAAGGCATTTAGGTGATTGGAATCATAGGATTTAGAGCCAGAAGGGACCTTGGAGATTATCCAGTTGAGCTCCCTTCTTTTATACATGAGGCAATGTATATTATACATGAGGCAAGGTAATTTCGTTGGCAGATTTGACTGAATCCAGGTTTTCTGGCTCCCAGGCAGCTTTTTTTCACACCTGCATTTATGTCCTTTTTTCCAGCAAGACAAGATTTCTTCTCTGAACTGGTCATTTGTCTTTTTTGAAATGATTCTCACTGTCCATCAGTCTTCTTACATGTCAGAGTGTTTTTAGGACCTTTGGACTTTCTACTATGACGTCCCACTCCCTCCATTTGGAGAACCTTGAAACAGAAGTAAAGTCTCACAAGTTTATAGCAGCACCTGGGCTTTTGGGCCTGGGTCTTTTGTCTCTCCCCCTGCTCTTCCCCCACTCCCAGTTTGCTCTCTTTATGCAGCTGCCCTTTCTCTTTGCAGGCCAGCTCCAAAGATACAGGACAGCTGTATGCAGCGCTGCATCATCGGATCTTGGCATTACGGAGCAAGATGGAACAAGAACAGGAGACCAAGATCCTGGCTCCAGAGCCTGAAGTGACACAGTCAAATGAGGAAGACAGTGATGATGATGTTCTGGCTCCTTCTGCATCCACTGGAGGGGGTGAGGACTCTGCCCCAGGCCATCCCAGCTCTGACTAAGTTAATAGTCCAGGATCAGAAAGGGATATGTAAGATACAGTTAAACATTGCAGACCAACTTTGCACGTAAGTCAGCAGGCATTTATTAAGCACCTCCTGTGTGCCAGGCCTAGTACTCAGCACTGGGGATACAGAGAACAGCAAAAACAGTTCCTGTCCTCAAGGAGCTCATAGTCTTACGGAACAAGCAACTTAAAAACAATAAAAATACAAGATAGAGTAAAATGCTGGTCATCTCATAGGGAAGGCCTTGGCATTGATGGGGGTTGGGAAGGATCTCTTGCAGAAGATGGAATTTTAACTGAGGAAGGCTGGGGCGCCTACAACTGGACACATGGAGGGAGAGTATTCCAGGTATGGCAGCTGGCAGAAAGACACGGAGCAGGGAAAATGGTAGTCATATTTCAGGAATAATAGGGAGACAACATCACTGGATATTGTGGAGGGAGGAAAGTGTAAGGAAGGAATGAAGGGCTTTAAAAGTCAAAGGAGGATTTTATGTTTGAATCTGGAGGTAATAGAGAGCCAGTGGAATTGATTTGTAGGGGAGAGGTATGGTGGGAACGTGAACAAAACTCTGCTTTAGGAAGATCACTGACAACTGAGTAGAGGATAGACTGCAGTGGGAGAACACTGAGGCCAGGAGACCAACCAAAATGTTACAGCGGTAGGTGAGGCATAAGGTAATGAGGGCTTGTAGTATTGTCAGAGGAGTGAAGGAGACAGGAGAAATGTTGCAATAATGTGATGGACAGGACTTGGCAAGAGAGAGGATGGGGGTGGGGGTTCATAAGAATGAGGGGTTGAGAATGACACATAGGTGATCAGGAAGATGAACCCTGAAGAGTGATAAGGACATTGAGAAGAGAATAGGGTTTGAGGGGAAAGACAATGAGAATGAGAAAGATAAAGATAATGAGTTCAGTTTTAGACATGTTGAGTTTAAAATATTTATGAAATAATCCAGTTTGAGATGTAGTTGGAGATGTGAGCCTAAAGGCTGGATAAGTAGATCTGAGAATCATGCCTAGTGGTGTTAATCGAATCCAAGGGAGCTAAGGGGATCAATTAACAAAATAACGGAGTGGAAGAAGAAAAAGGCCTAGGACAGAGATGAAGATCCTGTACATGGGACTGAAAAGGAGCAATCAGACAGGAGGAAAACCAGAGAGAATAGGGTCATGAAAACCTAGAGAGGAGTGTGATGGACATTGTCAAAGGTTGCAGAGAGCCAGGAAGAGTGAGATTTGAGAAGAGGCCATATAGTACCCTCTGCTGTGCCCTGGTGGAGACTTTAGGCATAGTTGTGACTTGAGTCCCTGACCTCCTGGAGTTTGTGGTCTGGTGCAAGAGTTCTTAAGTTTTTGTGTCCAAGACCACTCTAGAAATCTGGCAAAATTTATTGGGAGAGATAGAAACAGGGCAAGCAAGGGATACCTTGCTAGTGAAGTTGAATGTCAGCAACTTTTAGATATACTCTATGTCCTTCTGTCCTGTTCTTTGTCATACTACATTCTAAGAGCTAACCTCCATACTGAATGGGTTAGTTTCTCACTCCTGTCCACTCTTCCCCCACCCCAGACATATGCATTTTAACCAGGATCAGATGCTACTGATGGGGTGTCGGGGCTTGACCTTGAAAGAGATGATAGCCTTTCCATCATCCCATAAAAGTAGCTACTTACACCCTTTCCTGGTTAAGCTTGACAAAGGTGTTAGCTTTCATTTTGGGAAAAGGATTTTGGTGAACACATTGCTGGAGACACCGTATTAAGTGGGACCCTTAAGATTAGATTAGACGGGTCTTTGGTGTAAGAGAGATGGCCAAATGATCATCTTTTTATTAACAACCTGCTGAACTTATTTTTTAAATGATTAAATTACCCAGGAAAAAAGAATGGATTAGACATCGTATATAGTGACAGCAATATTGTTCGAAGAATAACTGAATGACTAAGCTATTTTGAGTATTAAATATTCAAATCAACAAAGGACCTATGAAGGAAGATGCTGTTCACCTCTAGAGAAAGAACTGATGAATAGAAATATGCATAGTGTGGTGTGTGTATGAAACAGTGGCCTTCTCTAGTGGGAGGGAGGGAGGTAGAGACTCAAAACTTAAAATGTAACCAAAAAAAATTTTTTAAAGAATGGATTAGAGCCATAGGTATAAGGTAGTTTTGTGGGGCCAGCAATGATGTCATGCAAAGCCTTTAAATTTAAAGCTTTCTTTTCTTCACTTCATGAAAAAGTACTTGGGAAACTGGGGATCCTTCCAGACCAGGATTGCTACACATCCCTAACTACAACCCATCATGAATCAGTCACTTGTCTTCATAATAACATTACGAATAAATGTCATTTAAGTAGCTCCATTAACATGGCCAGAGCCCTTGATGTGCATGACTTCATGATAGCCCCATAATCACCCTGAGTTATGTCCTGTTTTTATCATCCTCATCTCACCTGTGAGAGCACTGAGACCCAGAGACATTACATGACTTACCCAGAGCCACCCAGGTAGTGAATGAAAGAGAGAGACCTTTGAACTCAGGTCTCTACCTTTAAAATGCTGAGTTGACAGTTGTGCTGAGATGGAGGAGACATGCTCTCTGGTGCTTTAGAGTTGTTTACTTGCTGTGGGCCTCCCCCTCCTACCCCCCCCCCCCCCCAAGGCACGTGGGCTTCGGCAATGGCCCTCAGGATTATTGGACCCAGAGGGAGCTGCTGCTGAGATCTGGGGTATTTGGCTTCTTTCCCAAATATAAGGTGTCACTAAAAAGATGGCCAGATGAGGGACATGGTAAAAAAAAAAAATTTCCGGAAGCTTTTTGCTCTGAGATGAGTGGGTCCTTGTCCCAGTCCCTCTCAAATAACCATATGAAAGGATCTGTGGAACTTTGTTCATGGAGGGTGAGTGAGGTGCCTCCCTGTGCTTTGCTTTCAGGCACCGGTGATGAAGGGGATGGGCAGACGGTCGGGAGCACATAGCAGCTGGAAGCTCCTCTGCTTGCAAGGCTGCTGCTTGTCCACCCCCATCCCAACCCCCCACCCCACCCTGCAGGCGCCTCAATCGTTCCAGGCAGTGTTGGCGGCTCCAGGACTTAGGAACCATGCATCCCTGTTCTGTTTGTTCGTTTCTTTGGTCTGGATCAGTAGATTCCACACAAAGCAGACTCAGAAAGCTGCCTGAATGTGGTTTGGGACATGAAAGCTCATCATATTGATGAGCAGAAAAATAACCTTCCTTGACCCTCTTTTCATTGAAAATGGCACATAGACTTCTCTCATACAACCCCTTCTCAAGACCTGAGGATTCTGTTTCTTCAATAGTTCATGTGGCACCAGCCTCTGGAATCTCATTTTGCAAGAACCCCAGGGCTTTAGCCATAGTTCTTGGGTCTGTCCTTCCCTCCTTATCACCTGACTCTTCGAGCCCCTGCCCAGCTGCAGGGAAGCAACATTGAGCAATTTCCATTCCCTTAAATCATCACTCTCAAACTACTCCACCTCCTAAGTTTGGGCTCCTTGGAGAATGGTCAGGCTGAGTATTTTGCATCTTGTCCATCTCACCACTAAGGACAATCCAGCCAGCCCCAGGGCCCCACTCTTTCCACTGGCCCCTGTTGTCCAGGTCCAAGCCCCCAGGCAGCATTGAAGGGCCCAGTGGGTGTTTCACTAACTCCTCCTTCCCAATATTGTTTTAGGGGGTTTCTGTTGTGCTGATCTTTTTTTTTAAAAGGTTTATTTTTTTTATTGGTTTTGAGGTGTTTTTTTTTTTAAGTTTTTAATAAGATGCTCTTGTGTGTTGAGAAAGTGAAGCTCTATTGTTTTGTACTTTTCTGTTAACTATTTAAGGGAGAGCTAAGCCACTCTATATCATAGGTGTTATATACCATTTGCTTAATCGGTTTTGTTCTGGCCAGGTGCGCACTCACAGATATATGCCCCTAGGTTACCCAGTAATAGCAGCTAGTGGGGGAACACCTGTTAGCCTCCCAAAAGTAATGGGGCTTTCCAACAGTGGAGCCACTCATGGAGCTAGCGTCTTTGGAGTTGTTTAAATGTTTTTTGTTTCCCCCTTCCTTTGATATTTTGATAAGGTGACTGCTTTTCCCTAAATAATTCCTATTTGAATGACCACCACTGTGGGAGCAGCTGAGATTAGGATGCTAAAGAGGCTGGGCTCCCTCCCAGTTCACTAACCAGAGGGGAAAGGGACTGTTTCTTCAGCTTAGTCTTTCGATATGGGCAGGAAGAAGGGAGGGGGATTGCACAGCCCTGGCCTGTTCGCTTCACCCCATGCCATATCAGCTTCACATGTCCTTCCAATCTATGGCGCAAATTAGAGAAAACCCCCAGACCCACACCCACTGTGCCAGGGAAAAAACAGCTACCCCATTGACCAGCATCAGGAGAGAGTTTGGCTTACAGGATATAATCCTGATGTATCTCTGGAGTTTAGGGATCGTTATAAGTAAATTCTGTGATTCCTTTTAACACGACTGGATTTGACTTGAGTTCTTAGTGCCCACGACAAATAGGACACTCTTCCTGGTCCTTCCCACAGTAGTGGGAACTGAAATCCCCTCCAGCTAGGATTTTCTTTTACTTTTGACTACTCTCTTCATGGGACTGTTATTAGCAGTTTCTCTGGGAGGGCAACATCCCAGTGGTGCCATCAGATCTGGGCTGCTGATAAATAACTTTTGTTATTATCTTCTGGGCTTATTCTTTTCCTCCCCTTCTCTCTCCCAGTGCTGCCTTGATATCAAGACATTTAAACACATTTTCGGATTAGTTAAAGCCCCCCTTGGATAACAAAACTCACAGGTCCAGGGTCCTCAGGCTCTGCAGGTGAGCTTGGTGCCGTTTCCTCACCCTCCCCAACCCAGATGGTCTCACATTGACTTGGCCAAAGCCCAGAGAGAAGATGGAACCAGCAGATCTTGGGTCGTGTTGGAAAGGTCCAGCTGTACTCCCACATAGATCTCACCCTCTGTTAGGGTCATTCTTCAAACTTGTCAGCTGCTAAGTGGGAACATGCAGCTTCATGTTGGGGCCTTGCAGAGTTCTTTCTGAATAGTGAAGGGAGACAGATTCCACTTCAGCCCATATAAAAAACTTTTTGTTAATTTGGCCCAGAATTATCTTGAAGCCACATCCAATGAGAGACATAGGCCAGAGCTAAACTTTATTACACTTCCTGCTTTCAGCCTTAGAAAACTAGTGACAGGTAAAACCAGATAATGCCCATGTGTTTTGGAAGATTTATGTAAGACTGTCATATGAAATGTATTTGGGAATTACATTAAAAAGTTTAACAAAACCTCCAGTCTGCTGCCTTGTGCTCTTTGCCACACAAGATTAGAGGTTAGTTTTTCTGAGGGAAATTAAACTAATGTTTTCAACCTGATCAAAACAAGGTTCAGAGACCTTATAATATAGCTTCTCAACTTTCCAGATATTTCTCAACAATAAAATCAAGAGTTCAGACAAAGATTAACTCAACCTCCCCCCTAGCTCTGATGGTCTAATTCTGAGTTTGCACAATGAGGGGAGTCAAACTGAATAAAACAGACACAGGCCCAGGAAAAAGGAGCCTGCTCAAAGTCACACAGGTCAGGGATAGCCTGGTCATCCATTCCTAGGCCTCTCTTCTTCCCTGTCTTACAAGTCTGGACCTTGGCTCTTCTGTTACGGTAGGAGGAAAGCTTTCAGCTTTGAGTCATCCTGGAGCTAAAACCTGGCTGCCATGTCCTACCTCTGTTTCCTTCTCTGTAAAGTAAAAGGCGGGAAGGGTTCCCTACCAGCTCTAACACTGTAGTTCCAGGACTGTTTCAGGGAATGGTCATCATCCTTGAATTAAAAGCATTCCCTGGAGCAGGGCCATCTCTCTTCTATATATTGATCCAGAACTAGAGGTCACTGGGCAATAGAAGTTCCTCTTAGCAGAGTGGTCATGCTGCTTTCTGAACCCGGGATCCTCAACTATTTTCATCTCTTAGTGCTCTCTCTTAGGAGAATCCAGGTTAACCTGACAGCCTCACCTAGCTAAAGTACACTGTCCAAAGAGTCTTCCTCCCAGCAGGTGTAGGCTCAGCCTCTTGCTCTAGTCACACTTGGAGAATTTAGAGTTGGATGAAAAAGAACTCCAAAGAGATTGGGACTTAGGAATCCTAGACCCAGAGCTGGAAGAAGCCTGGAAAGCCACCCCCTCATTTCATAGAAGAGCCAGCTGAAGACCCGCCTTGGCCCAGGACACACGGGCAATGGATGAGCTTCAGAGGCATCATCTGAATCCCACGCCTCTTAATCCAGAGAGAATGTTTTTCCCACTGAATGCTGCTGCTTCACACAGCAGAACTGGGGTTTGACATTCGGTCTTGTGTCGTTTTCCCAGCAGTGCCCTCTTTCCTGGACCATACCCCCAGCTCCTGCCCGAGCAAGGTAAATGCTGAACATCTTCCTCAATTTCCTTGTTGCGTTCTTAGTGTCTTCTGGTATCTCAAAATGATAGCTTTCTCCCACCCCATCCAGTACCAGTGCCGCTGTATACCTTTGAGCAGGAGCATAGAGATTTAGCCTGTCTCATTAGAGATGGAAAGTCTTAAAGTGCGTGGAGATTAAAATGACTCATCCAAGGTCATAGAGGTGGTGATAGCTGACAGGGGGTTCCAACCCATCTTCTGCCCTCTGCCAGCCAAGGGGAGGGGTCTTTGCCACCCATATCCCACTTTACCCACCCAGGTTCAGCTGCACCTTTAACCTAGAGCTTCCTCTGAACATGGTAGGAAGGTGGGAGCCAGAGGGGAAGCATCCCTTCCAGGAGAAATGAGTGCCCAGAAGATGGCGTCTCACAACCTCAGAGCAAGGAAGGAAAGGAATTCATTTTATCCAGTCTATCCAAGTAGGAATTCCCTTTCTCTAGCCCACCAATGTTTCCAACCAGACGTTATCCAGTTTCTGCTTAAAATTCACAGTTGCTGGGGGGGGGGAGTGGGGGGGAGAACATTCTGTTTTGGAACCACTTGTATTAGGAACTTTTTACTTTTATCAAACTGAGATTACCTCCCTTTACCTTGCGTTTGTTGCTGCACTTAGTTCTGTCCTTTGCAACCAAGGAAAGCCAGTTTTACCTCTTCCCTAGAACACCTCTCCAAATACTTTTAGATAGATTCATGTATCTCCCCTACCCACAATCTTTTGCCTCCAATCTGTTCAATAAGGAACAAGGCAACAAAGTTGAGAGGCCAACAGGGAACATGGATTTCATTTGAAAAGCACAGGTACAAGGGGACACACTTAGAGGAGAGGGAGAGGAATAGTTTCCCAGGCCAAACAAGCCAAGATGCCTGGAGGGCCACAGCCTTTGCCAACCCCTTTGTGAGATGGGGGCAGGGATGGGAGGGCCAGTGATGAGTACTCAGTCTAGATAGGAAGCTTGCATGAGTCTCTGCTGCATGCCCAGGAGATTGGAGGGGGAAGCAGTGGAGGATCAGAGGCAGGATAGAGGAAACCCCTCATGGAGTGAGGGGACTAGTGATATCCGGTCTCGGCAAATTGAGAACCCACCTCATCTACTTATTGAATAGCTGTAGGAGCACTGGATTTTAGGGGAGGAAGGGGCCTTGGAGCCAAACAGGTCTGTGTGGTGTAGCAGGACTGAATGACAACCCCAAGTCAATCACTTCATCTGTGGAAGGAAGAGATTGTACTAGGTGGTCTCTCACCACTGCATCAAAGGCCTCAGGAGGAAAACTAAAGCCCAGAGAAGGGAAAGGACCCACAGTCAAGTGGGTCAGAAAGAGGTAGAGTCAGGATTTGAATCTATTTCCTCTGACTCCAAATTTGGTGATACTGAAGCTTTCCCAAAAACCTGTCTCAAGGAGTTGGCTGGTAGGTGGAGGTGGTTAAGCCAATGCAGAGAAAGGTGAACTGGTTTGGGTTGGGGGAGGGCAGGGGAAAATGCCTCTACCCTAGTCTAGGGCTGGACCTCTGGTTCTTTCCCTCGGGTCTGGGAAGTGTCAGTCACAGTTGCCAGGCACTGGTCATCATAGCCACAAACTCTTCATCTGTGTCCACAGAAGCACTCACACCACTGTAATAATCCAGGAACTCTGCCGCAGTGACCTGCAGGGGAACAGGAATCTGCCATGCCTAGCTTGCCGTGTTTCTGCCCATCTCCATGCCCTGCCGTGACCCCTTTAGTGCGGAAGGAGAAGGTGTTCCAGACACCAAAAAGCAAGGCCATACATTGTGGTGTGAAGACCACTGGCTTTGGGCTCAGGAAGCCTGGCTTGGAGTCCTGGCCCTGCTTACTTAGCAGCATACCTTGGAATAAAAGGGCCTTAGATTCCTCCTTGTAAAAAGAGGGAGTTGGATTAGAATCAGGGCATCTTCATCATTTTTGTGTGTAGTGGACCCCTTGGCAGCTTGGTGAACCCTAGGGACCCTTTTTCAGAGTAATGTTTTTAAATGAATAAAAAATAAAATACATGGGATTACAAAGGAAACCAGTTGTGTTGAAATACAACTTTCAGAATTCAAGAAAAAAAGTTCTAAACCTCAGGTGAAGAACCCATGGACTAGATGATCCTTAGGGTCCCCTGAAGCCTTCATTCTTTTAAGCTCTAACTCCTAGAGAACAGAGAAACTTGATGCACTGAGCAATAATGTGCATGAAGTCAGGGGGCCAGACCAGGGGCAGGTGGGTGGGAAGGAGGCCTGGCTACCTGCCCATCCTTGTCACCAGCATCAAAGTTGTCCAGGAAGTGCCGGAACACATCATCCTCTGTCCACTCCCCACTCTGAAATTTGGGGTGTTTCTGGCCATTGTAAATGCTCTGAAGGTCATCCACAGTCACCACACCATCTCCACTGCTGTCCAGCTTGGCAAAGGCAGCCGCGATGATGTCCTTCCTGGCCTGTGACATGGGTGGCTGGGGGGGGAGGGGGTGAGGGAATAATTAGTAATTAAAATAATTATGGATTTGGTCCAGGGGGGAGGGGAAGAAGGAACCTCTGGAAAGATCTCAGTTATCTGGGAACTTGTAGGTTAATACAGAAGGTGGCAAGCAATGGAATGATTGGAGTCAGAAGGTCTGGTCTCAGGCCTTTGCCTCTTTGTGATCTTGGCAAGCTACTTCCCCACTCTGGGTGTTATTTTCCTCTTATGTGAGGTATTGGGGGGAGGTTCCAGTATCTGGGGGGGAAAGGCCCCATGTTTGGGGGGTGGTTCCCCCAAAGAAGGTAGGGAGTAAGAATGTCATCCTCTAGTCCCACATTAACAACTGCCCTTTAGATACATCCACTTGGATAACCCATGGGGCACCTCCAACTTAGCATGTCTCAAACAATTCAGTCCCCCCTCCCCTCCCATATTTCAGGCTTCTAAACTTCTCTATTTCTGTTCAGGGTGATGCTGTCCTCTTAGTTCTCAAGCTTAGAGACAACCTTTGACTCCCTGATAAGTCTGTCAGTCTCCATCTATCCCCTCTCCTCTGATTTAGACCCTCATTAACTGTTAGCATCTTAAATGTCCTGCCTGCATCTAGACTCCCCTCTGGTGCATCTTCCTCTCAGCTGCCTAAGTGATGGGTCTAGGTCCCTCCCTTCCTTGAGCAGCTTCAGACAGTTCCTTATTGCCATTAGGATAAAAATACAGATTCCTCTGTTTAGCATTTAAAGCATTTCACAACCTGGTCCAGCCTCCATTTCCTATTTCACATTCCTCCCCTTCATGTGCTCCCCAAACCTCATCAATCTGCCACTCCTCATAACATTCCATCCTCATGCCTTTTATGTGGGCTAGGCTCCCTCCTCACCTCCTCCTCCCAGAATGCCTGATTGGTTTTTTTTTTTTTTTTAACCTCCAAACATTAGTTCAAGGCCACTTCCTTCCTGGCCTTTCCAGCTTTCCCCACCCCATTCAAATTACCACGTATGTAATTTATTTAGACTTTGTATTGACTTTGCCGAGAATATGTTTCCCCTAATAGAATGTAAGCCCCTAGGGAGCAAGGATTTTGTGTTTTGTGTCTCTGTCTCCCCAGAGCTTAGGCCGGGGCTTGCTTGGCACAGCAGTGCTTGTTGAGTCAACATTTAGGTGGCCCACCTGGGTGCAGGAAAGCTCCCTTTTCTGGAAGGGCTATTCCTAAGAAGAGCCAGCATCCTCACCCGCAGGGCTCGCAGAAACTCCTCCAGGTCTAAGGTCCCATTGCCATCACGGTCCCAATGCTTGCAGATGTGCTCAGCCTCACCAGCCTCCAGGGTCAGTCCCATCTCCTCCAGCCCCCGATGCAGCTCATCTGCATCTATGGCCCGACTCCTGTTGGCGTCCAGTCTACGAAAAAACCTGGTGGGTTGGGGAACGGAGAGGTAGCTGAGCGCAAGGCAGGATAACTCTCGGTGGGGTCTAAGCAGAAATGTCAGGGGAGGAGAAGTTACCTGGCCAGGCCTTTGATACCAGATGCCCCACGTTCCAGGCACTTTGCTCGGAGTTTCTCAGTGGCATTGGTGGCCTCCATAGTGAGTGAACTGCAAGATAGTCCAAGCCCTGTGACAGGCCTTCTCTCTCTCTCTCTCTCTCTCTCTCTCTCTCTCTCTCTCTCTCTCTCTCTCACAGAGCAAATTGAGGGACCACTAACCCCACCCCCCCACCCCGTGTCCCCCTTCATCCTGGCTCCTGCGTCCTTCAGAGCCTTTTCTAAACACACATCAACACACCCTTATAAATGAGGGAAAGAGTTCACCAGCCTTTCTTCCGTTAGCCCCTCCATGGAGAGCCAATACCATTTCCTTACCCATAATCCCAGGAGTCAGAGGGCCGGTAGCCCTGCTGGCTCCTCCCTTGCCCTACAGAGTATGGAGGCCCAAGCTTTCTGGGTCTACCTCATTGTAACCCGAGAGCCCAAAGCTGTACTGCTTTGAATCAGGTATGGATGGGAGGGGGCAGTATAGGTGAACTCAGTACCAGAAATCATAAGTGTGTTAGATTCACTTTCCGAGAGCCTGGACAGGTGCCAGGATTCCTGGGAGGGGGTGGTGGATTGCCCACAGGAGGGCACTACAGATAACTGCTTTTTACAAAGCTGAGATTGCCGAGAAATGTTAACTCTGATCAGTCCTTGCCCGGGTAGTGGAGGTGCCTCCCTTCCTTTGCCCTCCGATGCCTCCCACTCACCTTTCTTCAGAGATTGTGTTGGCCTGGAAGTTTCCTCTGTGCTTCTGCGGAGTTCTGCCCCAGAAGCAGAAGTCAGCGTCTTAGCTGGCAAGACACGTTGCTAAGGGACCAACTGTCCACTGGGACTGGGAGGAGTTATAACCCTCCCGGCTGTAACCCTCTCGGTGCCTAGGGCCGTATGCCTGGAGCTAGCAATTCCTAGCTACTCTAGGGATTATAAATTGTAGGACCTATCTGACTTAATCTCAGACTCTTCCCCCCCAGGCCTACCAGCAGTCCTCACATTTTTCAGGTCCCTACAAGGACCTTTGTCCTGTATCCCAGGCCCTGGAGCCATTGATGGGGGCTGGGCTTGGCAGGGGGCCAGACATCTACCCCAAGTTCTAAGAAGTGCAAGGTGACTGCAGACCAGGGCCCTGCAAAAACACCAGCATCAACCGTGCCTTTTCACTGAAGGATCCACATCATTTATTTAGCTGGTCCTGTGCTCAGTGACACAGTGCCTAGTAGGGATGGCCTGGGGGAGAGAGAGAAGACGGAATTCAGAGACCTCAGTTTGAGTTCCGAATGAGGTCTAAGAACTTGGCTTCTAGAATGCCTGACCTGGAAGAGACTTCTGTTCTCTGGGCCTCAGAGGTTCCCGCTTTTGTAGAATGGGGGCATTTGGTGAAATCCTCTCTAAAAGCTCCCTGTGGGCTCTAAATCACAGACTCTGTGAGCCCTTGCAATTGGAACATTGACTCTGAAGGGGCGAGGAAGGGCAAATTCCTCTCCCCAAAGGGACAGAGATCCTGTAATTGTGGGCAAGTGGCATGACTGTGTGACCAGGAAGTATGGGGGTGGGGGAAGGCATGCCCCTGTGCTTAGGAATCAGCTGAAATATGGTTTAGAGAAAAGAATGCTGGATTTAGAGCAGAGGAAGGATCTGGGTCCAATTCCCTGCTCTGCTGATGACTATACTGTGTTACAGTGGCCATTAGAACTGTTAAGGAGAGGCTGGACAGTGGTGCTGAAACACCCAGAATGGAGTGGCAGTGGCATCGGACAGTCAGCAGTGGGCTGGGCCTCTGAAGCCCTCAAGGGGCAGGGGAAGACTAAGGACCAGTTTTCTGGTCCCTTCACTAT
>CM053587.1:298225308-298278406 GCA_028646515.1 Pseudochirops corinnae
CACCTTTCTCCCTATTCAGGCAAGGGAGTCACCTCATTCGGTTTACTCTCAAGAGTCCTGCCTCGCCTTGTGACAAGTGCCAGAGGGCAGGCCCCAGAAACCTCAACAAAATCCCAAGACCCCACCTCCCTCCCATTCTTCTAGAGTAGAAAACAGGGACATTCTTCTCTTACAGAACTAGCATTGTTAGCTAAAAAGGCATAGCCACAACATCCTACGCAAACGCAGGTTGGGTGGGGTAGGAAGAGATCACACCCCTGAGAAACAACAGTGGACTCAGAGGGAGGCAATGGGGGTTCAAATTCTTGCTCTCTCACTTGCTGGCTAGGTGACTTTAGGCAAGTTATTTGCCCTTTCTGGGCCTACTTCTTCCTCTGTCAAATAGAAGGGTTCAACTAGATGATCTCTGAATTGAAGCCTTGCTGCCCACTAGCACAACAGATCCCCTGTTCAGGACAGGCAGAGGCACAGACAGCAGGATGCATGAGCCTCTTGTTCCACCCACCCACCCTATTTGTTGGATGGAGGATCTGGGGAACAGAAATGGAATTCCTGGAGTTAGCTGACCCCTTTTCCTTTTAGTTGACGCCCAGAGAGCCCACTGTGTACAAAGCCAGGACAGTTGTGAGGAGGCCCGGTGTGCTTCCATCCGATAATTAAGGAAATGAAGTGGCAGGATTTTCTCTTTTTACTTGTTTTTATAAAAAGTGAAATGTTTATCCTCAAATGGTGCACTTCCCCTTTAACAGCTTGGTTTGAAAATCACCCCATAGAAAAGAGACATGTAAAATATAGACATCTATTAGATATAAAAAGGGATTTCTAATTGGCTACATAGAGCTGCATACAGAGCGGCCACCCAGTCTGTATTCCCATAGTCTGTGCTCTTCTGAAGAGGTGTCCAGGTCAAATCCTGGTACCATCAACTCCAAATGAAGATTCGAATTCTTCTTTTAGGTTGGAATTCTGCTCCATTGAGTATCACCTGATGAGACAGTCATTCACCACAGCATGAAAACCACTGTTTTCTTGTCCAGAAGTTGTCCCTGTAACAAGGCCTTGAGGAAACCATCTGGCTCAACTTTAGAAGGTAGAGAAGGTATAAGCCCTGGCCAACCATCTGATATGGACGAAGGTTAGTTGGGCCACTTGGGAAACATCTCCTACTCGAATTTAAAAAAAAAAAAAAATCAAGAACAAATAAATGTATTTGAAAAAAAGTATTTTAAAAATACACTTAAACTGCCTATTAAAGCTAATAGAAAAGTGTGAGTGGCTTAGAAAACAAGTTACATATTAAACGAACAAATCTTTGTGTCCCAGATCGGTTGTATTATTCAAAATAAGAAACGCCGTTTAATTCCTCAAGGAATTTCTCTGCTACCTCTAGGGATGGCACTGTTTTCAAAATATGGATCACTGTCAAGGCTGCTAACAGGAACGGGAAGCAGAGGGACTGTGGTAGAAGAGCCACAGGTTTGGGTTTGGGTTCTGGGGTTTTTTTTTTGCTTTTTGGAGGAGGGGAAGGGAGGGCACTTGGGGTTAAGTGACTTCCGCAAGGTCACACGACTAGTGTTAAGTGTCTGAGGCAGGATTTGAACTCAGGTCCTCCTGACTCCTGGGCCAGTGCTCTATTCACTGCACCACCTAGCCACCCCTACAGGTTTGTTTTTTAAAGCCCCAGTGATCTAGAATAAGGTGATCTTCAGAAATGCCAATCTACCTGCTCTTCCCAACTACATGTTGATTTTACCTTTTCCAAGTCTGAGGTTTCTCCAGGATGGTGTTAACTTTGACTGGAGACTCAGTTCCCTCAAGAAGTCAGGTCCACTATCAGTAACCTCACTGTATTGTTATACTTAGAAATGTTTCTGCTACCAAATAGGACCTGGCTTCCAAGCCCAGTTGGGAATTTAAAGAAACTGCCCCCAGAGTCAAGCTGTTTTTCCTTTAAACTTCTCTCTTACTAAGACATTACCTCCCTTATGGAGATGCTAGTCTATGTTCACCCTGAGTTTGAAGGTTCTGCAGAGAGAAATCTTTTTAAGGGGAGGAGAGATTGGGGGTAAAGGGGGAAACTATGTTCCTGAATCTAGAATCAAAGAGTCTTATGGACCATGGCTCCTCTCCTGAGAGGCGGGTGGGTTTACCAGGACCCATGTTTCATTGGGGCAGGGCCAGGAATGGACCCAGAATTGCTTCTCTGAGGGACAACCTGGAGGACCCTCATCCCCAAGGTTTTAATGGCTACCATCACAAGGAGAAGGACTGGAAAGAAGCCAAGGCTAACAGGCAGGACAGCTCACACTGTGGTTCCAAACATAGTCTGGTCCAAATCCTTGTCATCTAGGTCATCTTCACTGAGAGAGAAGGCCTGGCTGTTGGAGAGGGGGCAGGCAGGCCCATCACTCTCGGGTGCACCATCAGGGAGTGGGGAACTGCTGGCACTTGGAGGCCCTGACCTGGCCAGAGGGCCCAGCTGCTCTCCTTCGGCCATGTAGGCCAATAGGCTGTCCAGCAGGGGCCGACGCTGGCAGATTTTGTGCAGGAGCTCACTGCGATGCTTCAGCTGCACAATCAGGGCGTCTTTCTCCTGAATCACAGTCAGGAGCTTCTGGACAGTCCCCTCCGAAGAAAAGAGCTTTTCCTGAAGATCTGCAATCTCTCTTTGTGGGGTGGGGATGCACACCAGGAAAAAACAAAAAACAAAAAAATCTTTTGGTTTCATTCAATTCAACAAACATTTATTAAGCCCCTATGTGTCAGACACTGCTAAGAGCTAGGATTACAAAAGCAAAAATGCATCTTCCCTATCCTCAAGGAGCTTACATTCTACTGGAAGGATGTGACTTTTACACAAATAAATACAAGGTAATTTGAGAAGGGAGAAAGTGCTAACTATGGGAGGGGGGAACAGGATAGGCTAGCTTTCCGTTGGAGGGGGCACCTGAGCTAAGCCCTAAATAAAGGCTGCCTGGGATTCTAGGTCCAGGCATAGGCATGGGTGGCCCACAGGATAGAAAGGCACAGAGGCAGGAGGTGGGAAGCCAAGTTTGAGGAATACCTAGTATTTGGCAGTGCAGCCAAGGGCAATGCATGCAAAGGGAATAAAGGAAGTAAGTCTAAGTCTGAAAGATAGGTGAAGGGCTTTAAATGTCAAATGAGGAAACTATTTTTTCCAAAAGCAGAAGTGAGTCACAGGGGCCCGATATTCATGGTCAAACCTGTGACTCAGGAATATCATGTCAGCAGCTGTGTGAGGGATGGACTACAGAAAAGAGACTGGAAGCAGGCAGAGTAGTGAGAAGTAGAGAAGGACAGAGGGCTTGGCCCAGAGGCAGGAAAACCCGAGTTCAGATCTAGCCTCAGACACTTGCTTAGCAGGGTGGCCCTGGGCAAGTTACTTAACCTCTACCTGCCATTTTCCTCAACTGTAAAATGTCACCTGAGTGCTTCCAACTCTGCCAGCACACAGTAGGTGCTTACTAAACACTTTCCTAATGCGTGTAAGAGCTGATGAGGGCCCAAACTAGGGCTAAGTGTGGAGAAAAGGAACAATGTGAGGAATGCTGTGAAGATAGAAATGACAAGAGAGATTTTTATAGAGTGTGAGGAAAAAAGAAGTGCCAAAGGTGATTCAGACCCTATGAACCAAAGAGACTCAACAGAAACAGGAAACACGGGAGGAAGGTGGGACGGGGGACAAAACCACATGTGTTGTTTTGGGCACATTGAGTGTGAGACACCAAAGGTATGTCCAGAGGTGGAAACACGGGGCAGGCAGCTGCTGACTCAGGACTGCCCTTTAGGACTGGATCTCTCCATTTAGGAGTCATCTCCCTGTATGGAGATGATAACTGGGCCTGGGGGAGCGGATGAAATCACCTGAGGAGAGTGAAAAGGAGAGATCAGGAGCCAGGACAAAACCCTGAAGGACAGAGGGGACAAGAGAGATGCTAAACCAGCAGGGGATCGAATCAAAACCATCTCTCAGGGCCTCTGCAAACCTTCAGGCAGGCTTGAAACAATTCACTACCCTTTGTGGGTTACCCAGTGGAAACAACAATTACAACTCATATTGCAGTACTGATTCAAGGTTAGCAAAGGGCGTTCCTAGTGATAACCCTATGAGGGTAGGTAGTATACACGTTATCTCCAGTTTACAGATGAAGAAACTGAGGCTGAAAAGTGCCATGACTTGACCAACATCACCGTGTTCAATCCAGGACTCAAACCCAAGGCCAGTGCTTTTCTGGCTACTCCACATGGCTCTTCAGACACTCAGACTATTCACATTCATGGTTTTGTCTCCTCCCAACAAACCCTGGCCAGAGCCCACTCAGGAAGCAACCTTTCCTGCTGAAATTTGTCCCTAGGGTCACACCAAATGAGACCAAGAACAAGCAGGGTATCTAGGGCTTAACGCACCCCGCACTGGAAGCAGCACCACCTGGTAACAGAGCCCTGGTCTGGAAACCAGGAGTCCTAGGAGCTAGCTGTGGCTCAAGGTAGCCCAGGGGCCACGTCTTTGACAGCTCTGTTCTAGACTACTGCAAGAGCCTTCTAATCAAACTGGCCTCCATTGGGTTCAATTCTTTTCTCTCTCTCCATTTCTTATGGATTGCTGCTTAAATAAGCTTCCTAAAACTCTATCCTGTATTTAAAAAGCTTCCTAAAACACTGTCCACTATTTTAAAAAACCTTCAGGGGCTCCCCACTGTGTTTTAATAACTGCACATTGACTAAAAGTATAGAACATTATAGCCTTGCATTGGAGACCTTCTCTATCCTGGCCCCAACCTACCTTTCCAGATTTACCTCACTGGAATACCCTTTGCACAATTCGACCCAGCTAAGTTGAACACTCCCATCCCTGTTCCTAGTTCTCATCCTGCTCTTTTTTGTCTGAAAGACTTTGATCACTGTATCCTCCACCCCCACCCCCAATCAGTTCAATCCAACACACCTAACAATCTCTACCTAGTATAGTACCTCCTTTCTTCAGGAACCACCCGTCCCGCCCCTTGCTGTAAGAGTTCTCTTCCTCAGATTTTTATGGCATTTTATCCAGACCTCTCCTTTATGCTTATTCCATTCTCCTTTATACCTCAGCCATCCATGTTTTCCCCTCCAGTCCTTAAGAGTGGACCCTATTCCTAGTACCTTGCAAATAGGATAAGGGGAGAGACCAGATATGACTTCACTAAGATAAGAAAGTCCCAGGTGAGGGGACTCCCTTTACCACTGCAGGTTGGCAGTTTACAGCCTCAGAGAGTTCCTAGAACACTAACAAGTTAGATGACTTCCCAGGCTCACTCAGCTAGGGGTTGTCAGAGGCAGGACTTGATCCCAGGTCTTGCCTGTACCAAGGCTGGCCCTCTATCCACTATAACATGCTGCCTTACACAAAGAAGTCACTAAATAAATGTCTGTAGACTTGAACACCTCAGACAGTTTTACACTTGTAATTTACAACAAGGTCACAAGTACTTAACCCATGATCATAACCTTCTTCCTTAGTCCCCTTAGATAACTAATAGTCTCCTCAGGCCTTTCAGAAACCCCTTCACCCCTTGGCTTCCCTCAGACTTCCTTTTCCCCTCCATCTCTTGGTCCCCGAGTTCTTCTCCATTCCTCCAGTGCCTTCTAAGCCCTCTTCAGTCTCTCATCACTTCCTTCTCACTATTACATCTCCTCTACTTTCTCTAGGCCTCTTAGTGCCTTCATGACCCTTCAGCCCAGTCCCTCAAGTTCCTGACCCCACTCCAGTCTTTAAGACCCAACTCTCCCATTATCCCAAGCTCCTCACAGTCTCTGGATTCTCTTAAACAAGCTCTTGCTCTGTCCCCTGGTCCCCCCTCCCCATACCCAGCTCATTTCTCCCCTTCCTCACAGAGTCATTCCTCCCACTCCCAGCCCCTGCGGGGCCTCCCATCACTCCCCACGGCCCCCCTCACTACCCCAAGCTCCCTCACTGTCTCCAGTTTTCGTCTCAATCCTCTCATTATTCCCCTAGGCCCCCCTCTCAGTCCTCCCTTCACTGCCCCTCCTAGCCCTCCAACACTCTCCCTTCCCAGTTTCATTTTCTCCTCCTACCCCAATACTTCTCCCAGTCCCCTACAATCCCCCTCACAGCCTTCCCGACCCCCGAACCTTTCCTCATTACTCCCCGACTCAGTCTCCCAAATACTCTTCTCAGTCCCCCTAACACTCCCTGCCCAGCTCCCCCAACCTCAGATCTCCCAGCCCACACCACCAGCACCGCTTCCCTGGCTAGCTCCCCACCCCCATCCTCTCCCCGCCTCCTCCCACCCCCTCAGGCCACAGCTCCCGGGCCTCACCGGTCCTTGGCCCGGCCCAGCTCTCGGAGCGCCCCGCGCAGTTGCTCGTCCTTGCGGATGAGACTCTCCGCCTGCTCCCGCACCGTGCGCTCCGCCGCCCCCAGCCGCGCCTCCAGCTCCGCCGCCCGCCGGTGTACGGCCGCCAGGTGAGCGTTCGCCTCCCGGATCTGTACGGGGGATGGGCCCGACATGGCCCCGCCAGGCCCCTCACCTCACTCCGGAAACCGCCGCCGGACCCAGAGACTCCTCCCCTCCCCCTCCTGGAGACCAATCACCGCTCACAACTCGACCGGTTGGAGCCAATCCACACCTAACTATCTCGATAGGCCCCACCTATTTGTCTCGGCCAATCCTCACTTTCGAACACCGACCAATCCCTGCTCATCCATCTCTGCCATGCCACGCCTACCTAGTCTATTTCAGGAGATACCGCCCCTCTAATTTAGCCAATCCGAGCTCACTAGGCATCTTCTTGATCAATGAATGCCCACCCACTTCATCCAGGCCCTTCTCACTCCAGCCAATACGCTGACTCTGAAAATGCTCCACCTCTGGGGCCAACTCCGCCCTCTTCATACAGGCTCCGCCCCCCAATCTAGGTAGTCTGTGTCCGCTCAGGAGCTCTCAATAAAGTTGTACAGGTTTGCTTCTCGCCCCCTTCAACTCGGCCTGACGTCGGCGCATGCGTACCTCTCTCAAGCCTTGGAGTGGCTGCCCTTGGGGCGGGACCAGGGGTGATCATGGCGTCTGTGCTGGTGAAGGAGTACTGGGACGTCCCCGATGGTACAGAATGCCACCGCAAGGCTTATGTTACCACCAAGATGGGTGCCGCTATTGGTGAGGCCTGGGAAGTAAAACGAGTTCCACTGCTTGTGGGTCAGGGGAAGAAAGGGGCACCTCAGGGGCAAGGTCCGGGAATGAGGAGGAGTCCTCTGGTGTTACTGCATCCGGGTTATGGGAGGGTGAGGGTTCCCCCCCCCAAAGGTCACTGCTTCCAGATCACGGGGAGGGGGCAGTGAAGGTTCCCCTGGGAGGAGGAAGGGGGGGGGCGGGTCACTGCATCAGTGTTTTAATGGAAATGAGCCACCCCACCCCCAGAGAGGGATTAGGAGTTTCCCCCGGGAAACTCAACTGAGGGTGAAGGGATGGGGGAGAGTCTCTGTATTCAGGTTAGTGGTCCTCCATCCACCAGCATCTGAGCCATTAGAAGTGGGGAACCTCCACGGAAATTATTAGGGGACTCCCGGGAGTCACTGAAAGTGAGAACTTTCCCTGGGGTGACGTTGCATGGGCTTTACTGGGAGCAAGGGGGCTCCCTGGGGGCTATTACGCCCAAGTCACATACATACAGGTATGTCCAGTGAACTTCTGGTTTGGGGTCATTGTGAGAGCGGTAGGAGGGAGGGCATTATTAAGAGAGGTTGAACAGTTCTCACTAGGAATAGAACTAGCAGTTCAACTGACGTTTATTCTTGGGGTCTTACGGGAGATAAATGCACAAGCTACAAGGTTTGGATAGCAGGCAGGAAAGATGAAAGAGAGATCTAATTCAGGGAGGTAAATTGGATGTAGTAGGCATTACTGAGAGGCGGTAGAATGAGAGCTATGGCCCTAGGTTTCATATGGCTCTGGAAGGATAAACCTCACTTGAAACTAATTGAAGAAATTGAATAGGATTATGTATTAAAACTGTATAGTGACATGAGAAATCTAGAAACCAGAGGTGAAGAATAGTGGAGAAAGAAAAGTTAATCATTGTACTACTGACCCTGTGGATCAAAAGAAAAGCTGGATGGTTTCAGGTCACAAAACTGTCAGGGAGACATAATATGATCAATTACTCAGATACTGCTGGAGTTCTTTTTTCCAAAAGCAGAGTTAATAAGAAATTAATTACTCAGTTCTTCAAAAAAATGATTAAAATAATCAAGGGAGCTGTTCTTACGAATCCAGTTCTAACCAGTGACCTTGGCATCCAGAAAAGATAAATGATCCAAGTTAAAATTTGTGCTAGAGGAGGAAAGGGAAACCAGGCATAGTGCAACCTGAACTGGGGACTTAGAAGCATGGCCTTCAGAGAGTAACATCCCATGGTCTAAAAAATCTACAAAATACAAACAAAACTATTCCAGTAAGGAAGAAAACAGCTGCCTAAAGAGACTGATTCGGGGAAATCATTGACCTATTTGGATATTTTTTAAAGGGTTTGTATAAATAGATGATATGTTGAGGTGAATAGAATGCCACTCCTGGAGTCAGGAGGACCTGAGTTCAAATTTGACACCTGATATTTACTAGCTGTGTGACCCTGGGCAGGTCACTTAACCTTGTTTGCCTCAGTTTCCTCATCTGTAAAATGGGCTGGAGAAGGAAATGGCAAATCACTCCAGTATCTTTCCCAAGAAAGCCACGGATGGGGTCATGAAGAATTAGGCATGACTGAACAAGAACAATAATAGATGATTAATCAAGGACAAGTGCCAAAAAAACCAAATATCAGTTATAAAGCTCGGGGTGGGGAGGGGCTGGAAGGAGGGAGAGAACTCAGAACTCAAAAAGTTATCAGCTGTTTAAAGCTTAAGCTCAAAAATTAAAAAAAATAAAGTTTAAGCTGAGTTCAGACTGATAGGTGCTAAAGACAGCAAAGCAGCCTTATTTAGTTATGTTGGAAGCAAAAGGGCAGTAGAGACATGGCATGTACTTAGAATGGATTGAATAATGATGGTGGGTAACAGAAAGTAAAACTATAAAACTTTTATTTTGCTTCAGGGTTTTTTCCCTGCCAAAGAGAATGGTCTTTAAACTGGAAAAGCTAGACCAAAACGAGTTATAATAGGGCATTGAGAACATGATCCTGCTCTTCCTTTCAATCAGTGAGATCAGAGTGAGGCTTAAAATAAACTGCATCCCTGGGCACTGAGAGAAGAGTAGGCCTGTGTGATTGCTGAATTCCCAGAAGAGATTTTTGAAAAATTTTGAAAAGTAAAAGGAAGTAGTACAGAATGGAAAAATGGCAAATCTTTACTCTATATATTTTTTTAGGCTTGTGAAATCAGTTCCTGGCAGAATTGTAGGGTATTATTAAAGGGATGGTTTGTGAACTCTTAAGAGAGAAAGGAATCAGTAAGAGACAGTATAGCTTTCTTTAGAACAAGTTGTCTTATTTCTGTTTTTATACCAAGTAGACTTAGCTCAAGGGATTACTATAGACTAGGCCTGCACAACCCATGGGCTGCAGGTTGTGCATTCTTGCTATAGATATAAATTAGTTTGATTTCAAGAAAACGATATTGATAGGTTCTCTTGCTATCCTTGTGGGAAAAATTTAAAAATGTAGAATATCTAGTAAAGGTATGTGGCTTTGGACTTCATTGAATAACCAAAATGGTCATTGATGGCTCAAAGTTTCTGATAGAGAGGTCTCTAATACAGTAGAGTCCCAGAAATCAAGCTTTGCCCCAGTCCTGTTTAACATATTTATCAGTGATTTGAATAAAGGTATAACTCAGATTTGCAGATAATGCAGACCCGACAGGGGTAGCTCATAAACACATTGGACAACAGTGTATTAAAAAAGAAAGTATTTTTTAAAATACAGCTAGGTAAATGTACTGAATCTTGCAAAGTGAAATTCATTCATTTATTTATTTATTTGCTTTTTGGAGGGGGGAGGGCAGGGCAGTTGGGGTTAAGTGACTTGCCCAAGGTCACATGGCTAGTAAGTGGTAAGTGTCTGAGGCCAGCTTTGAACTCAGATCCTCCTGACTCCTGGGCTGGTGCTTTTTTTGTTTTGTTTTGTTTTTTAAATTTTTTTTTCAAGGTGAAATTTAATAGAGATAAATGTAAACTTGATTTTCCAACCCCAAGTATAGGATTTTACAATTTCAAGATGGAGATGGGTTGTGGCTAGACAACAGTTTATATGACAAAGGTCTAGGGCAGAGATGTTGAACTTTTATGTGTGTCATAGACTCATTTGGCAGACTGATAAGGCCTATGGATCGTCTCAAGATTTTTTTTTTTGCCTTTTTGGGGGGGGAGGGGGGAGGGCAGGGCAACTGGGGTTAAGTGACTTGCCCAAGGTCACACCGCTAGTAAGTGCTAAGTGTCTGAGACTGGATTTGAACTCAGGTCCTCCTGACTCCAAGAGTCAGACTCACTGCACCATCTAGCTGCCCCTTGAGATGTTTTTAAATATATAATATAAAGTACACAGGATTACAAAGGAAACCAAAGGTTAGTGAAAGTCAAGATGTAATTTTCTTGCCACAAAAGTTGATGGATCCTTGAAATCTAATCATGAGACTATAGTAATTACAGACTCAGTGTGAATTAACAATATTAACTGCAGCTAAAAAAAGAGACGAAAGGATCCTAAGCTGCATTAAGAAGCAGCTGCTGGTAGGGGGTGCCGTACCGTACAGAGTGTGGCCTGGATTCAGCCAGACCTGAGTTCAAATCCTGCCTCAGACACTACTTAACTTCTATCTCATTTTCCTCACTGGTAAAGTAGGGATGGTAACCACACCCACGTCCCAGGGTGGTTGTGCTTCCCCAATGAGGTAATAGTTGTAGAGCACTTTGCAAACCTTGAACTGCTGTATAAATACTAGCTGTCCTCATTGTTGTTGTTTTCATATAGACAGTCTGAGGAAGCCTCCATTAAGGCCTCCTTCTCCTGGACCTCTCCACAGTCTTTGACACTGTTGATCACAGTCCTCTTTGAGACTTTCCTCTAGGTTTCCAGGACACTGCTCTCTCCTGGTGCTCATCCTGCCTGTTTTACCATTCCTTCACCTCCTTTGCTGTACTCTCTTCCAAATCAAGCCCTCTAATTGTAGGTAGGTGTCCCTCGGGGTTCTGTCTGGAGTCCTCCTCTCCCTCTATATTACCTCCTTGGTGATCTCATCAGATTAATTACTATGTCTAAGCTCATGAGTCTCAGCTCTAGCTATCCTGCCCCAGTCCCTCTGCTGACCTCCAGTCATGCATCTCCAGCTGCTTTTCAGACATTCTCGAACTGGATTCCAGTAGACATCTTAAAATCAGTGTGTCCAAAACAGAATTCATTATCTTTCCCCCTAAACCCTCCCTCTGTCATACCTTCCCTGTTAAGTAAAGGGCAGCACTATCCTCCCAGTCCTTGAGGCTCACAGCTTGAATCACTCTGGACCCCTCACTGCCACTGACTTCCCCTCCCCCATATCCAGTTTCTTGCCCCATCAATTTCCCCTTTGCAGCATCTCTCGAACATACCCCCTTCTCTCCTTTGACGTAGCCACCACTCTGGTGAAGGCTCTCATCACTTCAGGCCTAAAGTATTGCAGTAGCTGCTGGTGGATCTGCCTGCCACAAGTCTCTCCTCACTCCAGTCCATCCTCCATCCAGCCACTAAAGTGATTTTTTTTTTAATTGCAGATCCAATCCTGTCATCCTCCCCCTCTCCTCAGTAAACTCCTGTGCCTTCCTGTTGCCTCCAGGGTTAAGTACAGAATGTTCTTTTTGGCATTCAAAGCCTTTCATGACCTAGCCGCCCCCTGCCTTTTCAGTCCTCTTACACTGTAGTTCCCCTACATTCCATCTCTCTGCTCTAGGCACTCTCTCTGGCTGGCCTGCTTACCTGGAATGCTTTTCCTCCTCTGCTACTCCTGTTGGCCTTCCTGGCTTCCTTTCAGTCCCAACTAAAATCCAGTCTTTTTCTGGAAGTCTCCCCAACCCTTAATTTTAGTGCTTTTCTTCTGTTAATTATTTCCTCTTTAACCTTTGTATACTTGCTTTGTATACATTTGTTTGCATGTTGTCTTCCCCATTCAGTTGTAAGCTCTTTGAGGGCAGGGACTACTTTTGTCTCTTTTTGTATCTCCTGTGCTTAGCACAGTGCCTGGCATACAGTAGGCACTTAATTAGTGTTTACCCATGGGTTGACATACAGTAATGCTTCTACACATATTTGTACACTGCCATATATACATGTGCACACACATACATACATATCCTTTCCCTTCATACACATGTGCGCACACACATACACACACATAATATTCATCCTCATGTATTTGAATTATTGTCACATGGGACATTGAATTTGGCTTCAGAAAGGCAGACCTTGGAACAGTAGGGGCAGGCTGTAGACTTGTTAGGAGAAGGGATTGCCTACAAATTATTCATACCATCTTCAAATGGAATGGGCTGAATTCCCTCATAATTGGAGCTCTCCAAGTGGAGACTGGATTGATCCCTTCTTAGGGAGGTTATAGAAGGGCTTTGGGCTCACATAAGGCTTGGCCTGGCTGCCCTCCAATAACCTATCCTGTGCTGAGAGTCAGGGATTACTGGAACACCGACCTCATAGCTGAGCAGTATGCGAATTTCCTGGAATCATCTTACAAGTTTGCTTTATCCACCAGGAAGGTGCTGAAGGCAATATAGTTTAATAGAATTTAATAGATATCCTGAAGGCAATGTAGTTTAATAGAAAGCCTGCTGGCCTAGGCCTGAAGGCCTGGCTCTGCTCTTTGTTGGACTAAGGTTCCTTCCAGCTCTAAATCTATGCTTCTGGGACTCCTCTGACAGAAAAGGCTCACTAACAACAGGCCGTTTCTGCTGTTGACTTGCTCCTCCTGCCCTCCTCTGGAGACTTCGGTGCCTATGGGAAAGCTTCTATACCCTAGTCCTTGCCTATCTTGGTGAGCTCCCTTGGTGGAGAGGAGACCAGAACCCAAACACACACACACATCACTTAGAAAGAGAAGCAGAGAGTTTGGTAAAACTTAGGTGTGCCAGATCCCAGGGCAGCCTCCCCAAAGGACCACCACAGAAATCCCCCATCCCTTTGCCTGCTGTGGTCTGAAGACTGCCACACCTGAGGTCTAGCAACAGAAAACTGATTTTATTCCATCTATTCCCCTCTGGTGAGTGTGACCCCATTGTGTCATTAGCCTTGGACCCCAGGTGCCTCATTTTAAGCCTTGAGTCTTCCCTTGTACCATTTAAAATGTTCCATAATAAAGTCCTATTGCTTTGTGCATTGGAGTCCTGGATGACTCATGTTTAACAAAACAAAACTTTTTTCTAAGTCTTGAAAGTATTAGAATATACTAGTGGACAGAATTAGGAAAGGTGGGTAGAACTTGCAGAGGTCAATATAGGCTCAGTACAAGGGAAAACTTCCCACTAATTGTTGCCCTAAAATAGAGTGGGCTGACCTGAACAGCAGTGGCTTCACCTTTGCTAGAGGAGGCTGGATTCCCCTCTGGGGAATGTTCCAGCCAATTCCTGTTGAGCTAGGAGTAGGATCACTTGCCTCCTGAATTCTTGGGAGGTAGGAGGTGTCTAGGGTCACTGTGGAGAAGTCCTTGCATCAGGCTTCCTTTGAGGGGTGGGAGGTGGGAATTTCCCCTGAGGGATGCACACTGCCCCCAGTGCTTTCTGCTCAGGCACTTTATTTACTGTCTGGATTTTCTTGCCTCCTCACCAGTAGGCTTTCCACCCTGGAGATGCTGCTGCTATGTGAGGCCCCTTTCCTGGTTGGTGAGGCCCATTCCTAGACCACTATGTGCCCTTCCCTCCAAGCTTGACTCACTCTGTGGTCTTCTCTGCCTCTTCACCAGCGCCCCTTTCTTCCCCTCCCCCTGCTCTCTAGCTCCTCTTGATGTATAATCTTTCTCTATTAGGATAGAAGGTTCTTGAGGGTAGGGACTGTCTTAGTTTACTTGCATTTGTTTCCAGTGCCTGGCATACAGTAAACACCTTATATGACTGCATGAGTCTTTTCAGTCATAAATACCTATTTGAGTTGAGCTCAAAGGAAGGGCCTTCCCCATTCCATAGGGAATAATGTGAGCTGAGGCAGAGTTGGGAGAGCCTGAGGCCTACATGGAGAATGATCCTTGTTCCACTGAGTTCAGTGTGTGTCAGAGAGGAATGAAAGGTAGCAGATTTTGGAACCCCTCAAGTGGCTGACAGAGAGGACTGAAGCATAGGTCTCCTGCCTCTGAGTTTCTTGTCCTTTGCATTGCACTCATCTGAGCCCTACAGCACAAGGCAAAATGTTTCCTTGTGGGCCAAGTCTGCAGGTCCTGCAGGAAACTACAAATGTAGATTGGTTTAGTGGTGGTGTTGAGTTGTTTTCAGTCTGACTCTTCTGACCCCATGCAGGGTTTTCTCAGCAAAGACACAGGAGTGGTTGGCCATTTCCTTCTCCAGCTCATTTTACAGATGAGGAAACTGAGGCAAACAGGGTTAAGTGACTTGCCCAGAGTCACACAGCTAAGGAGTGTCTGAGGCCAGATCTGAACTCAGGAAGACCAGTCTTTCTGACTCCAGGCTCAGTGCTCTGGGTACTATGGCGTCCCCTACCTGTGCGTGTTGGGGTTTGGTGAAATGGAATTGAACACTTAGGAGCTGTTTACTATGAAAGCTGCCATATTATAGTAAGATTAATTATTTAAATTTTATGCTGCTTCAGTGTTTTAAATTCTGGATGTAAATAGGACTGTTTGGAGAGTAGCACCGAAGGTGTTACATTGTGTGATAGGCCCTGAGACACCTGAGCTGGGCTGCCTTGGACGGGTCTCATTACCTCTCAGTGAAATGAGAAGACTGGACTAGACAGTTTAGAGGCCCTTTCGCCTCAGGCACTCTGCAGTTCCATACTTGTGAGGAAGGTTACAAGCAGGCTGTTCCACTGGTCTGTCTTTGTGTATACTGGTAAAAGGGAAAGGAAGAGGAGGGTGGCATGGTGTGCTCTCCCTGCATGGCTCAGAGAGAAGATTTACAGTGAGAGAGGAGGGAAGCCTGTCCCGGCCTCTGTTTCCCTATGTGCCTTGGAGGAGGGCTGGAAGCCCCTGGAGGGGGGAGGGAAGAGGTGGCCTTGCTCTTTTCAGCAGCCTGCCCCTGAGCTCACCTCACAGACAGAGCCCACATGCATGGGATGTACAGACAGGCTGGCTCGTAGTCAGGCAGTGTGTTTAGTGTTCACCAGGGATCTGTCTAAACACTAGGATAACCCGTCAGGGCCAGGAATGAATCCACTCCACTCAGCGCCAGCCAGACCCAGACTCTGGTCCTGAGGCCAGTTCTGGGCTCCGCCCTGCATAGAAGCCAAGCACATCACAGGGGGATCAAGGGCTGGAAAATGTGACCTGAGTGGAAACGTTGGAGGCTAAGGCAAGGGAGGCCCCCTCGAAGGGGGCTGCGGGCAGCCAGGTGTGAAGTGATCCGGCTCGCCAGTGCAGCTGGAAGGATGGCGACGATGGGCTGGGTATGAGCAAAGGAGGAAAGAAATTGGCAATGCTTTGCTGTGGAACAGCTGTCAGGGCCGAGCCAGAGATGGGGCCCCAGAGGAGAATGGTGCCATTGATGCCGACAGGGAGGTTAAGAAGAGGTAACAGCGTAGGGGGCCTCCATTTTTGACATGAAGCTTTCAGTGTTTGGGGGACAGCCATGTGGAGGTGTTCTTTACATACCACATGTCAAAAAGCGTGGAAGATGAGAAACCAGGACTGGGAAGTCAGTATTGTGGGAAGAGCCCTGAGCTAGGCTGTAGGAAACCTAGGTCCTAGCCTTTGGCTTTGCCACTCACTCCTTGTGTGAATCACCCCTCTGGGCTTCACCTATAAAGTGAAGGGACTGGGCTAGTGATCCATAAAGTCCCCCCTGGCTGCAATTTTCTGAGAATGTCCTTGTGATTCTGTGAGATGTCAGTTTTGTTGTGTGGTGCTGGGTATAATAACAATAGCAATTGATATTTATAAAGTACTTTAAGGATTCCAAAGCAGTGTACGTTTTATCCTTACAGTAACCTGTAGGGCATAAGATAACTCCATTTTCCAGATGAAGAAAGCGAGTGACTTAGCTTGCATGATAAAGCTAGAAAGTATCTGTGGCAGGATTTTCACCCAGACCTTCCAGGATCCAAGTCCTCTCTCCCACACTGCCTCTCCAGTGTCCTGGGTTGGGAGTTGGCACTTCAGTCATCCAGCCAGAAAGAAGAGCAGCACAGCCTTTGTCATCCCTGAACCTTCCTTTGCCTTGCTGTAAAATGAAGGGATTGCCCCCAGGGAGTCTCTTAAATATCCCGATCTTTCTTTCTCTAGAGATATTCCTTCTACCTGCTGTTAATTGTAGCTGTGTGTTGTGTGTGAATGATTTCCGTGGTAGGTGAGTATAGAGGCTAACAGCAAGGGGGCTTAAGCCTTGGGGAATAAGAGGAGAGAGCTTAGAGACCTGAGAAGAATCAGGCAAGCTCTGGGGAATGGGAGCCAATAGTAGGCTAGCCCCTTTCTGCCGCTGAGGCTCTGTGTGACCTTGATTCTCTTCTGTGGCGACTGAGCGGTTAGTAGGTGCTTAGTACATGTGAGTCACTGAGGGATATAGGCCGTACTCAGCCAGAGTTAAGATCCAGCAGGGGGGAGATAAGGCGAGGAGACATAAAGTAATAGAGGGCTTTTGTATGCCCAGATGGGGCTAGAGGGGTTCAGAGAGGAGAGGGGCAGCAGGACGTGGGAAGGGAGAGTCCAGAAGGAGACTGGAGAAAGGGGCATCTTGAACTAAGCTGTAAACTGTAGTTATGGACAGATTAGCCTTCTCAGCAGACCCCCCAGATATACCTCGGGCTTTCTTTGCTCTGCTCGGGGGGTGAAAGGCAGCTAGTTTACTGAAAGAGGACTTGGGTTCAAACACTGGCTCTGATGCTTCCTGACTGTGGGCAGGTTCCTGAGGCCCTCTTGGCATCGCTTTCCTGATCTGTACAATTAGAATGATGATGATGGTGATGATGATGGTGGTGATGGTGATGATGATGATGATGATGACGATGACGATGATTATGATGGTGGTGGTGGTGATGATGATGATGACGATGATGATGATGATGATCATGATGGTGGTGGTGGTGATGATGATGACGACGATGATGGTGGTGGTGATGATGATGATGATGACGATGATGATGATGGTGGTGGTGATGTTGATGATGATGATGACGATGATGGTGGTGGTGATGACGACGATGGTGGTGGTGGTGGTGATGACGACGATGATGATGACGATGATGATGGTGGTGGTGGTGATGATGACGATGACGACGATGATGGTGATGACGATGACGACGATGATGATGATGTTGTTGATATTGTTGATGTTGATGATGATGATGTTTCTACTTCCCCATTTGCCTTTTAGTTATCTCCCTCACCCTTAGCCCCTCCATGTAGAAAGTCTTAATTCTAGCCATACTTCTTCTCAAATGATATTTGTTGATTAAATGGAGCTAATAAAGCTCACACTATCAGCCTCACAGGGTGCCACACTGTGCTAGGGATGAAGAAATGAGCGTCTTCCCAAGGAGACTTGGGCCTGCTCCAGGCAGGTCTCACAGCTCTATCTCCCTAATGTCAGAGCCCCCAAGGGGGGGAGTGGTTTGCAGAGTGCTGTTTTGGAGTTGGCCTCTGTCGTCACCATAGATGTGTGCTGCCACATGACCCAAGACACCCTCCACGTAGTCACTCAGCAGCCTAGGAGCTGGGGCCGATTCAGGTCTCTCCTCTCCAGCCTCAGTTCTCTTTTCACTTTGTCACACTGCTTACACTGTCTCTCCTCACGCGTACAAAGAGTGTTCAGAGTGAGTTCTCATTCTCTTGGCAGACCCAACAAGTACATGTGTAAATATATACAGACTCAATCTAAAGTGATAGAGTTGGTGGGCACTGGCAGCCGGAGAGGGGCTTGGGGAAGGCTCCATGCAGAAGGCAGCACTTGACCTGAGGCTTGAAGGAGGAGAGGAATGAGATTGGGAAGATGGAGACCAGAGATCCTATCTAGGGGAAAGAGGCCAGCACCCTGCATTGTGGAGTGCAAGAAGCAGCATCATGTCCAGTGAGGCTGGAAGGACAAGCAGGACAAAAGATAAGATACGTTTTTATCTTAGAAGCCATAGGGAGCCACTGGAGTTTATTGCACAGGGTAGTGACATGGTTAGAAACATGGGTAAGGAGGTTACCTGATGGTAGTTGTCACAAGTTCCTTGAGTACAAACACTGTTTTTGCCTTTAGACCTCCTGCGATTTCTACACACTAAGTATGTAAAAATGTCTGAGTTAAATTGAAATGTGTCTCTGTGGACAGAGTGCTGAATTTGAGCCTGGGCCCAGATTTGAATCCTGCCTCTAACACTGAAGAGCTGTGTGACTTGGGCTGTGTCATCTGACTTCTCTGGGCCTGAGGCTTTAGATGAGCTGACCTTTGTAGTTCCATCTGGCTCCAAGTCTGTGATCTTGTGAAATTAAATTGGGCTGCCACGGCCAACCTCTTGGCCCCCTGGCTATCTGGATGGCAAGGTTGTCCCCATGCTCCTCTTGGTGGGTGGCATTGTCCCAGTTGTATCACACCCTGGAATGTTAGAGTTACATTCAGGAAAATCCACAATAATCCATCAGCCAAATCATTCACACAGGGAAAGTCAGGTGGGTGAGAAAATGGCCCTCGTGCAGGGTAACGTGGCATTGGCTAGCAGTCGTGGAGTTAGTCCATCGCTTCACATGTTTGGGTCTGGTGGCTTCTGCATGGGGGCAGTGAGGAAGACTCAGTTGGGGGGGATGGTGGGGCATTGGAGGAACCCTGTGCATGGTCTGTAGCTCCTTCTGAACACAGCAGCCTCTACTTTTGACACCAGAATTCTCCTGGGGATCTTCTGTATTTGCACATCTTGGGATCTGTTTCTGAGGACTCAGAGTTGCAAGCGACCCCCGAGGTCGTCGGAGAGCTGCATGGCGGGCACAAGCAGGAGGTTGGAGTATATTTACAATTGGCCAGTGCCTAAGGTGTAGCATGAAGAGCGTGTGTGATTAGAAATCAGTGAATCCCTTGGCAAGTGAGAGCAGGGACAACAGCTAGACAGCTTGGGTGTGCACTGGTCCCCAGGAAAGGCAAACATACCTACAGCAGTGCCTCTCCAGGGGAGGGGTCCTTTCCCAAGGACTCCAGCGCACTGGCTGGGAAGGCACAAATGGGTTATGGTCTGAACTCTGAGGTGGAGCACTGCTTCAGTGAGATCACAGGCCCATTGGAGCAATTTGTTAATGAGGAATGTTGTTTAATGAGTCACAATTTCTTTTTGCAGGCTTGGTGGCATCGGCCTACAACCTTGTGTTTTTCCCACCCGAGTCAACTGCTGAAGGAATATTAAGGGCTGGGAAATTGACGTTCTCCATGGGTAAGAGACCCTGTCATTCCCTGATCTTGTGCCCCGCCCCCACCTCCAGTCCTGTCTCTTCTTGCTTCCCTGTGTTTAGCCTCTGGGCCAGTTGGCCTGAACTGTATCTTTCAGATCCAGCTTGATGCTGACCCCCTCCTCCAGGTCCCAGAGATCTCTTCCTACCTTGTATCACAGTGACTTCGAACCTCTGAACTGCCTTGAGGACAAGGGCTGTGGTTTTAAAAAATCTTTATATCCCCCACACCTAGGGCAGGGCCTAAGCAGAGTCAGTTCAGTGGACAAGAGAGCGACTCCCCAGTGTTCCCTATAAACTCCTCACGGGAAGAGATGCAGCATTAGTACAGTTTGTGTCCCTGCACCATGGCTGGGAACAGGGTCTCCCACAGAGAGAGTAAATGAAGAAATGAGCGTCTTCCCAAGGAGACTTGGGCCTGCTCCGGGCAGATCTCACAGCTTTGTCTCCCCAGTGTCAGAGCCCCCAAGGTGGGGAGTGGTTTGCAGAGTGCTGTTTTGGAGTTGGCCTCTGTCGTCACCAAAGATGTGTGCTGCCACATGACCCAAGGCACCCTCCACGTAGTCACTCAGCAGCCTAGGAGCTGGGGCCGACTCAGGTCTCTCCTCTCCAGCCTCGGTTCTCTTTTCACTTTGTCACACTGCTTACACTGTTTCTCTTCCCACAGTAGGTGGCAGCTCTTGAAAGCCTGAGCTCTGGGCAAGAGGGGCAAGTCTGAGGCAGCTTGGCAGTGTAGACAGAGGGCTGGATCTGAAGTCAGTGGACTGGAATCTTCTCAGCTGCTCGCTGTGGGCTTGTGAGCAGAGCCTCAGTTTCCCCATCTAGAAAACAAGGGTGATAATTCTTGCATTCTCTACATCTTTTGGGTATGAAGGAAGCACTTAGCCAGACTTAAAGCACCCTAGGGTACTGCTGTTGTTTCTGTTATTATCAGCCATGATGCCTATAGAAGTGGCATTGTCAGGCCTCTTGCTGAGGAGCATGGTACCACTTCCTGCCCCTTCCCCTGCCCCCACTGAAGGCACATGCCATCAGAGACTGTGACATTGAGCCGCCACATTCCCACCCGTCTGGGGTAACCCATTATTCTCTTCACATGGCAGTGGGCAGTTGTAGTTCCTCTCTCATCTAGGTTGCCTCGAGCCTTCCTTAGCCTGAGTAGACTTGGTTGGATCCTGGAGTAGAGCCTTTCTGCAGGAGGTCTCCCTGAGGTCCCATCCTTGGCCCTGCTCACTCCTTCCATGAATCCATCGCTTCCCATTGGCTCAGCTGCCTGTTTTATGGTGACCAAATCTGTATCTTCAACTGAATTTCCTGATGACACCTCAAACTCAGCCATTCCCCAGCCCAACCCTCCGCCCCAGCTCTGCCACCTGACTCCTCCCCATTTCTCTTAATGAGATGGCTGTCCTCTTACAGTCCTAGCTTTGTAGCCTTGAGTCATCTTTGATTCCTTCTCCCTCACCCCCTTCCGGTTAGCTCCTGTTTTACCTCTACAGTATCCAATATCTGTCATTCTTTACTCCCACCCTTCCCAGGCATAGGCCCTTTCCGGTGCTTGGTTGGACTGTTCTAATAGGCTCCTAATCGGCCTCTTTGCCTCTCAGGAATCTTCCTAAGCCCTGTGCCATTCATAGCACTACTTTATTAAAAACCCTTAGTGCTTTCTCCTTGCTTATTGAATAAGTCTGCATTCCAGCCCCTCTGTTATCTGTTTCCAACCCACGGGACCCCAGGCCTCCCTTAGCTGGAGCCCTCTCTCTTTGGCCCCTGTTCTGTCCTCCTCCTGCCTCTGTGTTTGCTGATGCTGTCACCCATTCCTAAAGGGCACTCATCCTTCTCTGTCCCCACCTCTAGCTGCTGGAAAAGTCCCTCCTTTGTCCAGTCCTATCAGATTAAGGTATGCTCAAGCTCTGTGGGCTTTGTATAGCACCTGTTTGGATCTCTCCTTGGCACTGGCCTCAGTCTCTTGCATCCTGATTTGTGTAATAATTAGATTGTAAGTTTCTTGAGAGGAGGGTCAGTGTCCCATCCATTTTTGTCTCTCTACGGTCCAGCATTGGGCCTTGTACATTGTAAGTATGTGATAAATTGTTGTGAAATTAAAGGGCTATTAAAGCCCAGGCTTGTGATTTCGTCTCTTTGGAAGGGGCCACATCCCTCTCATCCCCCTGCCCTGAGCTGTCCCTACAGCATTGCCCAAAGTGTCCCCCAGAAGGCAGCTGTTCTCTAAAAAATCTGGTCCTCTCCCAAAGCACCTTGCTAAGTCCTCAGAGGAGGGCTGAGTGTGCATTGATCTGTGGTAATCATGAATTTCCATCTGATAATAAGAGGACCCCGGGCTCCACAATGATGTGTGGCCTGTAATGATGAGGGGCGGTCCCTCTGGTATCTCTCCCTCCCTTCGCCAGACCTGCACCATCCTGGACTCCACAGCTTTATCATAGAGTCAAGTGTGGTATTGAGATGCCCTTGGGGTAGAACAGATGGGCAGACTCTCATAAGTAGTCATACTCCAAACCAGAGAAAAATATTACTGGGGAATGTTTAACAAAGGAAATAATATCCAAGACAAGCTAGGTAATGTTCATTGGTGACTTTCTAAGTCAAGTGTGATGCTGCTGGGATGCTTATTTCAGAACAGTGATCTCTTCTCTTCCTAACATCTGGAGGGGGAGACTAGGTCATTATCTCCAAGGCCAGGGAGTCAGGATACCTGGGTCCTGGTTCTGGCTTTCCCCAACCATCATGTGACCTTGGCCCCAAGCATGTGTGAAATGTGAGGTAGTGTGGGTCATGAGGAGAGCAGAGCACTGAAGACCTAGCACTGAATCCTTAATAGCTGTGTCATTGGTAATGGGAGCACCGTGGTAGAGAGCTGACCTGATGGCTAGGAGGGCCTGAGTTCAAAATCCTGTCTGAGGGACTCTGGGCCACACAGAGTGCCACTGAAACTTGAGCTGACCTGCCCTGACCAGGGAAGCCCCTTCCACCCAGTGATGACCTTTGAGGCTCAGCCCTGTCCCTGATGAGGTCCCTGCCAGCCAGCATTCTGAGACACTTTCAGGGTTGCAAAGCCTCCTCCTTTGTTACAACAACCCTCTAAGACAGGGACTGTGGTGAGCCCTGCCTCAGATCCTCCAGGAGGGAGAGTGCCAGCCCAGGCCTCACCTGGCTCTGGCACTGGGCCATACTCCCTCAGTAGTTCACAGATGGGAGGGAAAACAGAGGCCCAGGACAGGAATTGACTTGCCCAGGGTCATACAATGAGACATCAGAGAGAGCCAGGACTGCAACCCGTATCTCCTGGCTCCCAAGTCAGGCATTTGGGGGTCTAGTCCCTCACCTAGGTTCTGGTAATATTTCTCTGCAAACTGAAGTTTGGTGGGCCTGGTGAGGCCGGATTGGACAGAGGGCTGTCAGCAAAAATTTGCTGAGTATCTGCCTGGTGCCTGGTGCTGTGGGCAGTGTTAACTTGCGTTGCTGTGCTGTTTTCAAAGCACTTCACAACTGCCCAGTGAGGCAATGATTGCAAACATTCTTTTTCTCTTTTCTTTCCTGCCTCTTTTCCCCCTAGTTCAAACCTGTGTGAACTCCTGGTGTAGAAACTCTCTCTACCAATGCAAGTTGGCATCTCATCTCTTACTTAGAGTCATAAGAAAAACTACACGATTCTCATTATGCAGAAAATTGAGGCTGAGGGCCTTCCTGACTCCAGGGCCAGCGCCTTAGTCTTTATGTAGCTTTAAGCAACTTGCTTTTCCTCAGCCACGGAATGAGGGTTGTACTACAGGACCTCTGAAGGCCCTTCCACCTCCAGATCCTAAGATCCTAGGAGGAAGAAGACATGATCTGTGCCCTCAAGAGCTCAGCAGATGCGTAGTACATGACAGGAAACCTTGAACTTCTGTGAGTCAGGAGGGTGTGTGCTGGAACCCTGCCTCAGACCTGTGTTATCTGTGAGACCTTGGGCAAATCACTTAACCTCTCTGAGGCCCAGTTAGGAGGGGGTTGGATTTGGTGACCTCTCTGGTACCTTCCTACCTTTACTTTTTTTTTTTGGGAGGGGGGAGGGCAGGGCAGTTGGGGTTGAGTGACATGTCCGGGGTCACATGGCTGGTAAGTGTTAAGTGTCTGAGGCTGTATTTGAATTCGGGTCCTCCTGACTCCAGGGCTGGTTCTCTATTCACTGTGCTACCTAGCCACCCCTCTTCCTGCCTTTAAATCTAGGATTCTGTGGTCCTGGATTCTGTGGTACTTGCCAGAGTTGAGTGAAAGCAAGGAGAGTTACACTTCTTATTGCGTCCTCTGCTTACTTGGGCAGGTCTTTGCCTCTCCATCTCAATTGCATCATTCTGAAGGGGGGACGTTAGGTGATCGGGAAGATCTCTCATGGTTAATACAGAGTTGCACCTTATATTACATAAGGAGATAGTAAGGGAGCGCCCAGCTTCTCCCCCGCTAGGGTGCCCGAGAAGGAGCTGCTGCAGTGGCTGGGCCAGTGATATAGGAAAGATCACAAAGAACAGGAGAGAGGCCGTGGGGCTAGAAGCAGGTGTTGTTGAGTCACCGAACCTAAACTGATCCTGAAGAGCCAGCCTGGCTTCATCAAGAACAGAGTGTGCCAGACTAATGTCATTTTCTTTGTTGGCAACATTTTGAGCAAGATTAGGAGAATGTTCTAAACATAGGCTCAGAGATTCTGAGCTGAAAGGCACCTTGGAGGTCATACAGTCCAGTCCCCTCATTTTAGAGACATAGCTTTTAGCAAAGCATTTGATAAAGCTTCTAATGCTATCTTTATAGACAAGATGGAGACATATGAGCTAGGTGTTACTACAGATGGGTTTCAGAATTGTTTGAATGAGCAAACCCAAAGAATAGTCATTAATGATTCAGTATCAAATTGGAGGAAATCCTTTGTTACATGGTATGGTGGAGCGCGATAGGGGAGATATGAGAATGAGGTGGGAAAATTAGGAAATATTAAAAAAAAAAGATTCATAAAAATTTTATATCAAATAAGAGAGAGCTCCCTAGGGGGATCGCCCCAGGAGTTTGTACCCAGCCTCGTTCTCTTCTAATACTTTCATTGGTGATCTAGATGAAGCCGCAGAGAGCGTAGCTATCCAGTTTCCAAATGACACCAAGCTCGGAGGGATAGCCAACATCTATCTGGCCAGGCCAGAATGAGAATGGGCCTGGTCTGTCCATCCAGCAGTTGAAAGCAATAATGATAAAACCTAGCATTTCCTTAGCACCGTAAGGTTTGGCAGATGCTTCACTCATTCAGCTTGCCCTGTTGTGTCACTCCATGGACCCCAGCTCGTCCACATCTTCTCATCTTGTCTCACTTTTGTTCCTGTCCTTCAGTAAATTCTTCGCAGAGGATTCACCCAGTGCCCTGGAGACCTTTTAGTTTAGAGGTTCTTAGTCCATGAATATGTGTGTGTCTTTAAATATTTTAAAATATTTTGATAATTTTATTTCAGAATAATTAATTTTCTTTGTGAACGTGTTTTATTTTAAAAACATTATTCTGAGAAAAGGTCTGTCCATAGACTTCACCAGACTGATAAATTAAGAGGGATTGAGGGGGAGGGGGGCAAACTTTGATACAGAGAAAGCTAAGAATCCCTGCTCTAATGTCTTACAGTCTTTTAGCATCTGTTAAGTAGCAGTGCAGGTGCTGACACTGGCCCTGTGCTTTCAGGCCCCCTCCTTTTTCAGCCATGCATTTCCTGGATACCTTTTATGCCATTTCTGGCAAACAGGCCGTTGTTGGTAATGAGCTGCAGCCTATTTCTGGCCTGCCTGTGTCTCTGCCTTGCTCTTTGGGCCGTCTAGAATCTTTATTTTTTAGCTGTTGTGGTGTTCTGTGATTTACAGTCTTAGCATCAATAAAAAAGTAAAGTCTAATTGGATAATGTAAAGTTTTGGTTTTGAGTTTAAAAAGTCAGATTCATATATAAAAAGTGGGAGAAGCATAACTAAATGTGTGGGACAAAAAGTGTGGGTTTGGAGGGCTGTACGCTCTGTGAGTCAGTATGGCAGCATGGCAGCCAAGAGCTACTGGAATGTTGGGCTGCGTTAAGAGAGAGGCAGAGGGCCCAGAATGAAAGAGGTGAGGGTCCTTCTACTCTGCCCTGATGGCACAGCATCTGAAATATAGGGTTCAGGCCAGGTGCCATATTGGAGGGGGAACGTTGAGTCCCGGGAGCATATACAGAGGAGGGTGGCAGTAGTGAGCAAGAGCGTTGAGAGCCAACCAAAGCTGGAGAAGAGAAAACTCAGGGCTAACGTGATGGTGGGCTTCAAGAATTTGAAGGCCCACCCTGTGGCAGAGGGATCAGGCTTACTCAGCCTCGTCCCAGACGGAAGAACTAGGACCGATGTCTGAAAGTTGCTGAGAAAGTTGAGGCTCAGTGGTTGGAAACACTTAATAATTAAAGTTATTCAGAAGGGAAATGGGTTGTCTTGGAAGCCATAGGAAGCCAGGCATGCACCTGACCTAGAGGAAGACCGCTTCCCCACTTGTCAGATGTTATAGAGGGGAATTCTTGGCCTGGCCCAGGTGGGACTGGGTGGCTTCTGAGAGTCTGTGGTTCTCTGAGGTCCCTGCCAGTCCTGGCATTCTGGGGTTCCTAGGTGACCGTGGCCATTCTCCTCTTTGGGCCTCAGCTGTCTCATCTGTATAATGAAGAGCTGATCTCTTTGGGCCCTTCTCAGGCCAGATCTATGATTTAAATTCTTTTCTTGGCCATGAAAACCTTTGCATCTGTGTTTTTTGTCTCTTGAGCCGGAGAGATTTTTGTTGGTTTATGTTCTCATGCTTTCTTTCCTATTCTCTTCCTCCCCTCTCATTATAGCTGCTGTAGGTGCCATATTTGGGATCACTTCCTGTGTCAGTGCTCAGTTGCGGGAAAAACCAGACGACCCCCTGAACTACTTCTTCGGAGGCTGTGCTGCCGGCCTGACCCTCGGAGCCCGGAGTAAGTCCCAGGCAGGGTTTTTGTAGCCCTGCCCACTGACTCATGGCTGAACTCACTGTTTCAAATCTTCCAATCCTATGAATTAGAGGGGTGGGGGACCCTAGGGTTCAGTCTCATTCAGCCTCCTCATTTTCCAGCTGAGGAAACTGAGGCTAAGAGAGCCAGAGTGACTCATACTTGAATAGGGGAGCAGAATTCAAACCCAAGTCTCCAGACCCTCCACCTGTCCATTATACCAGGTTGCCTCTGTTTTCCTTCCAGATCCAGTAGTCTCTGACTGTAAAGCAGAGGGCTTGAACTCAGTGACCTTTCAGACCCCTTTTAGCTTTGGTGTTGGTCTGATAACCGGGACCTGATTAGTGGTGCCTCCTCTGATCTTTCTTGGCAGTACAATACAGGGACTAGAGTAGGGCATAAGGGCTTGCACCTCTGTAACCTAGTGTAGAGGGAGCCTGGGGGCAGGAAATCTGGTTTTTGGCAGTCTTGACAAGAGAAATTAACTTGCCTAGAGTGACCGAGGTGAAGCTGGGCCCTGTTGACTGAGAACCTGCTCCTAGGCTAGTTCACCCCTCTCCTTGGCCTGGCCTTTCAGTCCTGCCCCTTCCGACAGAGGCCGTGCTCCCTTTGTGACCTGAGACAAGTCATGAGACCTCACAAGCCCTTGAGCTTCTTAACTATAAGATGAAGGAGTTGAACCCCTTGCCTTCTGAAGTCCTGTTTCTAGCTCTAAATCCAGGGATGCTAGAAACACTTTGGCTTTGGCTTGTGGAGGAGGGTGGGCAAGCGTGGGCATAGGTGGGTGTCCAGACCAGTGCCCCCTGCACTGCTGCCTGACTTGTCCTTTCTTGCAGTGCACAGCTATACCAGTGGGGCAGCAGCGTGTATGTACATGGGCACCGCCGCGGCCCTTTTGAAGTTGGGCAAACTGGAAGGTTGGAAGCTGGCCAGCGGGCCCCGAATCTAAGCCAACAATGCCTTTGTCAGGCGTTTTGTAAAAAAAGATTGATATATAGTAACCGTACTCAGCGTTTACCCAGACGGTTTCCTCGTTCTCCCCTGATGTTAAATAAAGCTTGGAACAATTTGATGCCATGTTGAAATCGCCTTCTTCTTTGGTCAGACACTGCCTCCGTCCTTCCTGTGGACTGGATGTGGTCAAGGGCTGAGGGCCGAGGACTGAGGACTTTACATTACTAAGATAATGGTTGTGAAAGAACTTTGAAAAGTTTCCAGCTGCCTTTCAGACATCTTGAATTGTATGTGCAGTCAGTATCCTAAGCTTAACAGACCCCAAGCTGAATTCAGCCGTCTTCCCCCTAAGCCCTGCCCCCCACCCAGACTGCTCTGTTAGGCTCGTAACCTGTGAATCATTCCAAACCCACTCTCTTTCATGCCCCCCCGCCATCCAAGCTGCTGCCAAGCTGTCCGTCTGGCCTCCACCTCATCTCTCCAATGTGCCCCTTCTCTCCTCTGACCCTGCCAGCACTCTGGTGCAGGCCCTCAACACCTGGAGGATTGTACTAGCTGCTGCCAGTGTCTCCCCCTCCAGGCCATTCTCCATTCAACCCCTAAAGTGCAGGCTCAACCACGTCACCTACCTATTCAATAAACTCTCAGCCACCTCCAGGATCAAACAGACTGTGCTTGGTTTGACATTCAGAGCCCTTCATGACCCAGCCCCCCCCTCCATCCCAGTCTTCTCATACCATCCTCCTTGCTGAGTGACGGGTTCACCCGGCTGTTCACCACAAGACGCTCCCTCTCTCACTGCGTGTCCCCTGTGTGTGAGATGCTCCCCCTCCTCCCCCCCCCCGACCTCAGACCTCCCTGGCTTCCTTTGAGCCCCACCCCAAATCCCACCTTCTGCACAAGGCCTCAGTGCTATTCCTCTGTTAAGTGTTTTCTAATCTATCCCGTATGTAGCTTGTACATATTTGTTTACTCATCTTTCCCATCAGACTGAGCTGCATGATGGCAGGGCCTGTCTTTGCCCCTTTTTTTATTTCCCCAGTCCTGTGCCACAGGACTTGGCACATAGTACTTAATAGATGTTTGTTGACTGAAAAATGCCACATGACGGGATATTACACTGGTGGCTCCTGCTGGGCTGCACAAGTAACATCAGGTGAAGGTTGTCAGGCCAGGGGTTCTGTCATAGTGAGTGACATACTGGATTTCCACTTGGGAAGGCCTGTGACTCTTCATTCAGACTGAACTTCTAAGGTTCCTCCCTCCCATCACTAAAATTATGAGTATGGGTGGAAGCATTGAATTTGGAGTCAGGGGACTGGGTCTGATCCTTAGCTTTGTGACTTTGTGCAAGGCCTTTCACTGCCCCGGGCCCATTTCCTCTCTGGACCTCTGTGGCAGTCTGGTGGAGTCTGAGCACCCCTCCTCAAGTCAACATGCATTTAAAGGTTGATCAGTGTGCCAGGCACTCTGCCGAGAGTCTCCGCCCTTAAGGAGCTCGCAGTCTAACCAGGAGGCTGACCTGAAAGGAGCTGGAAGGCAAGGGGGATGGGGGAGCAAGGGGATGGGATGGTGACGCCCTGAGCAGTCTCTGGGCCCTTCCTGAGAGCGGAGCTGCTGGGAGGAGCTCACTGATGGGCGAAGGAGGGAAGAAGCGGCCTCCACTCGTGTTCTCTGTTTCTCCAACTTTCTCCAGGTAAGAGTACATCCATCTTGTACACAGCATCGGGGAGAAGGTGACATTTTCTCACTCATTTGGTTTCCGGTCAGCTGGGAAAGAGACAGACAAGTCATAGGACGCTTTCTGGTGAAAACATTTTGTATAAATCATTGGCAGCTGTTCACATTGGAACTCCCTTTCCTTGGATAGACGGTGGTGCCCTTTCTTTCTACCCTCTCCCCTTTTTGTAGCTCATGTTTAGGATCATATTTCCCAGTTGACGTGTGTATGTTTACACATATATACATATATACACATATGTATATGTACATATACACATGAACACTTTGCAACTGGCTACTTTTTTCACCAGGTTAATAGTGAGAATATTTTCAAATTTATGAAATATACAGGATTATAAAGGAAACCACTAACATTGAGATACAGTTATCAAAGTATTAAAAAAAAATTTTGTTGACTCTTGGCCTCAGTTATCATTAGAACAACCCTACCAGCTCTAAGTTTTAGAACTGTATGGGCAGGAACAAAGAACCCTGCAGTGATATTTGGATCGGCTTATAGCCAGTGTTGAATTGACACAGGAATCAAGATGGTGTCTTAACTCATCTTATGGGTCTAGCACTGTACTGGCCTATAGAGATTGGGTAGACCAGAGTGAGGAAGGAGCTGAGATACATACACATAGAGAGGGAGGGGGAGAAAAAGAGAGACAGAAAGGAAGAGAGAGAGGGAGGAAGAGTTCATATTCTCAGGGAACTTCTAGGCTAGCTGCGCAGATGAAATCTCAGAGACCATCTGGTTTAATACCCCCATTTCATAAATAAAGAAATTGAGGCCTGGTGAGATAAGATGATGTAGCCAACGTCACTAAGAGATTCCTCTGAAAAATCTGGTTAGACCTGGGTCTTTCCAGCAGGGTTGCTTGAAAGTCCAGGCTATGGAAGAGATGAGTCTAGTCTCTGAGCAGAGTGGTATTTTCCCCCCAGTCATACTGTACAATGTAGATATTGAAGGGAAATGAAAAAAGGGGAGCAGCGTGCTGTGGGCTGCAGTGGAGGTCTTCAGGTATTGTCCTTAAAGAATATAGAGACTCAGGCTGCCAGAGTCAGCCTTATGCATGCTGTTGGCCTTGATCTCCATGTACCAGTAGGCAGCTAGGTGGTGCAGTAGATAGAGCTTGGGTCCTGGAGCCAAGAAGACTCATTTTCCTGAGTTCTAATACGACCTCAGATGCTAACTAGCTGTGTGACCCTGAGCAAGTCACCTAACCCCATTTGCCTCAGTTTCCTCTTCTGTAAGATGATCTGGAGAAGGAAATAGCCCATTCTAGTGTCTTTGCCAAGAAAACCCCAAATGTGGTCAGGAAAAGTCAGACACGACTGAACAAGGACAACTGTGTACCAGCATTAGGAAAGGTAACTTGGGTTGCTCACCACGTTGCCCTGAGGCAGGTTATGGGAGTGTGTGTGGGGGTGGAGTGATGGGTGCCTGCAGCTGGGAGCCACATTTGTCCAGGTGTCGGGCCGTGCACATGGTGGAACGGTGCCTCACATGGAGGAATGTTCTGCCAAGCTCACGGTACTTTTTAACCCTTCACCAGCCTCAGAAGCTAAGGAAGGCAGAAAAGGGCAGGAGGTGTCCTATGCCAGCCCACTAAAGAGGTAGATTTTCAAGGAGGTGCGAGAAAGAACCCCTTAATGCATTTCAGCCCCAAATCATAACAACAGCAACCACAAAAATAACATTTGTATAGCACGTTAAGGTTTACAAAACACATATATATCTCACTTTGCCCTCACAACAGTCCTGGGAGGCATGTGTTATTGTGATCCCCATTTTGCAGATGAGGAAACCGAGACAGGCCACAGTTCAGTGACTTGTCCAGGATCACACAGCTAGTAAGTGTCTGAGGTTGAATTGGACTGGGTCTTCCTTATGCCAAGTCTATGCACTGGAACAGACCTCAAAGACCATCTAATCCAACCACTTCATGCAGCTTCAAGACCCAACAGTGACCCAGAGTCACGCTAGTGGTAAGTGGCAAAGTTAGGATTCAAACCCAGGCCCAGGGGCTCCAAGGCCAAGGCTCTTTCCACTGAGCTCCTTTGCACAGAGCATCGGCCCTGAGAGGAATGCTGCCATGGAATGTGCTCATGAGTCTTCCGTAGATGTGCAAGCATGTGTTGACTTAACCATGTAACCTTGGCTTGGTCAGTCCCCCTCGAACCTTAGTCTGTTCAGCCGTCAAGTGGGGATGCTACACCTTGGCCCACTGACCTTCCATTTACCAAATGAGAAACGGTCAACAAGAAGGAACTTTGTCTATGTGTTAGGTATGACCAATAGGGGGTACAGTGAACAGAATGCTGGGCCTGGAGTCAGGAAGACTCATCTTCATGGGTTCAAATCCAGCCTAAGACACTTACTAGCTTTGTGACCTGTCTGCCTCAGTTTCCTCATCTGTAAAATGAGCTGGAGAAGGAAATGACAAACCACTCCAATATCTTTACCAAGAAAACGCCAAATGGGATCACAAAGAGTTGGAAACAAGTGGACAGCAAAACTCTTTTTGGCACAGTGGATAGAGCACTAAGCCTGACTGGAGTAAGAAAGACCTGAGTTCGAATGTGACCTCAGACTCTTGATAGCTGTGTGACCCTGGGCAAGTCACTTAACCCTGTTTGCTTTAGTTTCTTCATCTGTCAAATGAGCTGGAGAAGGAAATAGCAAACACTCCAGTATTTTTGCCAAGAAAACCCCAAATGGGGTCACAGAGAGCCAAGCCAGAGTGAAATGACTGAACAACGACAAAACAATCAATATTCTGACCACCCTCAAGTCTTCCTAGAAGGAGTAGATTTCTGAAGCCTTCCAGTTCTACGTCTTAGGGAAGGCATGGAGATCCCCTTCTTAGGGCCCACTTTCCAGAAATGAATCACTTGCTTCCCAGGAAGCTCAGACTGTTACGGCTTTGACACGCTTCAAGCAGCCCATAAATTAATGAATTCAGTCTCTCCCTTCCCCGCCCAGCTCAGTCCCCAAGGCACCATCAGGTATCTGTGTTTAGCTCTGTTTCTCTGCCTGCTGGGTTGTTGAGGGAGACGGCCCTATTCCTGGCTCTCCCATAGACCTTGAGCCTTAGCTTCAGGTCTGAAGCCAGGAATGGGCAGAGCTCCAGTGCTGGAGGGAGTGAGTGTCGTCCAATTGACTGGAACGTCCAAGCTCACCCGTATTGCCTTCTGTCTGCTCCAGCCTTCGGCATCTCCCCCTAATCTATCCAACAAAAGGCTGCTGGGGCAATTTTCCTTCTGAGCAGATCCTGGCTCTGCCGCTCACTACAATCTTGGGGAAGTCACTTGACCTTCATTACGACAGTTAAAGGCATAGACTGTGTATTTGTCCAAATTAGCAGGTGGTCTAAGTCTAAGAGGCATGGCCAGTATGCTAGATGGAGGGCAGAATGTTTAAAAAAAAAAAAAAAGACCTAGCTCGAAGCACTGGTCTCTGGTAGGGCGTTCCTGACCCTGCTCTCCTTTGATTCTCCAAAAACCCAGGGAAGTAGCCGGAGCCCGTCAAAGGACAGAGCGCCTGACCTAAGGAGCCATCTGGTCCAGCCCCCTCACTTTAAAGATATGAAGAAAACGGAGACCCAGAGTGACGCATACAAATTTTCACAGATAATACATGGAAAAACCAGGTTACAAATAGGTCCTTAGATTCAAAATCCACCATGTTCCCCCCCATTGCTCAGATATTATCCCCATTTAACAGATTAAGAAATTGAGACACAAAGAGTTGCTTTTCCAAGGGTATTTACACAAAATCAGTGACAGGCCAGTGCCAGGAGCCAGCTCCGAGGAGGTCTGATTTAAAGAGTCTCGGAAATAGCGGGGGGAAATAGGGACACGGGCTGCTCCCTCCCTGCCACCTTGGGGATCGATCCCTCTCTCTTAGCCGATGAAGTTGCTTTTTCTCCAGTAACCACCAGGGGGCAGTGCCCACTAAGGTTCCCATGGGCAGCCTTTCCCACTATGGCTAAGCTAAGCTGAGCTCCTCTGGAGCCCCTCTGCTCAGGGAAGCCAGAAAGCCAATGAAGGAAGCGGGAAGGGCAGGAAGCCCATCTTTGGTGAGAACAGGCCTCCCCGGCAGAGGAGCCCCAAGTGGGGAGGGGAGGTCATCATCACAATCGTTCCCCATCATAACTCTGTAATAGGTAGTGAAAGCATTATTGTCCCCATGTTAGCCGCGAGGAGACCGGCTCCGGAGTGGGGTGACCTGCGTTCATGATCCTGCCTCTCTGGTTCTCTCACGTTCCGTGTGACCTTGATGGGCCTCCCTGGGCCTCAGTGTACTCATCTGTGGAAAGGGGCGGAGCATTCCCACCCAAAGAGGTGGGAAGGTTCCTTCCAGCTCTCAATCTGTCATACCTGTGACTTGGCTGGGATCACTTGCCTAATAACGTTAGAGCCGAGGTCTGCTGCCTGCTAATATCAAAGGAGATCAGTCTCTTACTTAATAAATCTTTTCCGAGTCCCCAGCTATGGGGGCTGCTACAGGTGGGAATGGAAGAAAACCCAGGCCCTGCCCAGAAGGAGCTCACAGCTCGGCTGAGGAAGCAAAACATCCCCCATGAGCTGCACTGAGCGGCAAAGACCTTCTCTGAGGGTTCAGGGTTAGTCCTGGGTGAGAGCTGGAAAAAAGACTCGAGACTGGCGATCTCCTAGAGGTGGCAGCAGCCTTAGAACCTGGCTAAACCTTATGTTTTACAGAAGAGGAAACTAAGGCCTGAAGTGCTAACAAATTGCAAGGCTGAGACTTGGACTTAGGTCTTCTGATTTTCCCCTACACCACATTGCCTTCTCATTTCACAGATGGAGAAACTGAGTCCCAGAGAAGGGAGCTGGCTTTCCCATAGAGCTCTGGACTAGGATTCAGAAGACCAGGTTTCTACTAACTTGCTGTATGATCTTATGATTCTGTGACTTCACAAGGAGTTCCTGGGCACGTGGCCCAGTGGCCATCACCCAATGATACAGCCCTACCCCACCCCTTTCCCTTGGCCCTGGATGGAAGGTATGGCCACCTACCGAATTCTCAGGGGTCTTGGAACATGCACTCAGGGAGCAGCCCCTGCCCCATGAACTGTTTCTGGAGTGTGAGAGAGCCCACGGACTGAGGTAGAAAGAACAGCCAGTTCCCTTGCTCCTCCCTCACTCAAATATGGTCCAAACTTTGGAGAAGTGAAATGATAGATGCGGGAACCGTAGGTCCTAGGGTACCTCTGAAACTTTGCAGCCTTAAGTAAGTTACTATCCCTTTCTGGGCCCTGGTTTTCCCATTTGTAAAATGAAAGACTTGGACCAGTAGGGTTCTTGAGGCTTCTTTTCCTATGCTCCATATTCTAAGGGCCCTCATCCCATTCCCATAGTCAATGATTCTAAAATTCTGAGGATTCTCTTTTCAACTCTTGTCTAGGGAAGGGGGTCAATCGGCACTAGGCACAAAGAGAATCTAGGCAGGATTCTGTTGCCCCTCACATCACTGAGACACTTTCCAAAGACCTTTCCCATAAATTAGCTCCTTTGATTCTCCCAACAGGCTTGGATAGGAAATAGGGAAGGTATCATTATTTCTTCCATCTTATAAATATGGAAGTAACTTGCCCAAGGTCACCCCAGGAAGAACCAGAGGCAGAGTTAGGCCCAGAAAACCCAGGTTGCCTTGCTCTCAGCCCTGGCACCACAGAGCACTATACATATCTTTGTGTGTTATGTCTACGTATTACATATACACATATATAACATATACACATGTATCTATGTCTCTTCATATAATCTCATTTGTGGGAGAGAGGAAGAACGCAGCAAGGAAGGGGAGAGTTTGACTTTCCCATGGGCTAAGTGTAGGATTCCAGGCCCCCTGGCCCCCCAAACCCTCTGCTCCTGGCTAGTCTCAGAGGTCTGTTTGCCTGGGGCTGCTCGGGGCCTGGGCACGATGCCCACAGAAAAATAGAGTTCCAGGAAGCCATCCAGTTCCTCCACTCTCTGAGCCCATCTGCCATCCCTAGGCGGCCAGGCCTGGGGGGGAAGGGGGTGTGCGGAATCAACAGGGGTTGCAAGGGGAGGAGGGGGAAGAAGGAGAAGGACTATCTGGGACTCTGTGTGCTAAGGTGACCTCTAGCTCTGGGAGGCTGCCTTCTAGGTTCTGAGACCTCTCCCAGCTCTGATAATAGATGGTCTAAATTGCCTTCCCACTGTTATATTGAAGTGGTGAGGGATGAGCTTGGGGCTTTGCAGGAGAGCCATTTTATAGGGACTAAAGTGGTAGCACCCCTCTCCCTGCTTTCTGAGAACCTTGGGCCTAGCTGGGGTGGGGGTGAGGGGTGGGTCCACTGCTCTCCATCAGGGGGAGGGGAAGCAGAGGGGAGAGAGAGAGGGGCACCCTGGGGAGTTGATCCCCTGAAGTCCGATTACCGATTCTAGAATCAGAAGGGTCTTCAGACACCATCCAGTCTAATCTTGTTTTACAGAGAAGAAAGAGAGGTGCAGAGAAGAGGTGGGATTTACCCTACGCCACACAGCTGATAAGGGGGCAAAGTGAAATCTGAATTCAGGTCTTTTTATTCCAAATCCAGGACTGTTTCAGATTCCCTAGAGCTGTCTGTATCTAGTGGGTGGGACCCAGGAAAGCTATTTCAGGACCTTTATCTGTGGGTCTCACCTTCCTGTGAGTCACCTCTTTGTGAGTCAGAACCCCCCCCCCCCCAGAGGCTCCCAGTTCTTGCTCTGCCAGAATGACAATTAGTCACAGCTTGAGGGGGCTTTAACAGGTTTGAAGGGGGGCGGGAAGAGAAGCATTCACAAGCACTGCCTCTTCTCCCTTCCCCCTCCCCATTTCCATGTTTCAGCTGGACACAAAGCAAGACTCCAGCTCACCAAATCTGAGATGACCTCAGAGGGCTCTCCAGAGGTCATCTTGGCCATCCCCCTGCCTCCACAGGCCTTCCTTTGGACTTTTGGAGCCTTCACTACTTTCCCTTTCACTGGATTCCCTCTATCTGAAGCCTTCTGCTTCATATGACCAGAATCTGAGGCCTGAGAGCTGGATCAAGTGTCCAACAGCCTAGTTTTACAGAGGAGCGAGCCAAGGCCCATAGAAGAAGTCACAGACAAAACCAGGTGAGAGTCCAGGACTGCCTCTTCCCATCAACTGTCCATCGTGTTCCTCCTCCCCTTCAGCTTAGCCCTGCGGTAATGGTTTGGTGTTCATCCAATGCCCTGTTCCAGAGGGGCTCCTCTGACTTTATTGACTTTGCATCTGTTAGCCAACTCCTCTTTCCCAGTGGACCCCTTCATGGTGCTGTGTGGTCTGTATCTGCTCCAAGTTCTGAGCCTCAGCTGATGATTGGAGCATGGGCAGACCCTGGAACCAGCCCAGCCCTATGGGATGCATAGCCCTTGCCCTTAGGGACCCTAGACTTGGGTCCTTCTCAGCTCTTGCTCCAAGGCCCCCACCACTGCCCAGCCTTCTTCCTCTTCTGGCTGACAGAGCCCTTGGGCAAGGGGGAGAGAGAAGGAGGGGAAAAGTTGAGTCTATAGGTCCAATGAGAATGGTCATTTGCCCTGAATCCGTGATAAACTAGTGAAGTAAAGGGAATGAAGCCAACGAGAGATGGGGGTAGTAAAGGGGTGGGAGGCTGTGGTGGCTCATCTGTGCATTTAGGCAGGAAGCAGCCCCTTTGGAAAGGTCTTTAGGCCCTAAACTAAGCCTTTCATCATTCTAGATAAATCGGCTGAGGTCAGGGTGGGGAAGAGTTGGGACATCCTCCAAAGCTCTTCTGGAAAATATCCACTTGGGAGCCCTGAGCCTCCCCTCCCTGCTATCAATTCACTGTGTGACTTTGAACAAGTTGCTTTCCCTTTCTAGACAGGGCCTGTGCTCAGTGGTTTCTAAGGGCCAGTCTAGTACGGAGTTTCTACATACTGTGTTCTAAGATCTCTCATCACTCTCATGTTCTGTGTCCTCTGTCCTAAGAGCCCTCCCATTTTGACACTCTGTGCCTTCTATATTTGACCCTCCTACATAAGATAAGGCCCTTACCCTTCCTGATACTCCATATTTTAAAGACCCTCCCAATTCTGAAATTCTGTGTTCCAAGCTTAGCATTCCATGAATCTGTAACACTGTGACCTGTTGGTTGTCTAGGTGCTCCAACCCCCGTGTCCTGTCCGGGGAAGATGTGGAGGGTCCTGGGAGAAATCTGATTGGCTGGTATTGAAGGCCAAGGACCTCCCAGGGAGGGAGTCTCCTCCCCACTCAGCCTTTGACCAGATTTTCTACCTGAAGACCTTCCAGTGTGTCCTGCTGGATGTTTTGACTCCACAAACAAGGTTGATGACTTGATGGTTGGCTCTCCTTATCCCCCCCTCCATAATTAACGCCTGCTGCTCCTACTCAGGGTCACCCTTCCGCCAAAGCCTCTTGGTTGTCATTCACTAGCTACCCGCCTCCTCATTGTCCAGAGCCCTGGAGCTGCTGGACAGAGGCAGATCACACTTAAGGAGTTAAAGGGCAAACACAACCAGATGTGGCAGCTACCAGACCTCGCAGGGAAATCTTGCTTTTTCTCATGGAGGAAGAAATACAATACCCAGGTTGGAACTGAGTGAAGGCCAGGCTTGAGCCAGGAAGCTCTGGATGGACTTTGGACTCTGCCTAGCCCAGCCCTCCCACCCGCCCATAAGACTGGAGCCTCCTAGAATATCTGGGAGAGGAAGAGAGGCCCTGGCCTTCTGACCCCAATCCTGAGGCTAAGAGAGCAGGGTGTGCTCCATGGAACCCCCTCACCTACCTACTTGCACTCTGAAGCAGGTACTCCAGGACCCAAATGCTCCACTGTCTCTCCCAGCCCACATCTCCAGGACTGATAGGGTGTGCATCAGACACAACTGAGAAACCATGCCCCAATCCCCATCTTTTGGTCTTGACAATGGAAGGAGGTGATTTAGCATAATTTCTGTGGTCCTGGGAGGGTCCTTAGAACACAGAATATCAGAGCTGGGAGGGCCCTTAGAACACAGAGTGTCAGAGCTGGGAGGGTCCTTAGAACATATAATATCAAAAGAGAAGGAGTCCTTAAAGATCATCTGATTCAGCTCCTTCATTTTTTAAAGGAGGAAACTGAGACCCAGAGAAGGGAAATTATTGATCCAAGGTTACCCAATTGGTTTCTGCTACCTTCTGCTCCATCCATTCCATTCATGTTTACTTGACACTTCTCGAGTACCCAGCTTTGGTTTCAGCTGGGCTCCAGGACAAACAAGAGGAGACTGAGCCTTTCTGCCCTTGAGGAATTTCCATGAGGTTAGAGAGACAAGAAACTATTCTATAATGTCAAAAGACAGGATAAAATAAGAGACACCATTGTGCTGGTGTTAAATGGAGGAATGACACCTGACGACTGGGGAGGCCTCCTGAGGACTGGAGCCAGGAAGGCTGGAAAGGCTTCTTGGGGATTGGGGGGGCCTGAGAGACAGCAGGATTTGGGGTGGGGGCTCTTGTGAGGACAGTCCATCCTGAGTGGAGAGGAAGTAGAGGGGGCCCCTTTGCCAGGGGCTCCAAAGGGGATTTGGAGCACAGGATCAGAGTCTATGGCTCTGGGGGTGTTAAACATAGTCTTCCTCACCCTACTCCACTGTGCTGGCTTAAGGAGTAGAGGCAGAGGGCTTCTGGGGCACAGAGCAGAGAGGGAGGGGAGAGAGAGAGAGAGGGAGAGAGAGAGGAGAGAGAAAGAGGGAGAGAAAGAGAGGAGAGAGAGAGAGAGAGAGAGAGAAAGAGACAGAGGCAGAGACAGAGACAGAGAGGGGAGAGAGAGAGAGAGAGAGAGAGAGAGAGAGAGAGAGAGTGTGTGTGTGTGTGTGTGTATGTGTGTGTGTGTGTGTGTGTGTGTGTGTATGTCTCGGAGGGCAGGGAGACACCTAGAGGGGGACTTTGGGAGCTGTTATTGGTGCCCCCTCCTCCCTGGCCCATCTCTGTTTCTTGCAGCCCCACTTGTCCTCTCTATCCCACACTTCAGCCTCTAGGCTCCCTCCCTCCTTCTCCCCCCATCAGTTTGGCCTTAGCTCATTGCTCCTGGGAAACTCATTAAGCTCCCACAGGGGCTATAAATCAGCTTCTTTCTCCAATTGAGCGTTTTATTTCCTCTTTATTCAATTTCCCCATGGCTGCAGCCCATCCCTCTAGCTCCTATCCCTGCAGGAGGCTGCCAACCCTAGGCCCCAGCCTCTACCCTGGCCCCTAGCCTCAACCTTCGCTTCACTCAAGAGTCAGCTCCACCACTCTGGCTCCAGCCCCCCATCTTAGCCTTTGCTTCATTCATCCTCAGACCTTCATTCATTGTCCCATCTCCCCCCACCCCAACTTCAGGCCTCCCAGCCCCCAACCACAGAGCGGAGAGGAGTCTGTCTTGGGGAAGGCAGCACATCTACCCAAGCCCTAGATGTGAGTCCCACATAGAGAATGGGGAAATTGGAGAGGTAAAGGCCCAGTGAAGTGTCCCCAAAGGAAGCTGCCAGAGTCCCTAAGACTCTGGGAGCACATTACATAGGTCACAGAGAAGTGAGCATCGTGATGCTCATGAGAAGAGATGCCGGTTCTGCCAGAATCCATCTCTTCTCTGTTCTAGCTTTCTCCTTGGGGAATCCAGGAACCTGTATATGTTTGAGCTCAGTTTCTGAGCGTGTGGGTTTTGTGTGCATGCATTTGAAGTGTAGTGTGCCAGTGTGTGTCTGTGTTCATATCTGTGTGGGTGTCCACATGTATCAGTATCAACGTGTATGTGTATCTTTATGAGTGTGTGTGATGCTGTGTGGATGTCTGTGTGTGTCCATAGCAGGTCAGAAGAAGGGCAACAGGGTTTCCTCAAGAACTAACAGAGAAAAGGTGATATAAACAGCCTCAGTCTGGCTTTGTGGTTCTGAAGAGGCTGAGGGTGCTACAGGAAGAGAGCCATTGTGGAGGCCCTGGGAAGCTCAGGGCCTGGGAGTGGGAATGTGTCTGAGAAAAGCTATGATGATGGGGATGTGGCCAGGGATGGAGCAAAGGGTGGGAATGGAGATATGGGAATAGAGATGGGGTTAAGGATGGGAATGGGGATGTGGATGGGGTGGGATGGAGTTACTGGTGGAAATGGTGATGGAGATGAGAGTGAGATGGGAATGGAGGTTGGGATGGGGATGAAAATGTGGATGATGGAGTGAGGGATGGGAATGGGGCTGGGAGTGGGGATGGAAATGGTCCAGGGATAGGAATGGGGATGAAGAGGTGGATGATGGAATGAGGGATGGAAATGGAGATGGGAGTGGGAAAAGAATGGGAATGGAGATGACACATAAGAATAGGAATGGGCACAGGATGAAGGTAGGTGTAGAGATGGATGAGGATAAGCCTGAGATATCTCCCCAGCATTGCAACTCTGGTAACTTCCACCGACCTAGGGATCCCAGTCACATGCCTGGCCAGTATGCCCTTGGCAGCATTACATAGACCGGGTATTTTCTCCTAGCAGTAGGTCAAGAGGGCCCCAGCCTCCTCTAGCCACTGTCTCCTGCTCTGCCTGGCTTTGGCACAGGAGGGGAGACTGGTGCTCCATGCTAAGGACTATGTAAATCATAGAAAGGATAGGGAGGGAAGTGGGCTCTGGGAGAAGCTAATTTTAGCCATAGTGACATTCCCCCTTCCCCTGGCCCCCTGCCCCTGGCCTCCCTCTTTTGTTCCAAACAGCCCCATCTTGTTTGTCGTTCAAAAGCCTGGTTCCCTTCCCCTCCCTTCTCTCTCCTCCTATACCAGGCCTGGCTAAACCATGACACAAGAGCCCTGTTTATTAATTCCTGCAGGGCCAAATTTTTTCACTGAGGAGTCACTTGCTTGAATTCAAATTGGGCAGGAATAGATCTCCAAGCACTGAGCTGGGCTCACCCTCTGTAAGAGAGGGACTGGACCAAGATTGTCCCTCTTAGAAAAGGGCAGGAGAGAAGAGCAGAAGGCAGGTTTGGTGGGTGTAGAACAGGGCTGCACTGTGGGAGCATAGGTCAATAGAAAGAGCATTGGATCTGGGGTCAAAGGACCCGAGTTCAAATCTTGACTTTTCCACTTATTACCTATGTGATCTTGGGGAAATCATTTCACCTCCAAAGACCTCAATTTTACCATCTGTAAAAGGAAAGAGTTGGAGGGAGTTGGTCCTAAATTCCCTCAAAACACTAAATCTGTAATCCTATGAGTCAGATACTAAAGGCCCGTACATATGCAGAGACCCCAGAGAAGGTATTGAGTCAGAATGGCAACCAAGGAGAGACCTTCATATGTCCTTGTGTCCCCCCCACCCCCAGCAGATGCTCTCACAGGGAAATGAGGTCTCCTCAAGACAGGAAATGGAAGAAGTCAGGCCTTTGGGGTGGGGGGAGACCCTTGGCACACCCAGAGAGTCAGGACACCAGGACCCTGGAGCAGTACTTGTTTATCACTAGCCTTAACAAGAACACTCGGGGCAGGCTTTTCCCATTCTTTGGTTGCCTAGGAGGAGCAGACAAAGATCATGAAGATTCGGAACCCTTGGGTTAGTGGTATTCCCCAACTAGCCCCTATACTGTGGCTGGAGAGTTGATTGTATAGACAAGAGTTGATTGCATAGCTAGATATCCAGGTCCACAGCTGAGCATTGGAATGAGGAATGTAGTTGGGGGTGGGGGGTGGGGAAGGTGCCCTTTCTGGCATTTTCTGGGGGTCTCTAGGTGCCTTGACTTGCATCTTTGCATGTAGTACATATATCCCTAGGGAAGTCTATGCTGCACTGGGGTGAAAGTGCCTGCAGGTAAAGTGTGAGGGCTGGCTGATGTCTTGGGTCCAGAGAATAGTCAAATTTCTGTGTCACAAAGTCAGCAGCAATTATGCCCTTCCAAGCAGCTCTGGAGTTCTGGAGCTCTCCATTCTTCTGCCTAGCGGGCTTTGTCAGAGGTCACAGGGAATCATAGGTATGGCACTGGACAGGGTCTCCTATGCCTGCTGGTCCAATTCCCTCATTTATAACTTGCCCCAGGTCAAACAGTGAGCATCATAGGTAGGATTTAAATAATTTGAGACCTCTGACTTTACAGCTACTACTCTTCCTCCTGGGAGTCATGGATTCCTAGTTTGTAAGTCTGTGGGTCTGTGGCTATGTGAGCCCTTCCCTTCCTCCCTCCTCTTTGTGGACAAGAAGTACTATGGCCCTGGGCAGGTGTGAGAGGATGAGGGCTAGCCCAAGGAAGGGAGAGAGGGGTAGTATTGACATAGACTTTCTAGAAATTCTTTGGGGGGAAATGGGAAGTGGGGATCAAAAGGACAGTGTATGTGTTTCCTGTCTGTGAGCCTCTAGATCCCCTGTGTAGCCTTAGGACATAAATCTTAGTCTGTCTCCCTCCTTGAGTTCATAAAGCTGTCATTTTCTATAGAAGATTATTTTGGCATTTGAAGGCCTAGAGAAAAGGGAGGGGGAAGGGAAAACATCCCTGACCCTCCTAAACATTTTTCTGGTTTTCTTCTGCATCAAGTGGTGTGGTGTGTGGTACATTCCTTAGCGGGCAGCTGCAGCTGGGCCAAGGACCAGCCAAATGTCCCCAGGGGTTGGGGGTGGTGGTGTCCCAGTCTCTGAGCACCCATGTCCCTGGCCCCAAAGGAAAGAAGGAGGAAGAGGCCAGGCTGGGTCCTATGGCTCTTTTGTCTCCAGTAAATTGAAAATTGAGCGTGTCATGCCTGGGCCTCCCCTGCCCCTTTTGCCCAGGAAGGGGCTGAAATTTAAGCCGTGTGAACTGTGCCCATCTGGGACAGTGGCAGGGGTGGGCCAGCTCCGAAAGCGGCTTGACTATCCAGGAGGAGCATAAGAGAAGTCTCTAAGGGGGTATCTCACAGCCCCTCCCTTTCTGCCCCACCCTTCATCCCTGATTCCCAGCCAGGGAGCCCTAGTCAGAGGCAAACATAATGGCTCTCTACCAAAGTTGTTATGGCTGTGGAGTCATAGCTGGCTCCCTGCCTTCCCTTCTCCCCCACTCCTAAGGTTCAGCCCCTTCTCTCCTGCCCATCTTCTCCCTCTCCTAGTAAGTCCTCATCAGCTGTCTTCTCGTTTAAAAAGTGACTGGGGGGGGGGGGGCAGCAAGGTGATACAGTGGATGGAAACTGGCTCTGGAATCAGAAGGACCTGAGTTCAAATCTGATCTCAGACACTTGCTAACTTTATGACCCTGGGCAAGTCACTTAACCCCGATTGCCTCAAAAAAAAAAAAAGTGAGCAGGCCTAGATGTGGGTCAATAATTGCTAAGTCCAGCCACCTGGGTCCTGGTCTCAGCTCTTCCAGTGACTTCCTCTTACTACCTTGGGCCAATCTCTTCCTATATCAAAGCCAGGTTACCTGGCTTCCTTCAAGTTCAGCTCAAATACCACCTACTCCAGGGGGGCCCTTCCCTTCCCAGCAGTTGCTAGAGCCTTCTGCAATACTTTGTATATAATTTACATCCCATTTAGTTATGTTCAGCATCTGCGTGATTATTTACTAGTAATAGGGAAGATATGTTTTCTTCCCCATTAGAATATAAACCTCTTGAGACCAGGGACTGGTTGTCCCCTCTTTTCTTTGTACCCCCTAGTGTTTTGCACAGTGCCTGGTATACACTAAGTTCCTGAGAAATTCTTATTGACTTCTCATCTGTAAAATTCAGGTTTTTCACTGTCAGGAGCTCTTAACTTTTTGTGCGTCAAGGATTTGACAGCCTAGCAAAACCTATGATTCCCTCCTCGGAATGTTTTTAAATGCATAATAAAACACACAGGATTACAAAGGCAATACATTACATAGAAATGTAATTATGAAATATATGTATATATCTTTAAAAGTTCATGGACCCCAGGTTAAGAACCCCTACACTAGAGGGTCTCTAAGGCCAAAGGAAGAAGGGCTCTCATTTTGCAGATGAGGAAACTGAGGTCCAGGGAGGGACCCCAGATTACACAGAGGTGGGAAGGATCAGAACTGGGATTTTAACCCAGGTCTCCCAACTTCAAATCCAGTTCTCTTCCTCCCCATTTGTATGTACTTCCCTAAGTCCCACTCACATCACAACCACCCCTCTGCTCCCATCCTCCACCACATAGCACAGGCCCCCAGCAATTGACCCTTTTCCCATGGATTCCAAAGATCAGACTCAATTCGGAGTGACTGGAGATGTTGGATAAGACCCATTCTCCAAGCTCACCTGTAGCCCAACTATTTTCCTAAGGTACAGCTCCCGGGAATTCCCACTATACTCTACCCTCAGCAGATGACAGCTGGAGTGCTGTATCCCACTCTGGGATTCATGCTTTAAGAAGGATATTGATAAGCTGGGGAGTGTCCAGGGGGGAGCATCCAAGATGGTGGAAGGTCTTGTGTTCAGCACATAAGGATTGGGGGAAGGAACTGAGGAGAACTTTTCTTACAGAAAAGAAGATCAGGGTAGAGGTGAGGGTACTAATAGGGATCTTCAAGTATCTGAAGGATTATCCTGTGGAAGAAGGATTCGCTTTTTCTGTTTGTCCCTGGAGGGAAGAGCCAGGGACCCTGAGTGGAAATTGCAAAGAAGTAAATCTAAGGCTGATGTCAGGAGAGACTTCCTAACAAAGGGCCCTGGCTTGCCTTGAGAGGCAGTGGGTTCTCCCTCCTTGGAGGGCTTACCTGGGATGCCATGATCCTGCTCCTTTGCTAGCATATGACTCATATCACAATATAACTACTGCTACTTCTTCTCCAGCTCCTGCTCCAAGGGCTTCACTGGGCCCCAGACCAACAGTGGCTAGATGACCTTTTATTGGGTACATTATAGTGGGGATCCCTTCATTATGGCTTGGACTAGCTGGCTGTTGGGGTCCCTTCCAGCTCTCCAGTTCTGCGACTTTAGGACCGACCATCAGAGCTGGGAGGAATCTTAGAACACTGAACGTCAGAACTGGAAGGAATCCTAGAAACCACCCAGTCTAATTCTCTCACTTTTAAGGGAGGAAAATGAAGCCCAGAGAAGGGTGGTGACAGACCCCAAATCTCCCAGAATGCCAGCTTCTGATGCCCAGTCCAGGGCTCTTACCCTGCAGCCAAGCTCCTTGTTCAGATCCCACAGGAAGAGTTGGGCCAAGCAGGGTTTGAGCCTGGGGGTTTCCCAAACTTGGGCATGTTGAAGTGACTAGAGCCATTGTGGGCAATAATAATGATAGCTAACACTTATGTAATGTGTTTGAGATTTACAAAGTGCTTTACGTCTACAGGGTGGCCCCCAAATCTCGACCTCCTGTACAATCTCATTTGATTCTCGCAACTCCATGATGTAGGTACCATCCTCCAGATGAGGAGAAGACTTGCCAAGAATCACACAGCTAGTTAATGTCTTGGGCAGGATTTGAACTCACGGCTTCTGACATCAAGCCCAGTGCTCTGTTCACTGTGCCATCGAGACAGGAGTCAGAAGACCCTGTTTTAAAGCTTCGTCACTCACTAGCTGTGTGACCCTGGACAAGGTACTTCCTCGGGCCTTGCTTCCTCCTTTGTAAAATCAGAGAGTTGGACCAGATGGCCTTGAGGGTCTCTTGCAGAGCTAATTCCCCATTAAATTTAGACCTAATGTAGGACGGAAGATAGACTGAGGCTGAATTTGCAGCTGGAACGACCTCAGTTTTCAACACCTGATCTGGAGCCCAAGTTGGCAGCTGCTCCTTCCAGAGCTGAGCTTCATGGGGCCTGCCCGAGGTGCCACATTCCTGCTCCTTCACTAGTGTATGACTCACGTTATCATTTGTTCTAGAGTCATTATCGTACAGCATGGCCCATCCCACTGCGCCTGCTCTACTTCCCTCTCCAAGGGCTTGGATGGCTTCAATGGGGCCCAGACCAACAGGCCCATTACAGCAGACACCGTGCCTGGGAAACAGGGAAGTAAGACCAGGTAGAGAACTTTGTGCTCGCCTGCCAATCTCAGCAAGGAAGTCCTTTTACTTTTCCCTAATTGATTCTCTAGCCCACTTTCACAACAGCTGTTCCCAACATCTTAAATCTAGTTAGCAATACTCTCTTTTCACCCTCTTAGCAGGATCACCTTTGCCAACAAAGTCAAGGCCATTCTCAGAGATCTCCCTCTTCTCCCCTTCTCATCTTAGAGTTCCTTGACACCATCTCTCACCGTTTCTTCCTTTAATCCAGTGTCTGATGAGGTGGTGGCCCTTCTCTTGGCCAAGACAAAGCCCTCTACGTGTACCTTTGATTCCATCTCCTCCCTTTATCTCCAGCAGGCTGCCCCACTATCATCCCTCTTACTTTGATCTTTGACCTCTCCCTATCTGCCGGTTCCTTCCCTACTGCCTATAGAAATGCTCATGTCTTCCTGATCTTTAAAAGAAAGCCATTGCCAGATCACACTAGTATATGTCTTCTTTCCTCTTCTTTTTCTCTTCTGAACTTCTACTTCCTCTTCTTTTTCTCTTCTAAACCCTCCATTATCTGACTTCTAATCTCATTATTCAAATAAAACTATTCTCTCCAAGATGACCAAGTCTAAGGGATTCTTCTCTATCCTCCTCCTTCTTGACCTACCTATGGAATGTGACAATGGTGGCCAGCCTCTCCTACTCAGCACTTTCTTCTCTGCTCTCTCCTGATTTTCCTTCCAGTCTCCTGTGCTAATTCATAATCTATTCTCTGCTCACTAACTGTGTGAGGCCCAAGGTTTCATTTTGGCTGCCTTCTCTTTTCTACCTGCTCTCTTATTAGATGACCGATCAGCTCCTGTGGGTTTAATTACCATCTTTCTGCAGATGATTCCTAGATCTCTACAGCCATCTGTGGTCTCTCTTCCAAATACATCAGCTGCTTATTCGTATTTCAAACTGCATATCCCATAGGCACCTCAAACTCATATGTAAAACTCATTATCTTTCCCCTCCAGACTGTCCCTTCTTCCAGACCTCCTTATACCTGTCAAGGATACGACTGAACTTCCAGTCAATGAGGTTTGCAGCTTCATTGTCACAGAAACCCATTGCTGAACTAGGGGGTTGTTTATCCCAAGTATGTGAATGGATGGATGAGGATAATTTGGTTCAACCGCCATGGAAGAGGCTGAAGCAGGTACTGTGGAGTACGCAGAACTTGTTCAGACATTGAAGACACCAAGGTCAGCCACTGCATCTTGGGCCACTGGTAGTTGTCCTGACTTTCGTCTCACCACTGGATGTTGATGACTCTGGAAGAGAAAATGAGGCTGATGACTTTGTGCAAAGCTGCCTCACTTAAATCCAATACACACATAAGTCAAGACATCACCCTTCCTCTTAGAAAACAAATTCCTCCCCACTCATGCATGAACCACCCTAGATCAGGCCCTCATTACTTTTCACCTGAAGCAATGAAATAGCCTTCTATTTAATCTCCCTAAGACTCTCAATTCCAATCCAACAACCAAAGTGGTTTCTGTAAAGTGCAGGTCTGACTGTTACTCCTGTGCTCAATAAACTTCAGTGACTCCCTATTACCTCCAGGGTCAAATTTATAAACTCCTCTGCTTGACATTTAAAGCCCTGCACAACCTGGCCCCTTCCAGTCACCTACCACATCACTTCCTTCCATGTACCCTTCAATCCAGCCATCCCGGTCCACTTGCTGGGTGTTGGCATTGGCTGTCCCCCATCCCTGGCAGGCAGGCCCTTCCTCACCTTTGCCTCTTGGAATCCTGGCTTTCTTCAAGGCTCAGCTTGGGAATCACCTTGTACATGAAGCCTTTCCGGATCCCTCTTCCTCTCAACACTTCCTTGTACTCCTTTCACTTACACTGAATATGCACACATTTGCATGAGCATAAGTCCTTATATTCTTATCATTTCCCTGCTTCAGGAGGGCCAGGAGATTTTCACTTTCATCTTTGCATCTTTAGTGTGGAGCCTAGTGCCTGGCAGCTGAATAAGACAATGGTTAGGAATGCTGGGCCAGGAGCCAGAAAGACCTGAATTCAAATCCAGCCTCAAGCACTTCCTCGTTGGATGACCCTGGGCAAATCACTTAAACCTCTGCGGGCCTCAGTTTTCTCGCCTGTCAGATGGCGATAACAACAGCACCTTCCTTCCAGATTGTTGTGAGGATAAAATGGAATATTGTAAAGTGTTCAGCACAACCCCTGGCACGTAGTAGGTACTTAATAAATGCTTGGTTCTTTCCTCCCCTTGATTCAGACCTGGATTCAAATTCTGCCTCAGGGACAGCACACGTGATCCTTGGAGACGCCTAACTTCTTCATCTGTAAACTTAGGGGTGTGAGCTGGGTTGCTTGTAAGGTCCCTCCCGGCTCTCAGTTGGCCATCCTCTGACCTGCTCAGTAGAAGCAGAAACACTCTGGCGGTTTGGGCGTCCAGCTGTGGCACGAGATGACGGGGTTAGAAGTCCCCTCCACTGGAGGCTGCCGGATTCTGAGCTGGCAGGGACATTTGGATGCCCGAGTAGCCTTTCTTTCAGAGGGAGGAACTCGGGCCCAGAGACCATCCAAGGTCACCGCTCGTAAGTGTCAGGGTTCACGGCATTAGAGCATTTACAGCTGAGGAAACACAGGCAAATGAAATGACTTGTCCAAATGCAGAAAACAAAATGGATAGTTATAAAGAAAACCGAAGATTAGGGAAAATAAGCTTTATTTCCCCCTCCATCCAAGTTCATGGACCCCCTAAATTGTATAATCTGTAGATTTTTCTTCAAGCTCTAAATCCTGGGCTCCTATGATCGGAGCCTGAGTTCACCCTGGACTGACCTTCTCAAGTCCCCTTCTCCCTGCCTGCGGAGCCCCTGTGTCTCTCCCCACCTCCCTTGGAGCCCCCGCCTACGCCTCTTGGGGTGGGCCCCTGAGGATACCTCCTAACTCCTCTGTTTGCCAGCCTGGGCCCCTAGTGCTGACAGGGACAAAGAACAGGGAAATTTGCCAGGATGCCCCCCCCCCCCAATCACTCAGTTAGCAGTGGGAGAAGGGGAGAGCTGGGCCCCCCAAAAGGTGTTTCCACCAGGGGCAGCGGCTATGTCACAGAGGCCTGGTGGGGGACTGGTGGGGGGCCTCAGATGTGGGCAGAGACCCTGGCTTCAGCACAGCTCTGGCCCAGGAGGGCCTTCAACCAGCTGCCTCGCTAATTAAGAGTCTCACTATATCTGCCCCAGGCCCCCAGTACACTGGCCCCAGCATGTCCCCAGCCCACAGCACCCACTAGCTCAGCTCCTCTGTTAGAAGCCTTACCCCATCCCCTTTTCTGGGCTCCCATCCCCTACCCCTCTCTCCAGATCTAGGGGTGTGTCCCATACCCCATACCCTATACCTCCTGTCCTCCCCCCACCAATGGGCCCAGAGTTGGAAGGGGAAGCAGCCTTGACAACGCTGTGGGGAGAGAGTGAGGAATAATAGTGAAGAGTGGGATGAATCTGGAGTCGGCTGACCAGGGCTGGACATCCAGAGCTGTCACTGAAGAGTCTGTTGTCTCTGTCATTGGGAAAGTTCTCTTCTCTGAGCCTGTTGTTCAATCTGTCCAATGAAGAAATCCAGTTAGATGACCTTGGAAAAAGGCTCTTTCCTGCTCCAAACCCATTGACTCTCTAATGTCCAAGATCTCCAGGTCTCACCGGAAAAAAAATAAAACAAAAACAATGAATTAATTCAAAATACAATTTAAAAAAAATAAAATTTGAAAACAAAGCAACTAGATAACAAACTGGATAAAGTGCTGGACCTGGAGGCAGGAAGACCTGAGTTCAAATCTGGCCTCATACATTTACCAGGTGTGTGGTCCTGAGCAAGTCAGCAAACCTCTGTCTGCCTCAGTTTCCTCAACTGTAAAACAGAGATAATGACAGCGTCTACCTGCAAGACTGTTGTGAGGATCCAATGAGGTGGTATTTGTAAAGTCCTTAGCACAGTACCTGGCACAGAGTAGACACAACACAAATATGTATGTATGTATGTATATATTTATGTATGTGCATATATGCACACATAGATACATACACATATGTATGTAGAATAAATACACACATACATATATACACATGTACTCAGATACATACGTATATATTATAATTCACACACACACTGGATGGATGGGGGCCAGTGACTGCCCAAGTCGGATCTGGCTTCCAGATCTCAGCAGCAGCAGAGGCTCAGGTACAGGGGCTGGACCCAGAAGCCCTGGGAGCAGAGTGACCTCTATAAGGAACTGAATAGAAGCCCCTTTAGATTGCCCTACTCCTCTCAAGCCAGGCAGTTCTGCCTGTAGTTCTTCCTCCTCAAAAAATGTTAGAATCAAATGGACTTTAGGATAGAGAATGTCAGAGCTAGAAGGGTCCCAGAACAGAGAACATCAGAGCTAGGAGGGCTTAGAACATAGAATATCAGAATGGGAGGGTCCCTGGAACAGAGAACATCAGAGCTGGAAAGGTCCTTAGAAAACACATTGTCCGAGCTGGAAGTGAACTTACAAAATTCACTTTGGAACGTACAAAGGCAGAGCTAAGGACTTAGAACGCACAGGGTCAGAGCTTGGGGGGGCTGCTGGAGACCATCTCATCCAAGCCTGCATTTTACAGACGGCGCACTGTTGACTTAAAGAGAAATGATGAGGTCACAAAACAGGTCGGAGCTGGGCTTGAGATCAGCGGCCCAACCTGGAGCTAGGCAGGCTTCTTTCCACAGCCTCTCTCTGGCAGTTAATTGATGGGAGCTAGAGCTGGGACTGAGGGGACTCTGAAGGCACTCACAGGGGCTTGTCACTCTTGGAATCATGCCCTGATGAAGCCAGCGGTGATGGGTGGAAGGCCAGTTTATGCCGCCTGCCTGCTGCCTGCTGTGGCCCGAGGATATGGGGCTGGGCAGCAGTTCCAACTCTTCCCTAATCCTCTTTCCTTAACCCTCCCCTTCGGCTGGCATTGGGCTCTGTGGCCAGGCTACAATGGGACCGCTCAGAGCTCAGTCCTTCCTGCTGTCTGGGGATTTGGCTGCCATTTGGGACTAGGTAGGCCTCCCCCCAGCCTCTCTGGGCGGCTTTTGTAATGCTCCTCAGTGTCTGGCCTGAATCCTGAGCTCTCCGGTCCTACTTTAGGGCTAAGAGGTAACCACAGACTTGGTATGAGCAGGAGTTTGGGTGAAGGTGGTGTGTGGTGTGAGTACTGGTTCCTCCATGCCCAGTGGTTCAGGTGTGAGCAGGGGTTTAGATGTGGGCAAAAGTCAAATCCATAACTAGGAATTCTTGTGTCTGAGGCAGATACAGTTAAAAACTAGTCATGTTACAGAGGACTGGGAGTAGGAGCAGTCTGTTTACCAGAGCAACTGGGAGGGGGCACTGTGGTGACTGGCAACTGGGGGCAGGGGGAGTGGCCCAGTTAGACCATGGGCCAGTGGAGAGCCTTTAGCCAAGATGCTGGGATGGTAGCTGCTGTGGAGAGAAAGATCTTTCTCTCTCTCTCCCTCTCTCTCTCTCTCTCTCTCTCTCTCTCTCTCTCTCTCTCTCCCTCCCTCCCTCTCTCTCTCCCTTTCTCTCTCTCTCTCTCCCTCTGTCTCTGTCTCTCATTCTTTTCTCTCTTCTCTCTCTGTCTGTCTCTGTCTCTCTTTCTCTGCTCTCTTCTCTCTCTCTCTCCCTTTGTCTCTGTCTCTCATTCTTTTCTCTCTTCTCTGTCTGTCTCTCTCTGTCTTTCACTGCTCTCTCCTCTCTCTCTCTTTCTCCCTCTCCCTCTCTCCCTCTCTCTCTCTCCCTCTGTCTGTCTCTGATTTTTTTCTCTCTTCTCTCTCTGTCTCTCTTTCTCTTCTCTCTTTCTCTCTGTCTCTGTCTCTCATTCTTTTCTCTCTCCTCTCTCTCCTATCTCTCTCTCTCTGTCTCTCTCTCTGTCTCTGTCTCTATCTCTCATTCTTTTCTCCTCCTCTCTTTCTCTGTCTGTCTCTCTCTCTGTCTCTGTCTCTCATTCTTTTCTCTCTCTCTTCTCTCTCTCTCTCTTTCTCTCTCTCTCCCTCTCTCTCTCTCTTCTCTCTCCTCTCTCTCTTTCCTCTCTCTCCTCTCTCTCTCTCCTCTCTCTCTCTCTCCTCTCTCTCTCTCTTTCTCTCTCCCTCTCCTCTCTCTCTCTCTCTCCCTCTCCTCTCTCTCTCTTTCTTTCTCTCTCTCTCTCTCTTCTCTCTCCTCTCTCTCTCTCTCCTCTCTCTCTCTCTCTCTCTCTCTCTCTCTCTCTCTCTCTCTCCCTCTCCCTCTCCCTCTCCCTCTCTCTCTCTCCTCTCTCTGTCTCTCCCTCCCTCCCAGGCCGGGCGGGGTTCCTGTCTTCGCTTCTCTCAGGTTCTGCTGCTGCCTCTCTGGCTCTCTGTGCAGGTCCCTTCTCTCCTCACCTCCACTCTTTCCAGCTTCCTTTCATGCTGCCCCACTAGAGGAGAAGCTCCCTGAGGGCAGAGATGACTGTTTTCTCCTATTTGTATGGCCAGTGTGTAGGACAGTCCCAGGGCCTAGTAAGCATCTGGATGCTTGTTGACTCGCTGGGCTAATGCAGGAATTTGCTTTGCTTGACTATTCATATTTGTTACAAGAACTTCCCCCCACCCCACCCCCTCCTCCCTGCCCCAGGGGTGTGTGGGAAGGAGGAAAATACATTTTTGTTCATTTAAAATGAATTAAACTTAAAAAATTAACCATTATTACTACTCTCTTTTGTTTCTGAACCACCTTCATTTCCCAATTTATCTTTCCCCCCTTCTAGAGAACCATTTCTTATTGGGAAAAAAACCCCAACCCAGTTTAGCAAAGCTAACTGACCCACCTGCTCAGTCTGACATCACACA